>VXAX01000983.1:694955-840233 GCA_013399835.1 Leptocoma aspasia | reverse complement strand
TTTTTTTTTTTTTTTTTGGATTGCCATTCAGCCTTACCCTAAAGCATACTGGCAGCATTACTTGCTTCCTTAGCAGAGTTTAGAACTCCTCAAGCTCCATTATTGCACTTATACATGATGTAGAGTGATTTGCATTTATTAACAATATGCCTGGCAGTTTAGCTCTCAGCTATTCAGTATTAAGAGATCTTCCTGAAATTCAGTGAAGGAAGCTTCAGATTTAATATACAGTACTTTCAGCAAAAAGTCCAAGTCAGTCTTAAAATATTCCTTGGATTACTGAGTCCAAGATCTTCCTATATCTAGAGCCCTATACTCCTTCCTATTCTGCTGATTTGAGGAGCTTGCACAGAAAAAACTTGTATTACTTCATTCTTGTTTTTGAATTCTTGTGTTTAAGGAGCAACTGAAGGCACCAGAATGATGTTCTGAATGTCACTACTTTATATTAGCTTAGAGGGAGTGTGTGCGTGTTTCTTTGCTTTGCACCCAGTTACATATTTGAATGTAAATTGGTATTAATTAAGAATACATAATGGTATATTTGGATTTACATTTTCTATATTTGGAAGAAAATCAAGTCCTGATAAGCAAACAGGAAGGACTGAAAATAGAAAGAGGCCAGCTTGTCTCTTCTTCCAAGCGTGAAATTGTGAATGTATTTTATATTGTGCTTCCTAAAAGTGAAGAGTTTAGACTACACACCAATATAAAATGGGTACCACCATCACCGTGTGTCTGTGGTTTTGGGAATGATCACAGCTACAGGAGAACATGCCTAGAACCCTAGAGAGAGCTAAGGACAGAGAAAGTCTGAAAAGCTTTATGTGCAAAATACGTGGCAACACACTTTGCTAAGAGACCATGACAGCTCCAAGTACACATGAAAGCTGTTTTTTAGGATGTAGGAAACTATGCCTTTTTGGATTTTACCAACAGGTTCAGATGGCTCTGATACAGGTTAGATCCAAGTGTATTTAAAACTCTGTGGATAACCCTAATTACTGGTAGGCACTCAAACTGCAGTCAGGAGAAACAGAGTTGATGTGACAATAATTTATTATAATACTGCATGAGGAGCAAAAAGACAATGCTTAAAGCTGAAATTCAATCCTATGCAGAAGAACTAATGCAAGTTTCATATTCTACATAAATACTACTAGAGCACGGCTTCCAAACAGACCAATACATAAAGCATCAGTGGTGTTAACAGTCATCCTAAGAAGAACGCCTCTTAGGAAAAAAGCCTTGGGAAATTCTCTCATGAAACACTTCACTGCTAGGACTTGGGTCTAGATACTAACTGCAAGACCATTCTCACAGATACTTTTCTGGATTTAAGTGTATAACAACATCATTTTCTTAAAAAGTTGCCTTGAAAGGTAAGGTTTTGAGACACAGATATAAAAAGATGGGAGAGTCAGGGGGCAGAATTAAAAAAACCCCATGATTTTCAGTGTCTTCAACACCAAAACAAACCTGTATTACAGATCACTTTGTAGTACTTTACAAAATGTACACTATAGATATCTTACATATGCCTTTAGAACAGTATTATTTCAGTCACTAAGTTCTTCCTCATCACTGAAATAAGCACTTTTCTTAATCCGTGGACGTTTTGAATCATCTGAAATGGAAGATTCCCCCGCAGTCTGTGTCCATCTTTGTTGTTCTTCCTCAATTTTGGCTTGCTATAATGAAGAAAAGAGAAGTATTAGCTGGAAAGAAGAAATTAAGGTGCACTACAAATAATAATGCTAATTATTAATATGCATTGAATTATTAAATAAGTTAAAGAATTACAAGGGTTTATTTCCAGGTAAACTGGAAAAATCAAAGCACTAGGAAACATTTCTGAAAGTAGTTCTCACATATAAGCTGTCTTCTACACCACAGCAACTGCCTGAACCATCCTGTACTCTCAAAAAGAGGAATTTTGCCCATAGCAAACTTCCAAAAATATAGAGAGATCTAAAGCAAAAAAATCTAAGCAGATCTCTTTAGCTGAGGCCTAAAGCAAAAAATGCCCCATGTTTTAAACTGATGTTGCACTAATAAGTCTTCTATCCGTTGTCCTTTGCAGTCATTCACTCACATAATGGGTGCCTTTGGGGATTATTACTGAAGGTTATTCAACTAATACTTTAAATAGAAGCTTCCTATTTTTACCAGTTAAAATTTTTGGATGGTGATAGAAACAAGAATGTTTCCTGGCTTTATAGGTTTTATTTCCAATTGTGGAGTTTTTGGGAAAAGGGAGGAACATTGTGAATATTTGAATCACTTTTTTGGATTACCTCATGTAAAAGTCATGCACTCATTACAGTCACATTCAGAACAAAGTTATTAACTCTTGAGGGTTTTTTGGGGGGGACAGGCACACAGGCAACAATGTTGACCAGGGAGCCAAGAAATTTGAATATCAGGACAGGTTTGTCTTGTTTAATGAAGCAAAAGGGTGTAGAGATAAAGAAGCAATAAAGAAAGTAATACAGATGTTAGATAATCTAGCTACATAAAAAGAAAATGCATTCAATATGTTTTGGGAGATGAGGTCTATTAGAGAATGTGATGGTCTGTATTAGGCAAAGGAAGTGTCTGTCACTTTATCGAGCAACACGAAACGCAGAGACAAACGCAGCTACACCCGAGAGAAGGCAAAGAAGAGAGAAACTTTATTTTGGTTTTCTCATTATATAGGGTTCTGGAAACGACCATCGATTGGAAGGTGAAGCTACCACTTCTTCAACGACACTGGTCAATGACAAAGTCCATTAAACCTTTCTCCTCCCAGGAGAAGGAATGAAAAACAAAAAGACAGTTAGAAAAGCATGTGCATGTTTACAAAAAACAGCGTGAGAAACTCCATCACAAGAATGAAAACATCAGAAGGCTGAAAAGTGAGAGTGACAAGTGTCCCAGTAATAAGTGTTCAAGGACATTCCAGTGAGGACAGAGGATGTGTCTGGTCGCTTACACATGACTGGTTTTTTGTCTCTTCAGTGAAAAAAGTAAAGAGGGATTTGTGAGCAAAAACCTAGCAGAGCATCACAGCAAAGATGACACAAGCAAATAGCAAAGGAGCTTGAAGGAAAAAAAAGGCTGCAGCACACAAATACAGCAATAGTGAAAGAACAAGAAACCTGAACAAAATTCCACTGAACGTGCCTGCAATGTAAAGAAGCCAACTACAGTTACCAACTACTGCTACCAAACCAGAGCCCACTAAGAGCAGACAGACCTATGTATGTATATGACATGATATTACAGAGCTTCTCAAAAGCAGCTAAAGAAGGGAGCTGAATTTAAAAAATAGTAATAAATATGCCATTCTTCAATTTTGTACCTGAAAAGCTATGGCTTGGCTAAGGCTATCTAGAGCAGGGTCTTCTCCTTCCTCTTCACTTTCTTCCTCCTCCTCACTTCATTGTGCAGGGAGAGAGAAAAAAATATAGATCTTTAATTTAAGTGTTTAGTATGAAAATGCTTCCTAGAAAAAGTAGTAACATGTAACTCAATATACATACATTTCTTCTGGCTCCACTATTTTCTTTCTCTTCTTCTTTTCTTTTTTCTTTGGTGGTTCCCGCTCCCCTAGCATATTTTTAGGACAAGCATAACTTAAGTGTCCTGCTTCCTTGGAGAAAAAGAAATATTGCTTAACAGGAGGCATTACAAACAACTATATGTTAAAACGTATCATGAGGGAAGTTCATGGGGGAAAAATGGAAGCAATTAGTAAGATAAATGGAATGCTGAAGTAGCACAGAGAAGTCAAACTCTTATCTAGGCTTGCTGTGGAAATGAAGAGATTAGTGGTGATATGCATGCTTAACTGCAAACTGAGAACAAGCTACAGGCACAGTAGATTTTTTTGTCTGTTGCCATAATTGAATACACTACACATGGTTTATATTCAAAACAAGACAGAAACCTCAGAATTAACAATTCAAGACACAGGAGTGAGGTGACATTTTTGCTGTAAGAAGTGTTAGGAATATAAATCAAGTTTGTATTGGACATTAAATACTATCCAAATATCATTGTCCTACATTACTAGATTCAGGAGAAGTCAGGAATTAATAAAAAACTTAAAACTCACTTCTATATAAAACAGTTGTTTCCTGTATTTATTTTACTGCCAGCTACATCATGAACTTCCAAAGGTATAGTAAAAACAGATATTTTGAAGCAATGAGTATGTTGTCATTGCAATAGTTTTCATGTGCATCACTTATCTTTCTTGGGTTTTATTTCTCTATGTTACTTTCCTTACAATCTACTATTACTACTACTATTTAGTATTATTTCAATTATTCAGTTGTTCTTATCTCAACCCACAGCTTTTGTCCATTTCTCTACATTTTTGGTTTTACTTACCCCACATTCGTAACACTTAGACTTATCAAAGTAGTTACGCCTGCGAATGAATTCTGCTGCTCTTCCATTATCAATGGCAATACTTGCTTTTATTACTCTTCCAAACAACTACAGAAAATTGGAAAGAAAAGGTGAATGTTTTGGGACTGAAAGCCCAACCCGCCTGCCATAAAAACTTTCTGCAACTTACCTGTTTGTTATTAAGTGCCCGAGAACAGTTTTGTGCAGATTCTTTATCCAAAAACAAAATAAAGGCAACTCCTTTGCTCTTTCTGGTGTCTTTGTCTTTCATAATGGTAACTCTGGAAACATATAACCACATTATTGATTTTATTTAACCACACTAAAATTATTTCAGAAATATTTTTTCCTTAAAGATCTCAGTGGGATCTTACCTTCGTTATACGGCAAAAGAGTTAAAATATATTTAACAATAAAAATACTCATTAAACAGAAATTCAAAGGAGCAGCTAACCTGGCCATGTATTTAGAGGTAGAGTGGAGATGGTTTTAAAAAAGCATGTGGGGTTTTTCTGGGACCAGTATCACTCTTAATTCCCTTGACTGACTTGAAGAACAGAGAACATAATCTTTAGATTTACAAGCAACCTAACTCGAGGGAACCACATATACTGGAGGTGAAAGGAACATTCATGAGTAATCTTACCATTGCTATCATTGATGAAAAGCACACTGTGAACTGCCTCCAAACTGAGAAATCTATGTTTGTGTAGGACTAATCAGCTAAACACGCTCACAATAGGAAACACTAACTATATGCACTACTGTTCTACAAGTATCTCCAACTGAAATCCAAAGATCACGGATGCATGTGTTATTTCACATGACATACAAAGTTAAATCTTCAGTCTAACATTGAAATCAACAGCTTCAATAGCACATTGATAAGTTCATGAAAATCTAGAAACAGTAAAACAAAACCAGAAGATAAAAATTTACAAGACAGAGCCGGGGTGTGTGTATGGCTGGAACCCACACAGCCTCAACTCTTTCAATCTTAATGTCAGTTATATTTAGTCCCAAATAAAACCTAACAAAACAACAACAGTGAGAACCAGAATGTCAGGATGCATGTACATAAAAATCAAAGTACACGTAAAAAAGTAAGGAATACACTCCTCCCTATGTCCACCACAGGCAGAACAAGGTTCAGCCACAGGGCATGCCAAAATTCTAAGAAGTAACCAAAAAACCAAGCCCCAGTTCAATACAGAAGGCCTACCATACAACCTGTATAAGTAACAGATGACCTACATGGTAAAAAGTTTATAAAATAAAGATACAGTAAAGAAAGCTCAAGTTTCCCCAAATACATGCACAAAAAGCTTGAGCTTAACAGTTTTACTACCAAAGCCTCTTGGACAGGACATGTCCAACTGCATGCATTAAGTTTAAGTGTCAATAAAATGGACTTGAAAACAATTCTATTAATTTTTCTGCCAAGCTACTCTTTGAAGAATTCCAACAGAAGCCTGGTATGACACTCAGGCTTCTAATCAGGATATTGAACATACCAGTTAATAACACAAGAATAGAAAGAATCAAGTGTGACAAATCTTTAAAAAGTCAGGAACTTCTTGGAGCCATAGAAAGTCTGATTTCTTACTGAACAAACTCAGTAGAAGTCATAATAGTCAGGATATATTTGCTTTTCCTGCTATTTGTCACCTGAAACACACTTCTGAGACTACATAAACTTTGAAACTCTGTATCTCACAGAGATATTATTGCAACAGCTACTAGAAATTAGAGAAACTTGCTGGTTTAGGATTAAAAACTGAAAACTTGAGTCTCTTTATTTTGACCAATTAAAAAAAATAAACCAGTCAGCTCCTCACTGTGGCATTTCTTTCTATCATTTGAACACAGAGGCAGATATTCACATATATTATTCATGAATACTCCACATAGTGAAAGCCATTAATGCAGTCTTACATTTAGCTTTAAGTAAAATACTAAGTACTTACAATAACAAGCCCCCCTAGAATCACAGAGAACTTTACACTGCAATTGTGGGAACTGTGACATCTAGTTCACATAAGAAGCTCCCACTTTCACACTCACCCACTGTGCCCCACAGTGTTGAAGCAAAGGGGAATAATACTAGATGAACACTGTTTCAACTGCTTCACAGAAAGGACTGATGGTATGTGACAACTACATTCTACTTGCTCTTAAGAAATGGTTAGCAAAACCTGTCCCAAACACAAATATTCCTGTACTATGTATGTAACTGCAAGAATTTTCAGTTGTTAAATTAAATTTATACTTTATTAAAAATGAACAGAACTTTAATACACTTCCACATTCATACTTTAATTACAAAAAGCTCAAGACTTTCAAGTGAAGGAAAGACATAAAATATTTAAAATGAGAGGTACAAAAATAGAAGGCCATATCAGGTAACTTACTTGACAACTTTCCCATACTTTGAAAATATCTGAAATATAAAACAAAATGAAAAATTTTAACAACAGACAATCGCATTTCACTAATAATACATTTATCATGACAAACTTATATATCAGTATTGATTTTACAGCCAAAATTGTTGTCAACAAGTTTAACCTAAGCAATGCATCTCTTAAAACTTACCCTGTAGAGATCATTGTTAGTCAAAGCAAAGGGTAAATTGGACACATACACTGTGCTTTTGCTTGGTGCCAACCCACCACTCATTTTTCTGATGAAAGGAAAACGAGAGAAGAGTTAAACTATATTGAACAAAGAAATCAATTTAAAAAACAGTTTCAAGACTTTTATTTCAAACCTAGCCCAGACAGCCATGATAAAGTTGCAGGAGAGCATAGCTTTCATTTCCCTTTCACTTCCCTTGCAAAATTTTACATGAAAATTAGTGTTTGCCTTCATGCCTACAGAATACATACATTCCTTCCTCCTCTCCTGGATCCAAACATATTTTTGTTCTGTGTGAGTCGATTTGTAGTTAACAAAAAACTGGCAAGTTAGTGTACTTAAAATAAGCCTGTGCTGATCTGTGCAATTAGAAAGGTTGGGAGCCAAAAGAAACAAGCAATGTCCATTTATTAAACATTATGGCCAACGTTTCACATTACTGACCTTTGTACCAGTACCAGCATGATCTGATTCTTTACGCAAGTATCAGTTCAGGTGCATTCAACATACAATAAAATACAATTGGTTAAAGGGCGAAAAAAAGTTTCCCTAAAGCAGAGTCCTAATTACTGTGGGGAGGGAGATAAATACTTTTTAAAGGCAATGTAGCACGATGCTAAAGCAGCATGCTCTCATTTCCTCTCTTAACTACTGCTCAAGTTTTGGCACTCTCTAGAACTGCATGTGTCCAGAGCTGACCATAAAGCAGCATCTCTATAGAAGCACTGCCTCCTGATTAGGCAGATTTCTCCTGGTAGGAAGCAGGGACATTTCCAATATTTCCATTTTGATTTCCAGTCTTTTCTATGCTCTTGAAACTGAGTATGCCTGGAAACAATTAACCAATTAAAAATGCTGTTACAACCACATATACATCATCTAATAGTAGGTGACGAGTAACCGAACTGACTTGAGAATGATGAGCCAAAGCTTTTCTTGACATTTGGACACTTCTCAAAAATTTTAGTGGTGTAAAGTCTGTGCAAGACACTCTCTTTGATCCATTCTGTAGCCATGGTTCAGACCAAGAGCTAAGTGAATAAAATTTAAGATCAAAACATACCCCTTATGAAAGGCCACACCAAATAGTACAGCAAACCCACTCCCCACACAGTCCAATTTCTACCTCCCTGTGCACTTTCCTACAGCCTTATTACTGCTTCCTGGCACCTCTAGCCAATTCCCAGCTGAGGATCAAGCCACTTCTTCAGCAAGACTGACTCATTTTAAAAATGCGAACAAAAGCTGATGAAGGGATAAAAAACCTAAAGTATTAAAATCAGCATCTGCCATACTACAGTTTCTTAGGGGACTTCTTGGGTAGCCAGGCCGAACAGATTGCTTGGCCAAGTGCCAACAAAGTAACTAATATCACACTCTAATCCGGCTGATACTTTCTGGCATTGCATGATTCAGTTATCTGAAGGCCTGATATTCTCAGTAGACATTGATTATCCAAGTGCTTTCCTTCTCTTTCCTGACACGCTTACTGTATCACAATTCATTTGAGTGGCAGTTTCCAAGTGATTGAATTTTGAGATTTTCCATGTTCAGAGAGTGTTTTTTGGCATGAGCAAAAATGGCAACACAAAGGTTAAGCAAAGGAAAACAGAATACATTTGCAATAAAGGCCACACATTGCATCTGGTGTTAGGCAGACTGGGTTCATTATCCCAAATTCCTCTCTGCTTGGCATTAGTATCCTTGACAAGCCTAACCAGACTGACTTGGCAACAAGCCATGTGAATAGATGGCCTGAAGTGCAGTTATCCAGATGTACAGTGGGTAGAAGGGTTCAGGAGGAGCAATCTCAACACTGCACTATGGTACATTGCCAGCACTAATATACTACAGCAGCGCACGAGAAAACACCAGAGGTGAACCTCAAGTGTCGGAATACAACAATTTCACTCTGAAGAGAAGCTGAAGCACCTTGCAGCAGCAGACCAAAGCAGCCTCCATTTTAATGGGCAGGCACCAGGGAGAACAGCATGAACTGGAGAGCAGTCAGTCTGTGTATTCCACAATGCCGCAGTGCAAGAGGGTGAGATGCCATGCAGAGATTACTACTGGCCTAACAGCTCAGTTGTTAGGAAATTATTAATGAAAGCAGCCTACAGAATCACCATCTTCAGCTGCACACTGCTTTTTCCAGAAGAAGCTGAATGAGTTGCTCCCTGAGAGCACTGGCTGCCAGGCAGCTGAGGTTGAATGTTGTTTCTACTCCCCTGGACAAATTTAAGCTTAACAGTTTAGCTGCTCCAACTGCCCAAATATTCTTAGCAACTTGTATTGCTTAGGACTGTTGTGCAAGTACTTCTTATTTTTAATGTCTGACTCACTATACAGACACAACTTTAATACAAGAGGGAGTACAACAACTGTATGGTTATCACCATTTATTATAACGATGTTTTCTAGTGGGAGGAGTAAAAAAATGCTAGTTCCCGCTTTAAGCTAAGTCTCCAGACAAGACATGTCATCTGGAGGCTCATCATTACAAGATTGAGAGTTCTGCTACTTCAGGAATTTTCTAACTTCATAGAACTGTCCAATATAAGTTTAACATTTTCATCACATTCTTTCTGCATGATTACCAGACTCTCCACTCAGCTGACAAAAAAAAAAAATCCCCTTCTCTCACAAAAATCTCCACATGAATCAAAAAACATCTAAGCTTTCTTATTGCTGCAGGAGACTCACCTGAAATCAGGTACAGCCTGGCTTCAGGCTATATCCTGCTAGAGCTTTTCAACAAATCGAAAACATTTTTATTTTATTCTGGGTGCTTTTCTGGGGCTTTCTTGATCTTCAAGGTATTACCTTCATTACTTAACTTTAAAGCATTGGCTAAAAGCCTTTACAATACCTCCACAGAATTGCACACAATTCCCATTAATGTAATGGCCTCTCTAATACTAATGCCTTCTTCATTTATCACTTTCACATATTAACTTTGGCAATAGAGTTATGTCTCATTACAATGACTTCTTGAATTCAATCTTTTTTTGCCTTTTCTAACAACTCGAACTAAAAGAAGCCATTTTTTGACAAGAGCCATCTGTCAGCAATGATTAAGTCTCCTGAAAAATAGATAAGGTACACTAATATGTTTTGCTTCAATCCAATATGCTTAATACAGCATCTGTCATTAGCATTGGGGTATCACAGAAAGACAATGATTAATTTCAGTAGTTGGCTTTTCTACTCTATCCTAGAACACATGAGGACACCACCAAAACAGTTCAGATGCCTCTGAATCATCAAGTGGAGCCTAAATTTATTTATACTTTCACATTTCAACTTAAAAGCACAAACTTGTATGTTTAAGTGCAGTGTAGCAAGGTCAGATTTATGATTTAATCAACTGAAGTATGTACAAATTATTTGTGAGCAAGTTTCTCAAGACACTCCCACTCAGGCCGATTAGAGTTTTTCTATCTTGGTCCTTAAAACACAGTATTTTCTTCCTGATTTAATAGTGTAGACAGAGTTTAGACCCAAATCAACCATTAGTTGTGGCAGGAGCTTGGCTCAGGCTTATAATCAAGTGTCTGGTAAAGGATGAAACCAAACTCACATTTTCCTTGGTCCCTGACAAGGGTATCAACAATTCTGCCCTGCACAAGGGGCATGGAACAAGCTGTAAGAGAATAATCTGTTTTATCTCATAGTCACTTAAATAGCACCAAGCAAGTATTAAACAGGATCAACAGCTGGTAAATAAGGTTAGCACTGTCAGCAAAGAAAGAATACAATCTGCTGGAGCCAAAGAAGAACATAAAAAGAATCTGTGGTTTGAATCAAACCACTTTTATGTACTGATCTAACTACAAAAGCTTTGGACTAGTAAGACTGGGCAACCAGACCATCAGCTGGGACTACTTATCAAACACATATAATTTATAAATGTTCCTTTTCCAGATTACATATAGCTGTCTCATTGACCTTGGACAAAACTGGTAGAATTTTGTCCCAGGCAGATATAATGACACGATTCCATTTTCATCCCCAATACTACTCAGCATTTGCTGAGACTTTGTTGTGAATGAAGAGAATACAGCAGTAAGTGCTCTACTCGACAACAAATGCACAATACCTACAGAAGTAAGGAGTGCTCTGGAGGCCAGGGCCTGGGCTGTCTTTCTTCACCTCCACTTGGAGAGACCCAGGGCCCTCAGCAGTTCCCCTTTTCTATGCTACCATTTCCCCCACGCTCCAAACAGAACGCCCATAAAAGCTTTTCCAACAGTGTCTTCTTAAAGGGATTCTCAGCACCGCCAAGATGGGAGAAGAGCTGCTTGGTTCAATCGCATCTGGTCTCACCCCGGAGTTCACCCAGGAGGGACAGATCTGGGTAACTCACTTGGTGACGACCCTTCCTCCTCAAATCACGAGACGCGTCATCTATTTCAGAGCTCAGGCCGAGCAAAGCGACATCAAAGCAACAGAACCACAGACTGCTCAGGAACTTCCACACGCTGTATTAAGACTTTTGGCCATACCATCACAGCCCGTCCCCGACCAGCCGCTTATTCCGTCCCTTCCTACTCCGCAAAGGCCCGAAGCGAGCGAGCTGTGCAGGAGCGCTGGCGACACCCGCGGTGCCCGCGCCCCGGCGTACCCGTCACGGCGGGGCTCAGCCCGCGCGGGAGCCCATCGTGCGGCGCGGCCCGGAGAGGCGCAGCTGCGGTCCCGGCGGGACGGGACGGGACGGGACGGGACAGGATGCCCCGGAACGCTCAGCTCCCTCCTGTCTCGCCGCCGCCCCGGCCGGTCGCGCTTCCGCCGACGCGCGGCTCCGGGCGCGGCTGCGGCCAATGGGCGGCGGCCCCGCCAGGCAGGGCCGGGGTTTCCGCCGACGGCTCGGGAGCGCCGGAAGCGGCGGCGGAGGTGCGGGGCTGCCGCCGGGCTGCCGTGCAGCGGGAGCGGGTGAGCGGCGGGGCCGAGCCGGGGGCTGGCCGCCTTCCTCCGCGGAACCAGCGGGGTAAGAGCCCATCCTCTGGCCCGCGGTCCTTGCGGGGCGCCCCGGGGCCGCCTTCCTGCTCCCTCTGCGAGCACGTGCTCGCTGGTGGCGGAGCGTCCGTCCTGGGAAGCGGCACCCTCGAGGACTGGCCTGGGGGGCAGCCCGAGGGGCGGCGGGAGCCGTGCGGAGCCGGACCGCCCGCGAGTTGGGGTCAGTCCCAGTGGCCGGACGGGAGCGGTGGGAAGGACGGCCTGCTCTGGGCAGGCGGCTGCCGCGTTAGCGCCCGAGATGGCTTGTAAGCCTTATCATTGGGGCTCTTTAAATCCCATGTGCGGTAGAAGACTTCGATTCTTGGTTTAATTTGTATATTTGTTTTGAAGGGAAGGATCGTTTTCCTTGTACATACGTCTAAGTGTAATTTTAATAATTCCTAATGAGTGTTTGGAGGCTATATAAATCCCACTGTAAACACTTTCGTTGATGTGTGCGGTGGGTATGTTGGTGCAGGATCAGTATCCTTATTGTTTCTGGAGGGATAAATAAGACATGAGTGTGTCACTCAGCTCATTTTCTAATAAGTAATAGAATAACTATTGCAGAACAAATCTGTGTGATTAGTTTAACAATAGGTTATGCTGTAATATTTTAAGTCCTTACTAGTATTTAAACATCTCAAGACTACTCTTCATGGTTCTTTACTCTCACTCATACTCCTTAAGTAGGCTCTTTCCTATCCATTAGAGTTTTCAAGAATAGTTATACATTCTTTATCTGGTGTGTCTGTGACTTCAAGGGAACAAAGACAGTCAGAACAAAAGGATGTGGCAACCCATGCAACCAGTGAGGACAGTTTGATACAGTGATTTGCCCTGGGTTGGTTGGTACTTTCAAGAGTAATTTTTGAGAGCATTGTGGTTTTGCCTGGTTATGGCAGCAGTATGGAAAACTGCCATATTTTATTGTCAGAGTGTTTGTGCTGCAGGATGGAAAGCCACAGGGGCAGTGGTGATCCATGCAGTTGTTTGCAGTGACATTGCTGGTGGAGCAGCCACATCAGAGCCTGGTAATATACGCTTTTCATGGCACTGGCACTGATGATGGACAGGTTGGTAACTGCAGGTGGTCAGGCAAAGACAATGTGCCAATATATCAGTCATTCTAGTAATATAACCCCCAATGCATTGCTTCCATTTCTCTTGTCCCAGTGACATATTAGAATGATGTAGTAAGGAAGTGGAACTGGTGGGATTGTAAGTCTTCATTGGAGTGCTGCTGCTGTTATTAATTATATTCAGTTTATGCATGCTATTTTAAGTTAAAATTATTGAATGGGTTGAGAAAGGTTGGAAGAAAGCCTCTTGGTATCTAGGTGAATATCCCTAGACTTGTTGCAGTCACACTTTAATTGCTTTTGAAACTCTTACAGCCTAATATTTGCTATTAGGGAGAGACAGATTGTCTTTAAATATCTGTTTTTTCTTAGTGCCTCTCTCACCTTATTTTATTTCCTAATGCATTGGATTTTTCCCTCTACCCTCACACTTCAGCTTTTTCATTTTACCAGTAGGACAGTGTCTATTCAGTGTGTTCTACCTGTCCCAAGTATGAGGGGAAGATGAAAAAGTTACTTTCTACCCCAAACCTATTTTTATCTGCCTTGCCTTCTGTCTAGGTAAGAGATACTGGGGTATCTTTGAAGATTATCAAATATGGAGTCTAATTGTTGGAAGATAAAACAATGTTTGTCTTTATATCCTCACAACAGGAGTCATTGCAAGTTTTATAGTGATATTGCTAATAAGTTTCGTTTCTTCTACATCTTGTAGCATTTGAGCTCTTTTTGAGAGCTTTCCAAAGTAGAGGAGAGACAGAATTGGCTCACATTTGTCAGTCTCTGCTGTTTATTAAAGTAACGTTATAAAACCAGATGTATCCCAGTGGCATGGGAGGCACTCCAGCTGCCTGTCTCTGCATTTGCAGCATTGTTTTTGTGCTTTGTTCACATATGGCAAGATGTAGCCATCTGGTTTAGTAAGCTGTATGTGTTGAAAACAAAAATGTAGATTCTGCAGAAGGATAATAGCACAGGCTAGAAAATTGCAAATCCTGGAGAAGTAGATACTTGTAGCCTTGATGAAAATTGACGTCTCAAGTAAGTGTAAGCAAGAATTGTGTACAGAATGTTTCAAAGTACTGGAGTGCTTTTGCAAATGCATCAGGAGGGTGCAAAAAATCTGAAGAGATCTGTGTAGCCTGCCTGATAAAAAAACCTATATTAGCATATAGTACAACATAGTGCTGATTGGAGTAAAGCCATTCTTGGTGGCTGGCTGCAATAGAGCAACTTGTGTTGTGTTAATAGAATGACCTCTGCACTTACAGAATGTGTTTATTTGAGAGAAGACTTTGCTTTAGGTAAAATAGTCACCTCTGATCAAAAATAGGAAGCGACTGTTGAAATTAATATAGCAAGTGGTTGTATATTGTAATATTAAATATCAACTATTTTTGTTGTATGTACTAATAGAAAATAGTTAATCAGGATGAGTTATAATATTAGGTGTGAAACCAAACCAGATTTTTATCATTCTTTGTTTTACAACAACTTTGAACCTACTGAGAAAACAGATGAATCTCAATACAGCATAATAAACTTGAGATTTGAGCTCCTAAGTCTTTGGCAATGTAATCTTCTGATATTGATCCTAAGAGTTTAGACTGTCCATGGTTGTTGTTGAAGCTGTGTTAGGTCACGTCAGTTAAGAAATGGATTGTTTTCTTTTTCTATAGAAACAGATAAAAGGTGCTCAGTATGCTGTGAATTGCATTTTCTTCCCTTCAAACGTTTTTTGTTTTTTTTTTTTTGGTATTTTTGAATACATCCCTATTTTATCTCATTGGTCTCAGCTAAAATTTATCTGTTTTGTCTTCTGTATAAAATTGGTCTTCTACTTGTTTACTGTACCAGCATTTTAACCTATGTACTTGGTGGTTTATTCTGCCTGATCAACTTTCTTCATTTAATTCCTCTAAATGCAGATGAGATTTTTCTTCCACCTGCGTAGTTGCTTGTTGTCTAGTGTATATTTTTTTTGTCAGTTTGTTGACTTTTGTGATAGTGTATCTCTACCTTTCTCCACCTTGTGTTTTTGTTTTTGTCAAAATACTGGTCTTAATTCTTGCTCATTTCAGTGAGATCCAACAGTGATAATAAGGGGAGTGCTTTTATTAGCCTTGCTGCCTGATAATATAATGGGGTGTGTATGTGAGTGTTGGTGCCTACTGCCAGTGATGTGTGTTGGGATGCTGGAGGTGGTTTGACAAAGCAGCATGAGGTGTCAGTTTGCACTCAGCTTCAGTAGCACGTATCTGAGACGTGTTGCTTTTTGAACATTGTGTTCAGTTAACAGTTTCAATAACTTCTGCAGGCAAAAGTACAGGGTCACTTCTGTATTTGTCAAAATAGAAAAAAAGCAGCCCACTTGAAAACCTCATCTGAATTCAGCTTCTGGTATTTTGCTATTTGTCTAAAAAACTGAGGGTTGCCATCAAGAACCTAAATCTCTGTTCCTGTGAGAGGTGGGTGAGCTATGGATGAACAGGGTGGGAGGGAGTGGGTGCTGTAGGCGGTCCAGGTGCTTGCCAGCTGTGGGCAAGTATAGACAGAAGGAATGGTCCACCCTGGGCAAGGGCGGGGCATGAGGGACCAGCAGTGAAGTGTTTTAAGGCAGAGCACATGATGCCTTTTCAGCATAATGATTTTGTCTTGCTGTAGCTAATTCTGTTGCACCTGGTACATAAAAACACAGAAGTGTTCAAGTACTGTTCTGGGCACAAAGAAAAGAGGAGGGTGGGGACAGCGTAAGAGCAGATAGAGCATCCTCCTGGGAATGTGGGAAGGAGAGCATGGGGCTGGCCTAAGAGCTGTTCAGGCACACATAGCCCTGGTGTGCATTTTTAAGGCTCTAGAAAAGGTCAGTGAAGTACAAAATAAAGAAAAGTTGAGGCAGTTACTGTGAAAGTGCCAGGAAGGTGCTTCTGATGATGCACCTGACCATCCAATGCAGCAATATAAGCAGTGGTTTCAGAAGTAGTAACTCTTACATGGAGCTTACTGGAGAGGGCAGGGACAGTGGATCCTCTCGCTTTTGTCCTTGTCAAAACTAGGATCAGCTGGTTGGTTTAGTCAGCTTGTGATTTATAACCTGTAGCTACCTCAGACTAGTTCTGTGTCTTGGTTGTAGAACAAACGTATGGTCAAGTCTGTTGTAAAATGGGACTATATTTTAAGAAGATAATCTGGTTTGTTTGAACCAATGCTAGGGTCAAAATCTCTGAACATAGATGCATCTTGTAGTTGGGGAAAGAGCTTCTTTATCAGGATTCACTCTCTTTTACCAAAAGAAAAGTCTTTGTTAAATCAAGCTTATCATTAGCTTCTCATCACATGCAACTGAATCTTACTTTTCTTTACAAAGACAGATCACAGGGTACAGGCAGTTAAAACATTTAGATTATACCTGTCTGGTTTACTTAACAGAAAAAAATGTACTTGTGATGAGTATATTTGTATTTTTTGCTAACCTTAGTTTCTTTTTTTTTTTTGTAGGTAAGTGAATGGATCTTCAGAAGCAGAGTTGCTAAAACTGAGAGAAAAGTATGTGAGTGTTTGTTATATTTTGCAAAAGTGTATATCAGAATTAGTGCTACCTCTGTTTACAGTTAATAAACCCTTTTATATTGATTCTTAACATCTGTATTAATAAATAATTTTATGTAGCCTCATAAGTCTATTTCCAGTAAAGTGTTTTTACTTTGTGCAAGTAGGTAATGTTATGTATTTCTCCTTCTGAATATGACCTGCTGTTACTTTTCTGTATTAACTGTTTTTAACAGCTGGAGCTACTATTGTGAAGGGAAGGTTTGAAAAAATAATTCTAGCAGTTGAATATCTACTTTCAGTGTTGTATAGTAGATAATTTGTCACCTTTATAATCAACAGAAAGGTTTGAACTCCTCAAGTCTGTGTTTTCTAGCACAGCATGACTAGAATGTCTTAGGGTGATGGTTTATTTCCACCTGTCTTTAATGACTAACTCTGCTTTGAAAGTCACGTTCCTCTGGAAAGAGGTATTTTTTTCTTCTGCTGGCTCCCAATTTAAAACAGGAAGTATCTGCATGTGAAGAATGTATTGTATGCATATAATCAAAATGTGGGGCTTTGTACTAAGAAATCACATGCTGCATTTCTTTCCAGATCTCTTTCCAGATGATTAAGTTGATGAAATAATTCAAAGTTATTATATTATATTAAAAAGTAAAAATTATTTAATCTAAAGAATATATGTTGAATTACTTTTTTTAAGTTCCAATATTTTTAACAGAACAGTATTAAAATTGCTGTAAGGTGTGTGTATGCATTTGTTTGTACATCTAGTATTTGCAATATATGTATATTTCAACAGAGTGGTTTGTAATATATCTGAGTCCTGTAATTTTACTGATTATACTGAACTAATTTCCAGTTCCATGTTCTTGCCCATACTGCAAGTTATTTTTGCTCCAAGTACATTACATACTTTCCATAACTAGAAAGACTTATTTTAAGGGCTAATAATAAAAAGTGTATGTACAAGGCTTGTGCATAATACATTATATTGGGAGAGATCCTGGAACCTGTATTCTTCTGCTCACTGTCCTTTTGTCTATTCATAATGAGCCTGGTTTTCACTAATTGTATTTTTATTGTCTTTAGTGTCATATCGAAGAGATGAGATGTGGTCTGAAGGGCGATATGACTATGAAAGAGTTCCAAGAGAACGTCTCCCTCCAAGGATTCATGGTGATGTAAGTGTATAGTAAGCATTGTGTCTGTAGCATTATAACATTATACTATGCCTTTAGACAATGACATGTACCATAGGGGATGGATTTATGTACCTGTGTGAGTTCCTAGTTTACCCCAAGTTCATTTTTTTCCCCCATTCTTTGAAGTCAGCAATCTAGCACATGCATCTGCACAGAAATAATAGACTGCATACTGAATTAAGTTTTGGTTTTTTTTTTTTTTTTTTAATTTTCAAATCTGTTGGAACTGTTTTAGAATATTCCTATTTTGGTAAACTGATTTTTTTGCTGTAATTCTTTGTGTTATTAAACACAGGATTTTTAATGACTTCTGGGGAACAAGAGGAGTTCTGAGGAGCTAATGTTATATTTTTCCATAGTCTTTATATGTTAATTTTTCTTTTAAGTAACTTGAGGTGGTAAAGGAACTTCTTTTATTATTGTTCTTGTCACCAACACAGTTTTTTTTTTATGATGGTTAAAGTATAGGAGAAGATGTTTTTAACAAGTGTTGAAAGTACTTTGCTAAAGTTGTGCTTTGGAGTCCTGTAAAGGAAACACTTTACAAGAAGTGTGTCAACAGAAATCTACTTTGTAGATACAGGGTCCTCTGTGGTGTGTTATGTATGTATGTTATGCTTGTAAAAGCAAATGCAGAAGCTGTGCTTGCTGTGCTATAGAATAACTTCAGGATGCTTTTAGGAATTCTCTGTTCCATAGAGTTGGGTAATTTTTTTTTCTCCCTTGTCTGAAGTCCCTAACAAAGAAATAAAAGAGGTTTGTGGCTTTGTCTTTGGAGGTATTACAGAATTTTTGGAGGTAAAATAGAATTTTAAGAATACTTATTGATATTTCTTTTTACATCCTGTGTAGTGTGCTTTTGGCAAATCAAATTTCAGGTGCCAGTGCCTCTTATCTGACTGCCCTTTTACTTATTGCAAATATTGAAATAATAGCATAGCTGATTTAGTGTATCTTCTGGGTTCCCTCTGTTACTTTTTCAGCTTGTCTCTTTGGAAGCTTAACCAAGGTAGTAACTTGGTCACTGGTTACATAGGCTTCTCCATTGAGCAGTTTATATAGTGGGAATGCTCTGTGACATTTTTGTTACCGTGACAGGCAACAGTAACATTTCTGCATTTTCCACAAGCTGGAAATCAGATTGATTTTCACAGGATGTTTACCTATCTCCCTCCCCAAAATACTTATCAAGATAGGACAAGATGAAAGGCAGAATGTATTTTCACAGATGTTTTTTTCAGTCTTTTGACTAACACGTTGTCAATTTAAACTTAACCATCGCATCATTGACATTTTTAAATTGCTCTAGTCTTTCAGGCTGTCCAGGGAACAATGTGTGATTAGGCATTATGAAAATTTACAGTCTAAAAGATGTGATGCACTCATTTTGATGCAAGAGTTAACTATATAGTTCAACGCTAGCTTTATATTACATGTGTTTGGAACTGGGTGTGAAGAGAGTAGCAGAGTACATCACAATTAATATTATCCATCTGTACCAAAACAACACTGCCAGTAGCTGGACAAACCAAGATCTCTCTGCCATACTAAAAGATGGATATGGAGTTCCTTCTTATACAGCTCTGCAGATTCAAGATAGTTGGAAGGTACTTTCTGTCCTTGTAAGCCCTTGCCATTGTATTTGTGTCCACATGTAGAAGTCTGACTTAATTTTGATTAGACAAGTGAAATGAAATTAATTTGTTCAATCTGTTAATATGCTTAGTGTTTGCTAATAGGTTAGTATGTTGGAAATGAGAAGTGCCAATGATACAGAATGAAGTATCTTTTTTTTAAAGAAAGCAAGAGATGTGTCCTCATCTAAACTGGATGCCAGTTGTATATCAGGTGTAGATTGCAGCAGAAACACTGATACTGGTAAAGAACATAAAATTGCAAGCACTTGACACAACTGTGCAAGTAGGATACTCATTGAGCTTTCGTGTAACTGTTCTTCTGTGTGTCAGTATAGTTATGTGGTGAGGTCTTCTGGGAGAGGTTAAACCATGGAACAGTTTTATTTAAGCTGCACAGCACATCTTGGTAAGACACCAAACTAAAAAAAAATAATAATTACATGTGGAGGATGTTCAATGAGGTAAGAGTAGGTCAAGCATTGTGACTGTGTATGACTGTGTATGTAGTCTCCACTGCACCAGTATGGCTGTAGGCTGGCTTTGAATTGCCCTCTGATCTGTTTGTTGAGTGGTCTCTGAAACCAAAACTAATTTTTTTTTTTTTTTTTTTTTTGCATGGCAATGTTTAGCAATTTGTGAATGCAATGCGTTTTTCTGCAAAAACTGTCAGTGTATTAGATTGTGACTTACTGGTAAAAAAATAGCTTGAGTGTCTTCCCTGCCAAATTGCACATGCTAACTCAGGTCTCTGCATTTGTAGCTTTTGTTTAAGGTGCATTACAAAATGTTTTACCAAAGGAAGAAGATGTAAAATACAAAATCTTGCATTCATGTTTTCATTTGCTTTTTATTTGCAGTTGATTTATATAAAACTTAGTTTTAGTAAAATTGAATTTGTATCTTTTGTAGCTGTGCAATTTGTACTTAATAAAGAAAGAATTTCTTTAATTGACAAATGGCATATGACATGTTATTTGAAGGAAATAAATTGATTTTGTGTTCTAGCAAAAAGCTGCCTGAAATGTGCACTAAAACTAAAACCAAGAGTGTTAAAACTGTCACTTGAATCTTCAGATCACCTACTGCATTGCATTGTGTGTGCTTATCTATTCAGATTATGAAGCAACGCCTATCTTAACTACAGTCTCTGCAGTGTGGAGGATGTTATGGACATAAGGAAAATTGTTAGTACTTTCAAATGGACTATTATTTTTATAGGCATTACAGGTGTAACTTTCTTTTTTGCATTCTAAAGATAATGAAAAAATCTGAGAAATACATGTAGCTAACTGATGCTGAGAAAGTAGCTAATGCTACTGCTTATAAACTTTCAAAAGACAGTTAAACCATGTTTGAAATTTTCTCTCTATAATTAAACTTGTAATGCCTAAGGATTGAATATGAGTAGTGTCCAATTTGATTTAATAAGTTGTTCCACTGTCAGACTGGCATGATTTTTAATGTTTGCTGTTTCCCTGTGCAATTTCTTCTTTTGAGTCTCATATTCAGAAATAGCTTGGTTCTACTTTTGTTTATTCATTACGGATTTTCAGCTGTTAAAAGCAGTATGATTTTGTTTGTTTTGTGATTTAGGGTGATTACCACAGAATAGTAAACATTGTGCCCAAGAAACCACCACTGCTTGAGAGACCTGGGGACGGGAATTACGGTCGCTATGACGGTTACGGTCACGCCGATTACAGAGATTATGGCGAGGGCCGTAGTTTTGCCCATGACCGAAGAAGTGGCCCTCCACACCGAGGTGTACGTAAGGTGATTCTTCTCACATGTTTATGATGTTTATTTTCCCATTAAGTCTTGAATACTAGGTAATTAAAATACTGGAAAGGTCGTTATTGTTGCCCCCTGCAACCCAGCTGTTTGAAATTCTGTAATTTCAGGGTGTTGATGGTAATTTCTATTTAGAAGAGGGAAGTCTTCTTTAAGTCAGAGCATATATATATATATGCTTTGGAAATTTCTGTAGATTTTTTTGTTTTGTATAGCATTACAAAGTTGCTCTCCTCAATACTGACAGAGGAACAAAATTAAAAGTAAATGGATACAGTGAATAAATTGAGAAGATACTTGCTGCAAGGGTTAATATCTTTTTAGCTCATTAAATGCTTTGGTTTTGCAGTAATTAAGTACCATTTGGCAACTGACTGTACTTGACATCTGACATTGAGATACATGTCACGCAGTCGTTTTGCATGTATGTTTTGCAGGATGAATCAGGATACAGATGGGCAAGGGATGATCATCCTACAAGACCTGAATACAGGTATGTTTTGATTCTAGTAGTGCCATGCATAGGCTGCGAATATTTAGGCCATTTTACTTGGTCACCAAAACAGTTGGTAGAGCAGACCACTGAAATAACAGGGAAAGGACATCTGTTGAAGTAAAAGACAGTAGTGGAAAAATGGGTTTTAGTTGTATTATTTGAAATAAAAATTAAAGAAATTATATTACATGAAAGTCTCTGTTTTAGTATTTGTTTAGTAAGGATAGCAGGCATAATGGTAACATCTTTAGGATAGTAACCTAGAAGTGTAAGTTATTTAATGCATCTCTGATCAGTCACACTACTTACATGATTTCAGAGAATTCTTTGTTCTCTTATTTGATTCTGCAGCTGCGGATATAGTGATATCTGCTACAATATAATGATGTCTGTGCCATTTTAAAGGTTGGTGGGATAGATAATGGGATTATGAAGTTCATCACAGCCGCCTTCTGAGCTCTCTGTTTTCTCAGCTGAACTGATAAGTGTATATTTCCATCATATGTAATATTAATTTCTACGAACCCTTCTTAGTCTGTACCTCAGGTTCCCATTTATGAAATCTAAGGACTAGTAGTAAATCATAGGGCTGTCATATACATATGCCTGCAATGATGTTAGATAAGGATTATTTGAGTTAGGAAATAAAGTGCACAGGATAGTGTTACACTCAAAGTTTATGGACAAGGATGAAAGTCACCTTAAATATTTAGACAAGAATTGATTGTTGTTATAGGTGAAATATTAGCAGTCTGATCTAAGAATGTCATCTGATGGCTGTGCTTTTACATGCCACATCCTGCATTTCCACTTCTCAAGATGTCTGTTAAATCAGGCCTGTATTTGTAGATATTGCATCATGGTGTTAGTCATAATATCATAGAATAACTCCTTGTTACTGCTATGTATTTAAAACTATGGTGGTACTATACAAACAAGTAAGTACTTCAACAGAAGTAAACCAAGTTAGCTATAGACACCTGGCCAGTTGGAAAAAATGCTGTTAAACCAGCAGGAAGTTAAAAGAAAAGACTGCAGGCAGGTCAGAAAAAGGTCCGACAAGGCAAGCCTGTCAGGCTTGCTCAAGGCCTTAGTCTTGTGGTGTTGCAAACTCAGTATGAAGCTGTTAGTAGCAATATCCATAAAGGGCCACACAGTTGCAGTAGATATCTACTCCATTGAATGGGATGATTTAGACATAACACGGATGGATTATTCTATAACCTCACCATAAAGGAAATCCTTCATATATCATAAGGGTCTGTGTGCAATAGACTTTTTTCAGAATTGCATTCCTGGGGCTAGAAGCAATAATAAAGGGTTTTAAAAAGGAGTGCTTAATAAAACTTGTGTAAAAGTTTTTCCATCTTTTCCTCTCAATTTAGAAGAATCAGAGTTGTTTAAAGCTGAGGAAAAAAATAAAAAAGGCTGAGAAGACTGAGTTAGTGTCAGGCAGTTTATTGTACACAGAACAAGAGTGGCACCCAGTGGTCAAAAAGGTTGTCTTAAATGCATCCTGATTTCGTCCTTTCAAAATAAGGGTAAAATGTCAGCTCATTTTGTTGAAGGCTTTGTAAGTGTGTTGTGTGGTGTATGATAATCCCATCTGAATATATATTATATACTTCAGACTATATAACTGTTACACAACTGCAATAATACTGTGGAAGAACTTCATAAAGATCCATGGTTCAAATATATTGGCAATTGAATGAAATCCTACTGATTCATTATATAAATATAGTAAATAATCTTGAAAGTAAAGTCTTGTGATCAGACTGCTAAACATTTGTAGAGTTCCATGTTTGTAACAAACTTAATTACAATTTTTTGCATATTGCCCACTATTGAGCAATGTAGTGGATCTCAAGGACGAAATCAAAGTACTTTTCATTGTATATGTTGTCTCCTGTGGTGAAAATGCTGATTACTTTCTGTTTCAAAGACATTTGCTCCACAAAACATGATATTAAAAAGTTATTTTATGCAAAAGTGCCTTCTCTTTGGATATGCTTAAAGTTATTTCAGTTAAGTTCTTTGGAGGACATACAATTTTTTTTCTTTGAGGAAATAGGAGGAGGTTTAAGATTATTTTAATCAGAGGGATTTTTTAAAAAAATTGCATGGAACATGGCTTAAGCATGGTTAGAAGCTAGACAATCCAGAGACTTGTATGGTTAATGGGTTTTCATAGTTAGTACAGTGACTATAAATTCTTAAAAATAATAGCTTGTTTATTGACGGAAATAACGACTTTCTTGATTATTTTTAAATTTGCAATCAGCAGCTAAAAATGTGCTGTAAGAAGTTGTTTTCAATACAATGTTAGTATTTCCTTTTGAGTTTTCATCATTCACATTTTCCTGTTTTGGTTTTTGAAAACATACCTGAAAAAGCACTTTCTGATCTCTTATTCTTTGCATTTTTCTTCCCCCTATCTTGATTTAGAGTGCTGAAAAACATTACTTGAGATTCTCCTGAAGTAAAATGCTGCTTATCTGCAATATCAAGTGTCCTTAAGTGAATCCTGTGTGCCGTTTTGGGCACCACAATAGGAGAAAAATATTAATCTGTTAGAAAGTGTCCAAAGGAGGGCAACAGAAATGGTGAAGGGCCTTGAGGAGAAGCTGAATGAGGAGTGGCTGAGGTCACTTGGTCTGTTCAGCCTGGAGGAGACTGAGGGCAGAGCTCATTGCAGTTACAGCTTCCTTGTGAGAGGCAGAGGAAGGGCAGGCACTGATCTCTGCTCTGTGGTGACAGTGACAGGACCCAAGGGAATGGCCTGAAGCTGTGTCAGGGGAGGTTTAGGTTGGATAGCAGGAAAAGGTTTGTCCCCCAGAGGTGGTTGTGCACTGGAATGGGCTCCCCAGGGAAGTGCTCACAGCACCAGCCTGACTGAGTGCAAGGAGTGTTGGACAATGCTCTCAGGCACATGGTGTGACTCTTGGGAGTGTTCTAGGCAGGGCCTGAGAAATCACAGGATTTCAGTGATCCTTGTGGGTCCCTTCCAACCCCTCATGTTCTGTCATTCTGTAATTCTCTTAAACTTTGCTGTTGAAGAAACCAGCAGTTAGGGATTTTTTGTATTTTTTTCCAATTGTTTCTTTGGTGGTATTTTGTTGGGAGTTTTTTAAGCTTCTTGCTTTTTTCTTAAAAATAGGACACGCTTGCTTACTTAGCATTTGTAGAGCTGTGGCTTCAGCTGTGATGTGTCTAATGACCAGGAGCAGTTCTCCATGAGTGACAAGAGGTCTTCAGAGGTTCTAGCACTTGGCTTACTGCCTTTTTTTCCTTGCCTTCCTCCTTATAGGGTTATGCTCCAGTTTCTAAGCAGCTGCCATTTACATGGTAGACATTATCATGTCTAGTGCTGAGAGGAGCATTGCTATTCCTTCCACATGCTTTTTGAGAGTTGTTAGCCCTGTTTTATACTGTGTTTAGTGAACAACTGTCATCCTGACCGTGGCTTTTTTTATGGCAAAGATACATATTTTATATGTAAAAAATAAAGGAATTCAGAGGATGTGCAGGGCATAGATTTCAAAATGAGTTCCCAGCTCTTTCTCTTCTGTTGTCACCCAAGGAATTCTTAACTCTAGAAAGTGATGTGAATTTTGTTTTAGCTTGGTTTGAAGTACCTTTTGGATTAAGTGAGTCGGCACATATAAAGAATTGTATATCATAATTTGGAGGAAATTTTCTGCACACATTTATGTCTTGGTTGCTGATGCTATGAGAATTGTGAGACTTAGCAATTCAAAGGAGTAGAGATCAATTAAGATGTGACTTCTTTGTACATTTATCTTGTACTGATGTTGATAATTTCTGGAGCTGTGTTAGTGCTTGTCTTCAGCAATATATTAGGCTCATTTATGCAAAGCAGTCATGCATGTCAGATTTTTTGAAAAGTTGCAGGGACCTATGCTGTTATATGTTAAAGGATTCTAGTTTTGCAGTACTTTCCTATGGGCCTCATAGCAATGGGTTTTGCATACAAGTTCATTTTTATAAGGTCAGATGAACTGTTCAGTGTGAAATGCTTTGTAAGATTGTTAGTTGCTGTTCACTTTAGTCATGCCAAACTTTAATCCTTTTGAGTGCACAGAGCATTACTTCATTCTCTTTTTTTTTTTTACCAACCAAACTGAGTTCACAAGATGTGAAATATATGAAACTTGGCAAATTAAGATGGGTAAGACTCATCTTCAAAGAGAAATTACAAAATGACGCACTTGTAAATCCCAGCTACACATGCATTAAATTTGATCCTTAGAATTATCTGAGGCCCAGATTTTTGTAAAATAAGGATTGCCATATTTGTAGAATAAGTAAAAAGTAGACTCCTGAGAAGTGGCTTACATGGGACATTTTTAGACTTCAGCTGCATATATGAATCATTTTTCCTTTGTTAATGGAGGAAACTTATTGCTACTATGTGTGTTGTTTTGTTTATTGTGTGTTGGGTTTTTCTCCTACATTCTAAGTGAAATTAGGAAGTAGTTAGTAATCCAGTCTTTAATACTAATGCATTTGTCCATCAGAAACAGATCTGCTTATTTCCTGGAGTGCTTAGGAAATACTTTGTAATAAATGCAAATACTGAAGTAATTTTGGTGCTACAAATGAGAGAAAACTGTCTGGCAAAATATAGAAACTTAATTGTAAACAGTTTGTGATCTGTGAACAATTGAGATTCATCAGTCAGTTCTATGTTTTGTTTTGGAAGTATTTTAAATCAATGGCTTATTGTCTTTTCTCTGAAAAAATGATGTGGTTTTCTGAACATTAAACTTGCAATTACCACTTTAGAGTGGTAAAGCATAATATATCTTGGTTTTCCTAGAGGCATTCACCTTCACAGTGAGAATGCTTTACTGAAGGCCATGGAGTAAATTGGTTGCAAAGTGGGGGATAGAAGCCCAGCAATCTTGGCTTTTGGATCTCTGCTTGAACTACCCTTCCATTTAGTGATGAATGACAGGATGTTGTAGAGTTGTGGTCTGAGGATTGTACATTGAGAAGAAAATTCTTCTTTGGTAAGAATGGTTATTTTAAATGAAAACCTTTGAGACAGTCTCCAGGTGGAAGTTAAGGGTTGCTGACTCTTCTCTCAATAAAGCAGCATTTAATATTGAGAGTCCAGATGTGTCATAGGCCAAGGCAGTTATCTTTACAGTGTCACTATGCAATCACCTTTGAATTATAGGGGCAGTTTTTTCTTGTTTTTTTTTTTTTTTTCTCTTCCCTGTGTGTTTTCTTTAATTAATGAAATAGTGAACATGTTTAAATAGTATAATATTTTAAAGCGGTGTATTATTTTGTGGGAGGCCTTTAGGCTTTGGGTTTAAACTTGTAATGTAAACTGATCTGTGTCTTGCTTATAGAAGATAAACTTAGCCAAAGGGATTTATGAGATGGTGCTATAAATGTACATAAGTCTGCTGTTCCATTGCAATATTTGACAGCTCTTAAGGGACACCATACAAGAACCTCATTCTTTATTAAAAAACATGTGTGGGGGGAAATAAATATGGCAGTCACCCAAAGAAAATGGTCTTGCTTTTGACAGAGATTGATAAGCAGAGTTGTAATCGTACTCATTAGCACATGCCTTTTTCTTTTAATAAATAAACAGAATATCTGCCAGAACATTGAACCTCTCAGATATTCACATGGCTGAGTAGAGTAGCTTGTTTATTCATACACAAAATTAGTTTCCTTATAATAGATCATTGTGGTAGATTCGTTATACCTGTCTACAACTCCAGGCATGAACTTGTCTGTTGAAATCTTTTGCTCAGAAAACCCATTGTGTTAAGCTGCTAGCTAAATTAGTTTATCTTGGCTTATGATGTTTTGGAGGATGGGGCGGGAAAATGAGAACCTTTTGGAACGAGATAATAGGTAATATAAAATTTAAAAGTTGATTCTGGTTTACACTAAATATTAAATGACTTCATATTCAGTTCATGTTTTTATGCAGCAGTCTTACTGATTGAGTAGTTGCTACATTTTGTTTAAGAATGGTTTTCTGCTCTGCTGGCTGTAGCTCTTTTGTGCTTGGGACAACCAATTTGTTTGCAAACTGAGATTTATGTTCCATAATTTGACTGTCATTACTCAGTCAGAGTTAAATACATCTGATTGTAGCCAGCACTTTGGGTTCTGTAGGTCTGTAAGTTTTTATTTTGAGTGGATTTTAAGAACTCAAATCGTCTCATGCAGATACCACATAGCATTTTAAAAATGCCCTGTACTGAAGACTGAGTATAATCAAGAGCAGCTCAGAAATGCCCACTGTTGCAGGTCAACTGAAAGTAAAGAACTTTAAATTTGGACAAGTTTGGTTTTATTGTTGTGATGAATCTTTCTTCTATTTAATTTGGAACCCAGAGACTATCTATGTGAACACTGCCTGCTTTCTTACTAGGAATTTTATGTCAAACTGACTTTCTGCTGCATATAGGCCCTGTGTGCATATATCTGGAATTATTCTGGAAACCTCATTCAAAGCAAGAGCAAATGTTGTCATTCCACTTCTGAAATGTTTGTCACTTGAGAATGCGGGGAAAAGGAGAGATTAGTAGACAGGGTTTCAACTATAGAATTTTTTTGCACCCATCGTAAAATGTAAAAATATAGGGAAGAGGTAGAAATTGCTCTTATTTTCAACTAGGATGTTTTTACATGTTTTAACTAATTGTGTGGCTAAATTGGAAGGTGAACGTTGCTTTCACTGGCAGCTAGTTTTAGTTGCTGAGAGATTAATATTTTAAATATTTTTCTTTGCATAACAATTGACTGTGATAATTATTGAAGGCTGTTTTATTTTCTTTGCAAAATATATGTATCTGATGCTAAAAAACCAGTTTGATTTCAAAAATTGCTTACTGATAGTTTTGTTCCTTTTAGAGGATCTTGCAGAATTCTAATTGGTTGTGCAGTTTCCATCTCCAGAAAGGAGTTTAAACTATCAACTTAGCAGAACTTCCTACTAACTGATTTTTTTTTTTCTGCTGAGTTTGTAAATAAACAGCCTCATACAATAGAATTGGCCTGTTATATGACATGTGGAACAGTTCTAAATCTTTTAACTTCTCTAAAAACCCTAATTGGGTGAGCTTGTTTTTGAAAAGCATAATTGCAATAGGTATTTTCAGTCTGATTCTGTGTGTATGGTATTTCTTATACTTTGGTCCTTTTAAATGTTTCAGTTACATTTACATACAGCTTCTCTGCTGTGATTCTGAGGCACTGAGAAAGGATAAAAGCAGATATTTATAAACTTCACAAAGAACATTTTTATAGTCTTAAAAATTGTTGATGAGTGAGGAATGGCCAGGTAGTAAATTGACTTGTAAGTATTTATTTGACAGAATTACAGCAAACACACCTAATTTGGTAAAAAAAACAAACCCCAGAAGTTCTCATCATGTCAATTCTCAACTGCTATCATGTTTATTTGACTTGCTTTTGATCCAAAGCTGTGTTACGTTTTAAGGATTTGTGGCTTTTTGTGTGTATAACTGCTTCCTACTGTAGTTTTTGTAAGGTTTTAAATTGTCATATAAAATTGATGTCATCATTATATTTTTAACAGGGGCTATTGCATGAGACACCTGTTTAGTACAGGTGTTGATATGTTATGATACACCTATAAGGAAAAACTCAGTACTCTGTGCAAACTCAGTTAAATTTTGTATTAACATTGATTCATTGTTTAAAACTGAGTCACATCTTGGGAAAATTATGATTTCCTTCTAATAAATGTTGTTTACATAATGCTAATAAACTGTAAGGAGCTCCTCTGTTTACAATGTGTGATAAGATAATGTGCCTAAAGATAAGATTATGTACCTTTACACTGTAAGATCTTGATTAACATATTTCTTAAAGGAAGTCTTTGAAAAGTGAGCTCACCTGGTCCAGTCTTATAGCTAGCACTATAGATGGTATCAAAACTAGCAGGTTAAAGCTGGGTTGGGAAATAATGAGGCAAACTCCCATGGGTAGCACTTGATTATTCTGGAAAAGTTTCCTAACTGCTTTGTTGAAAAACAGCTAGCTTCTGAGACAGTGGGGGAGGGAAAGAGAAGGGAGTCTCCCTTCAAGTGCAGACAACTTCTGTTTAAGATGGCATCTGACTAAATCATCTCAAAGCCAATGAATTGGACTGATGAATGTAGTCATGGCTTTCTCATGTTGAGGTGTGTTGTCACAGAGGACTTTGACATAATTTCCCTTAGGAAGGTAAATTCTTCTTCATCATCTGTTAGTTCTAAGGACTTCTTTGTTATATTTTGAATATGCTAAACATTTTAGATTCAATTCCCATTGAGAGAGGGTGGGAATATTAGGATACAGGAGAGGAGAGGAAAAGGTTTAGTGTTAGTGATAGTTTAGGCATCCTTTTGTTAAGCATTTTGCTTCAAAGAGAAAATTTTTAGTGTGCCGTTTCCTTGTGTTTAGGGTGTTATGATCTACATCTGGGGAAAAGTTAATCAATAATGGAATTCTGTAATCTCATGCTATTGGTATTATTTTTAAAAGTTGATACTATTTTTGCATGGTAACAAATTATTCTCAATGTTAGTCTTGACATTAGCTAATGACATATATTTACATAACCTTAAAGGTTTTTTCATTTGTATATGAAGCTCTGTAGACCTTGTTTATGAGCTGACGATAAATGCCTTTGTCGAAGTGAAACTGAATATTGATGTCATTACACACAACAGGGTTGGGTCAGCCAGTTGTGGGAATGTCTTTTTTCTCTTCTGTAGTCTGACTTTTAACAGTTGCATGTGTTAAATTGAGTTATATCTTATCTAACCTAGTATTCCAAATTATTTTTGAAAATGATCCTTGAGAGCATAATTATGAAATTTGGAAGTAAAATGGAAAAAATGTTTCAGTGTGTTGACTTCTGGAATAATGGAATGATTTGAGTTGGAAGGTACCTCCAAAGGTCATCTAACCAACCCCCTTCAGTGAGCAGGAACATCCTCAAGTAGATCAGGTTGCTCAGAGCCCCATGCAGCCTGACCCTGAATGTTTTTCCAGTGACAGATTATTTGCTCTCTGGGCAACCTGGTCCAGTGTTTCATCATCCTCATCATTTTCTGGTGGAGGCTTTTCTTCTCAGTTTTGTTGTCTGGGAGAAAATATCAATGCCAGTGTAGGCACAGAATTGAAATATGGATCCAAGGAAGGTTGCAGAGTTCAGGATTGCAGCAGCACCAGTTTCAATCAGTATGAGCTGTCATGGAGCTCCAAAGTTAACTGTTATTAAATCACTGAAATAACTGAAGGCATACAAGAGTTGCAAAAGGATATTTAATAAGGAATTTATCCAAGCATCATTAAATAATATTCAAACAAGTGATATAATTTATATAATACAGGAAATGGCCTACTACTAAAAAGAGGCAAGAGATATTAATATTTATTATAGAGATTGTAAATTGTAATGGAAGTGAAGGGAAAAAGCAAACTAGAAAATAAAAAAGATAAAGCTATATGGCTGAATAATTCATAAGAAGAAATGTCTATGTTAGCTTTCTGATTTTGGGCAAACTATATATCTGACAGGAAGGAATGAGATCACATAAAGAAAAATTCTGTTATGTGCAATGAATTTTTTTCTTCATATATTTATAATGTCTTTCATATTGAGAAATCCAGAAGCAGAGGTAGTAGTGTGCTAACTTTACTGAAATTTGCTATGAAGAAGGCTGTACCACTGTTACGCTTTGAGGCATATAAGCAAGTGAAACCTATTTGACCTAATTGCTTCAAATCTCACTTTAATTTAAGAATAAAAACATAGAGATCTGTAAAGCATTTTTCCCATATAGAGAAAAATAGAGTGTTTTTCTGATTTATAGATCTCATTAAGGGATTTGGAAATATAAAAAAAGTAAATATAGTAAGGGTATTGTCTGTCAGTATTACTGACATAAGGTATTACTGCTTACAAACCTGTTCCACAACTTGCTCTTTCCTTTTGCAGCTTTTTATTGATAGTGTTAGAAAGTCAACCCCAAGAGTTGATCAAATCAGCATATCCTAACACTGCTTGTTTCATTCTTTTGTCAATGAACTAATGGCGTTCTACAGCACACTGATGAAAAGCTTAACTGTTCTTCCAGCAGCTATTTCATGGCTTCTGGGTTCTTCTATGGAAGGATTTTAAAGATAGCTTTTGGGGAAAGACTAATAGCTTGCTGAATATAAAATTCACTTATGTCCCTAAAATAAAGTGCAAAAGTATTTCTTTCTTTCTTGGGTTTAGTGTGTATTTAAGACAAGTGCTTGTCTACATTAAATTGTTTGGCACATACTAAGTGTGAAGTAAATTCAAAGCCCTCAAATTCAAGTAAATTCAAAGACACTTTTTGAGGGATACCAGTGTGCTTTGGTACCTCAGGGAAATGTTTTAAAACTCTTTTCTGTGTGCTGGTCTCTGCCTGAGGCAGGATGACAGTAAAAGTGCAAGCACCTACTTGGGAATCTCTGTCCCATTAGAACTTTGTCTAGAAGCTAAAACTTTGACCACTTTCTCTGTCTGTTAGGGCATTAGGTAAAAAAAAGTATGTAAAGTACCATGTTGTACTTCCCGGCTCTTTTCCAATTTTTAAATTTATATTGAGATAAAAGATTTCAGTTTTTTCCATTTTGAATTAAGTCTGTTTAGGAATTGATTTAGTTGCTACTGCATAGAGTTATAATATGGGAGATGTTTATTCCCTGAGCTAGTTGTCTGAACTATTTTACTCTTCTGGGGTGATAGGCTGCTCAAAGGGCAGTTGTAAATGTTGTTGCTGTTTTTAAACAGCTACAGAAATTTACAATTTCTAAATACCAATTAGAAATTGTAATTTGGTCCATCACTTTAAGCAAATACTCCCTCTGGAACTTAAGACCCTTTTTTTTTTTTTTAAGAGAAATTGGGGGGTTTTACTAAGCCCTTGTTTTTAAAAAGAAGAAAAACCAAGATCACATGCATTTGAATGCAGTTATTTTGTCTAGTTTGATCTTAATTTGTCTAAATAACATATTTTGTCTTTATTCTGTAAAGAGTTGTCTAAAGCTGTTTGCTCTTAATCCTTTGGTACTTAATCTGTGCTTTTCTGGACTCTTTGTTACTGTGTTTCTCTGTCCTTATCTGTGTTTGAGCATAATTTCTCCCTGTCAGATAATAGAGAGTTTTAGTTTAAATATACTTTTATTAGGTAGGCTTATCTTGCAGCAAGTCTAATGGTACATTATCAATGACAGTAAAAAGTAGGAGGGTACTAAGGAGAAAGAGCAATGTAGAGGGATTTCCAGTGCCATTGAAGTGCAGGGCTTTACTGTTCAATTAAAGGACATAGAAGCATTTCTCTCTAATGTTGCTGTAATATTCAGATTGTCTTATTTTTTATTCTCTGCCCTGTCATGACATCCCAAGGTAGTGGCAGGGAGAGGAGAGTTGAGTAGCTTTCATACTGAGTGAGGTGGACAAATGGCATCAGTGTGGAGATTTGCTGTTTGCTTATGATAACTTCAGAAGTACTGCATGCAGCATAAAAACCGTGAAACATTTCTATATTTTCAAATTTTTTTGTATATACGGTATTTCTGAGTATCCTTTTCTGCTTGAAACAGTGTTTCACAATGCCTGATTTCCTTTTGCCTTCATGCAGAAAGCTGTTAATAAAATTACGCTGGCTGGTCCTAATTATGTTAATTTCATTTAGAGCAAAATGCAGATATCACAAGTGTTCCAGTTAGTTGCTTACTCATGAAATGTTGAAAACCAGTTGTCAACCAGGTGCAATTTCTTCTATCTATGATGGTGTAATTCACTGTATTGTTTTAGCTTAGGATAAATCTGCATAAGGATATTTGGGCAATAACAAAAGATTACAGCAAATCTCCAAAGCAGAGCCTGAGTAAGTTTTTGGTTTGTTGCACAACTGTGTACTGTGTACTTTAGAAAGAAATGGAATGAGTTCTGGGAGAGGGGTGGCTGGAATCTTGCACCACCTACCTTTACTTTGAAGATGTTAAAAGTGGAGGTGTTCTTGCCTCTTCTTTTAGAGCCTGGGGGCGTTGTATATTTTATTAAATATTTTCTACATAATCTGGTTCGTGTTGGTAGCTCTTGCAATGTCCTGAAAAGGCAGGCAAAAGGAATTTCAGTTTAATTTTTCCTCTCCCTCCCCCTTGCATCTGCTTTATGAGACAGAAAAAGTATATTCAGTTAAGGATTCAGTTCAGACCTTGACTGTTTTATCTCTTTGCACTGAAGTCTGGTGTTGCAGAAGCTATTGACAGCTTCTTCAATTTGTTTATAAAAGTGTGAGGGTTATTTCTAGGCATGGTTAGTAATTAAGAGCAAGCCTGTAATGGAGTGTTTAATCCCTTTGACAAAAGCAGTAATCTTCCTCAGATGGAAGGGATCATGAAGACATCTCTGACTCTATCTAGGTTATAGACAGCACTGTGTCTGTGAATTACTGGAAGACCCTCCTGTTTCTGTTCCACACAATATGCTGTTTTGTTGCCAGTGTTCAGCTCACCGTCAAAAATGAGAGTTATGGTCACTGTGGCTGGACCATAATGTAGATTAATGTTCTAGTTGAAAAGTTGAATGTAATGGGATATAGAAGTCCCAGAGAATAGTGAGCATGAAGTATTGTAAGCTGTTGCCCAGTAGCACAAGTTCAATGAGAGTGATCTAAGAGTCCTCTTACAGTAGAGCTTTTTCCTGTATTGCATGTGATGTGCTTCATGTACCCAAGTACCTCTCTATTCCTGGGCATTTCACGTTCAGGAAGTGATTTAATTTTACCTCTAAGTACTCTTAAGAGATAAACCTGACACACTGGTTTGTGTTAATCTTTGTTTCACAGAGCTTAAGCTATATCACTGTGATGTTTCTGATCCATAGGCAACTGAAAATCACTCCAGTGTTGTATTCCCTTGGTTTTCTGCTGTGCAGAAAGTCATATCTTCACCTGTTCTGTAGTTGTGTTTTATCCTTGAAGAAACTGGAACTGATAGTGAACTGAAATAGCTGTCAGGCTGGAGCTACTTCTCCCAGCTGCCTTTGGTGAATGGTATACCACAATATGGCTGTTTTTGTAACATTTCAGAAGCTCCTCCAAGGCTGTCAGCTTTAGTGAGAATTTAGTGGTCAAGTTTCAGCAAGGTTAACAATGATACTGCTTCCTGTTGAAACACTGCTGAGGGAACAAAATTGTGCTTTCAGGATTAAGTGTGAATTATGAACATAAAATACAAAAATTTGAGGGATGCTATATAAAAGGGATTAATTCTGTATTTGTTGTTAAGGGCAGTAGCTCTATTTTAAAGTCTATTTTGCATCTCTATTAAATATTGTCCCTGCTCAATAAACCTTTTGAGTATGTGTTGGAATCTGAAGCATGTGGTTAACTGCTTTGCTGAATTGGGGCCTTCATTACCAATTTGCAGGTGTATGTTAGCTTAAGTATTTAACGGAAAAAAAACCTGTAAAACAATGCTTACTTTGTTCTGTTCAGTGTGTCACATTAATGGAAAACATCATAAATGCTGTGCTGTTGCTATGCTATCCCAAACAGATTTAATACAGTTAATGGCATGAATGTTCTGTATGAGATATGGTCTAGTTAAGAATTAACATGGAGTGATGAAATAAAAATTCAAAAATTGACAGTGAATTTCTATTTTAGGGTACATAATATTATTGCAGAATGTGGCTTTCAAATGTTTTCCTGTTTAAAAGTGCATTTCAATTACATTTTTTTAAATTGTTATGTGGATATTAGAGCATTTATTATACATGTGCAATAGCTGGGGCTCTGTAAACATTACCATAATAAACTGCTTTGTATACGAGGGTTTAATAATGTGGTCATAAAATTGTGTTTTACACATAAAAGTGGTGTACTGGTCTGCCAGAAAGCTTGTGCTTTAAAAATAAATAACATTATTTAATGACAGTGATTAAGAAGGAAATGGAAGAAAAAGTGGGCTGTGCCTAACTCATTCCTGATAAATATTTGATCAATATGTTCTTTAATAAATGAATAACCCCCCACTTAGCAAAAGTGGAAAAGTAGTTCATTGCTGAGTTAATCTAGTATTCTTCAAGCCTGAACTTACACTTCATGTCTGTTGCTACATAAAATGTTCATACATATAACCAAGGTGTGCTTTCCATGCAAAAAGTAAACCTGCACTGTGTAAAACACATCAGTGTCACAGGGATTTTGATTTATGGTGCTACCTGTGAAGCTTCCGTAGCACAAGACACCCTTGGCACATGGCAGTCCTTTGTAATCTGTCACAAATAATGGGCCTGTGCCATGCTGCAGGAATTGTACATCTTGTCTTCTTCTCCGCCAGCATAAAATTAGTTATAGCTACATTGTGCTAAATGAGACCACCAGATTTTTGAGAGACATTCCTCTCTTTAAAATACTGGACTCTGATGCGAAATAGGGGGGAAGATACATTCTGATTTACTAGAAATGCTGTGAAATCTTGGAGATTTCTATGGGGAGGCTGGGAAGTACTTGCTACTCTTACCAATGCATCTTCTGACCAAGGCAAAAGTGACAAGTCTTGATTCAGTCAGCTCGTATGTCTTTTAGCTCTGAGATTCTTTAGGACAGGTTTGAAATGATACTAGGGTTTTTTTCACCTTTACACATACATCTACATTAATATGATTTATGCAAAACCAACACATTTGTGCTGTGGTCTGGAGTAACAATATTTAAATTTAGTAGAAAGTTTTGGTGTTTATTAAATTATGGTTTTAAATCAGTTGGGTTTGTGACTTTTTAGATTAAAGTTCAAAATTAATATTGTGTGTTGTGAGAAACATATTTAGGAGATGTAAGTTCGTATTTTCATTCAAGAGTTCACCTGGGGTAGATTCATAGATGAGAGAATAGATATTCTGCAGATTTCTTTTTGACTTTGAAATCTCTCAGTGATACTTTGTGTAGCAAGGTGTGTGAAATCAAATGAGGAATATAGTCTCTTGAAAATAAGAGAAAAACACAGCTGAAAAATGCCAAGTAATGGAAGCGATATTTGCATATGCATTTTTAAGTGTTGTAAATTAAGGCTTAATTTCCAGGGTAACTGTACTGAATCTGAAAAAAATTGTGAGAGTTCTCATTTTGTCAGTGTTTTTTTTCTTATATTTTAGTTGTATTATCAAGAAATAGAAAGGAATTAGCTTCTAGCAGTGAAGGACCTCAATGAAATCTGAAAAAAACCTACCTTTTTCTTTTTTTACTTTTTTTACTTGTTTTTCATTCTTTGCCTAGTACTCTTTAAAACACTAAAGATTTTGGATGCGTTCTGCAGGTGACAATTAACCTGTTTGTATTTACCAGGCACGAACTGTTGCCACTGTGTATGTGCTGTTCCATAAACATAGGAAGGATAGGCAAGTTACTTGTATTTTCCTGTTGTTTTCCAAGGGACATCAGAGATGGCTTCAGAAGAAAAAGCTTCTACTCTTCTCATTATGTGAGAGATCGATCCCCTCACAAGAGGGACTCTCCTTTCTTCAGGGAGTCGCCGGGGAGCCGAAGGGATTCTCCGCACAGCAGATCTGGCTCCAGTGTCAGCAGCAGGAGCTACTCTCCTGAACGAAGCAAAGCCTATCCTTTCCACCAGCATAGCAGAAATATGTCATCTTTACATAAAAGAAATATTTCTTCTCAGCAAGGTAATGCTGGATTAATGATGTGAACTGGTTAGTGAGGTGAAATTGCAAACTCACTGTATAAGCCTTTTTTCCTTACATGCTCTGTTTAAAATGGGAAAAGCTGACATTTTGTACTGTGTGCTGTCTGCTCTGGTTGTTCATTGTACTCTCTGTTCCCTTATGTATTTCATGTGGGAGCTTGTAGGTGTTATTTTGCTATCAGGTCTAGACTGACTGTAGGAGTTGCAGCTGCACAGCTTTTCCAGTATTTTATATTCTTTTTAGCATCAGCTCCTGTTATTTCTTTATGTGTTTCATTGGATTTCCTGACAAGAAACTTTGCTTCATCTACAGCAGATGAAGACATTTCTTCCTGCAACCAGAATAAAACAGGGATTAAAAAAGTGGAGAAATGGATGTACATACTTCTACTTGTTGCATTTTCTCCAAATTTTACTAGGCTTTTGAAACTGATTTTTTTTAGCAATTAAATTTCAACGTCAAAACCTCTCAGATCTTGTTCTCCTGCAGAGAAATGTGAAGCATATCTCAGTTTAGTCTATTCTGACTTTTAAAAGCTTGGCTCTTAATGTTTCCTATAATGAATCATCTGTTTTGAAAATATTTGAGGTTTCATATTTAAATGATTTGGGGAAAATAAAAGAAATTGCTTTTGTTAGTATTCTACAATCTTAGCTACTCTGTTTGTACAGCTTATGTGAATTAATCCAATTTGATTTCCCTTTCTGCAAATGCTTTCTAGTGAACTATGCAAACCTACTATTCATTTTGGCAGCTTTTTAAAAATTAATTAGTTTTTTTCTTTTACTTACTGAGAAGGCACATTGTGTTTCCAGAGTGATACTGAACCATTATGTAGCACTTCTTGTCAAAAAAGATCTTTGTAGTTTTGTTAACATTGTTTAAATATTGAGGAATAATTTCACTCTTTGCAGAGTAGAGATGGTATTTCTATTTGGGCTTTTATAGTGCTTTTAACATTTTGTAGCAATACCTAGTGAACATTCCTCTAAGTGTAGGAGAGGAAGAAAAAAATAAGATAGTTAACTAATTTTCTAGAAGTCTTGTAGGTGTGCAGCTTGTAATTACTAGGGACAGGAAAACAATGTTGTGAGAAACCATACAAAATTCTGGAATGTTTCATGGTTTTTTTTAAATTTTGAGCTGCCTTTGATCATATATGTATATACTATATTGTTAGAATTACTCAGGCAATAGTGGAGGTAGTGATGTAGAAGTAGATACATTCACAAACCAGAAAAGATGCTGGTGAAGAGAGGAGCTTACATCTAGGTCTATGAAAGAAAATATCTAGATTTGATATTTTCTCCCGTTTGCATGGTTACATACCTTTCCCAATCACCTTTAGATTAAGAGACCAGCTGAGTTGTACACTGGACTATTTCTTTTTTCTTTTCCCTGGAAAGGAGAACTACTAAAATGTCCCTCTAGATGCCTATTTGCAAGGTATAATGGTTTAAATAATACTTTTAGAATAATTTTTGAATGTGATTTGCCTTAGGTAAGCTCATGTATTGGATATTTAAAAGGAACATCAAGTGGGGACATCTCATATATGTCAGCAGTACATTTAAATGGATTTACAACATGCAAAGTATATACTATTTCATGTGGAATTTGCAATATGGCATCTTTCTAAAATATTGTAATGCTGTTTAAGATCATGCTATCTGAATTGGTTTGGCCATATGACTTCCACTGAAGAAGGACTATCCCATGATCTCCACCCCTTCGTACATTAGGATAAATACAGAATTTAAACAAAACTGGGGACATGGGGAAGCTTGGTAAAGGGAGAGAAAGGGCTAATGGAAAGGACAAGCATTCATCTGTGATGGGGGAGCATGGAGAGAAGCAGGATGGTATTCCTTCATGGGCCCAGGCTGTAAGGGTTCAGTAGAGTGGTGTGCTGTGGAAATGCAAGAAGCTGAATACTGGTGCTTGGAGAGTGCCGTGTTTCATTTTACAGACAGGGTTTTGGGGCTCAAAATAGCCACACACATTCTGAAAAAATGGCCTAATAATGTTTTCTAATTAAATGGTGTGTTTTCACTTTGCTTAACTTTGAATAATTTTCTGCCATTTGTATCAATTCATTTAATCGTTTCAGGTGTGAACATGCAATCCATTCAATTGAGATAATCTTTAAAGAGTCAAGTCTGACAAAGGAGGCATGTGGGAGGCAGAGTTAGAGTAGTCCATGAGTTTAAAAGGAGGTGGCTCATCTATGGGGCTGAAAAGCAGGGATCACAGGAGCAAAATTTGTGTTACTTAGTGGTGAAAAGGGAGATGTCCTGTGCTTTGTTGGTTTGACTCATTAAATTAAAGCCATAATGAACAATCATATTTGCAGGTCTACAAAAATAATTTCTATCCCAATTTTCATAACTCTTTGATAGATTTTTTAATTAATCCCTTTATTAATTGTATTTATAAAAATTTAATGGAAGCCAAGGTAAGCTTACATTACCTTAGCTTATTTGTGATCAGTCAACTGTTTCCCAGTCAGTGTGAATAGTCTGGTTAATTTAGGCCTACTGACAACATGTTTGCTTTTTGTACTTACCTTTTGCAGATCTCTTAGATGTAATCTGTGGGCCACAACTTGAAAACTAGTAGTTTACACTGCAGCCAGTTCTGTTGCTGTGGGCTGCCTGTAACTAGTCTGTGGCAAAACTACGTACAGATTGTGATTAGCACTGTGAATTTGATTTGACGTTTTGCCAATTTTAACTTTTATAAGAAAGACAGCAATCTGAGAAGAAGCATCTACTCTGTGGTTAATACAGTACAGGACTGTTTCCCATGGCAGGTCTTTTCAACATACTCTGGCCTGCTAAACTAGTTCATAGACTACCGGTTACCTTGAGTGATTGAGTGGTGTCTAATATTTCAACTGTTTCTATTACTGCAGGAATACTGAAAAGTGAAATCACATCATCTTGTGGAATCATACTGATACACCCTTTCAGTTAATGATGGAAAAAAGGACAGTGGGTTTTCTTAAATGCGTGAAATGACACAGCTGTATCTTTTCTCTCCTTGGGAAGAGAAAAAAGTGTTACCAGTATTTATCAGATGATGGAGTATGTATAGACTCATAGAATCATTAAGGTTGGAAAAGACCTCCAAGATTGAGTCCAACCTTTGACCTAACACCACCCTGTCAACTAGACCATGGCACTAAATGCCATGTCCTATCATTTCTTGAACACCTCCAGGGATAGTGGCTCCACCACCTTCCTGAACAGCTGTTCAAAGCTTAACCACTCTTTCAGTGAAAAGATTCTTCCTGATGTCCAGCCTGAGCCTTCCCTGGCACAGCTTGAGGCCATTTCCTCTTGTCAGTAGTTGCCTGGGAGGAGTCCAACTTCCATCTTGCTACAACCTCCTCTCAGGTAGTTGTTGAGAGTGATAAGGTTCATGTCTGACGTGAAAAAATTTCACTGCAATTTTTCTAAGCCAGTAAGCATATTTGCAATATATATCTTTAATTTGTCATTCATTAATTTTTTTCTTAATCGTAGGTAAAGAGAGGACAGTTCAGTCACTGAAAACATCAAGAGATGCATCACCTTCGGGGTCCACAGCAGTACCTTCATCAAAGGTGAATTTTCTTTTTGAGTACTTCACACTATGGTTTTAGATTGTTCATTCTTGGATTTTTTTCCTCAGTTGGAAGGAGATACAGCATACACCTGTTAAAGTGCATATTCCTTACAATATTGCTTCCTATTCCTTACAATAAGAATAGGGCTTTGTCCTAGAATTCTGTGGTGTTGTATGTTAGTATTACCACTCATTTTCACACAGACACACCTGCCATATATTCAATGGGGAAAAAAAACAGGCTTTGGTTGTGCTATGTCCTTCTAAGTACTTATCTCTTCCATATCTCTTTTAGAACTGCTGTGCCAGCTGATTGCCATTGTCCTTAAGGGGGGAGGCAAGTGATGTATTTTCAATGATGTAAATAAGGAAAATAAGATAAAAGCTATTATGCACAAGTTATGCTGATTTGGATCATAAAATATACTTTATAATTAGTTCACTTATTTTGTTTATAGACTCAGCACACTGCAGCTTAATATCAAATCCTGACTTAATACACACCTTTGAGAACAAGGAAGCATTGCAAAATTTCTTGCTCTTGTGTTAATATGTAGTGTGAGCTTGAACTCTGTATTCTGTAAGTGTTCTGCTTTCTTCTTCAGTCAGGTCTGATCTATGCTGTACTGGTTTTTTGCCATCAGTTTGCAAGTATCTGCTGGCTGTGGATATCCACTTGATCTAAGCTAGGCAACATGAAACTTTGTTTGATGGAAGTCATTTCCCCAGACAGCATAAATATTTATTGGGTATGCATCAGCTGCAGAAATGGAAATACTTCCAGGACTGTTTATTGACTTTTCTCTTCAGTCCCCAAATCTGCTTATAATGTAACTGCCCTGTGTCAGTGGAGCCTTTTGGAATCAGTCTCTTGGCTGGAGTTGCACTGAGCAATTGAGTTAAGTTACCTAAGTGCTTCACTGACTCAGAAGTAGTGACAGAAATAGTCTTGGCAAAACATGAACATCTCCAGAGCCAGAGTCTTACAATTTATCAAGGCTTGGGAAATTAGTTATGTGCTACATATTAGCGATTAAAAGAGATGATTTTCAATGCTCTAAGTTATAATTTAGCTTTGAAATTCTTACAAAGGTATGTGTTTCCATAGCAATACCTCTTTTCACTGTAATATCTATTTGGAAATCTAAAAAGGTATTTTTATCTGGAATAATTTTTTGCATATTCATGCATGTGAATTAGTGCCTGTTGATTTTACTTGATCTTAGCCACCTTTTTGACTATAGCATGAAATCTTTTGTGTTTTTCTTTATTAGCTGTATGGACTGTAAGCCTTGAAGGCTGTATCCAACACAGAGCAAAAGGTGGATGTGTGAGACAGGGACAGCTGCTGAGCAAAGTGACAGGCTTTTGCTTTTCTATGTTATTGATGGGATAAAAAATACAGAAAAAGAGACTTCTGGGGTTTTTTTTTTGGGAGGGCAGTAGTTTAGTTTTTTTTATGAGATGTATTTGGTTGGTTGTTTCTTGCAAGTTTGCAAGAAACCTAAATAGCTGGTGCTATTTTCAACTGAGAAATATGTTCCTGTTCTGTCTCTTCAGCTGAAGTGTGCCTGTGCAAATACCATTACTTTATTCCATAAAATTCATCCAGGATTTAATACATATTTATCAACATTCAACCTATAGAATTAAATGTAGTGAGATTAAATTAATTTTTTTCTGTGTTCTAATTGATATTAATAATTTCTTTTATGGCTTGTGGAAATACAACAGGTTATATGCGATTTTCTATGAATTATATTACTCCTTTCTTTTAAGAGCCCTCTTCATATCCCTGCATATTGAACTTTGTCACCTTCTGACTTCACTGGTTGTAACTCTGTAATTTGCAGTTATAGAAAACAGGGATTCATTTTGGAAGATTGTGTTGCACTTCTCTTCTGGATTCAGATAAAGGTGGTGTCTTTATGACATAGAATCCTGGAAGGGTTCTGTGAATTGTGTACTTATGCCATACTACAGTACAGAGGTATTTGGATAATATTTTGCTTGAGGTAAGCACAAAAGATGTGAAGAAAAGGAGTTTTGATACTGGCCATTTATGTAACTTAGAATGAACTAATGGTAAGTGTTGGTTTCTTTCAGTTGGGTTTTTGTTTGTTTGCTTTTTTTTTGTCTACCTGTTTGCTAAGATGGAACAGGCATTGGGTAGAAATTGTTATGGCCTTTTCCAGACAGTAGAATTTTTGTATCTCTTTTTCAGATAGCCATCCTAGTGTTGCAATTTTTAATGCTAGAGCGATATAGATTCTTTGGGTGCTTCTGTACATATAGTTGATTTAAGTTAAGTATCCACATATTTAACAAGATTTATAAAGCTATCTATTCCTAAACTGATCTTTGTCATTGTCTCTTTGCTGCTCTGATAGTAAAAGCCAAATAATATTTTAGAGATTTTTAAACATTAGATAATTTTAAAATTAGATCATTTTTAAACATTATTTATGTGAAAATTTCCATTTGAAAAAGTAGATTTAAAAGAACATAAAGCCATGACTGACTCTATTACAAGCGATTAGCATTCCCACAAATAAGAAATAGTGGATTTTAATGGAACCAGCTCTGATCACTTTTTTGTCCCTAATTAGCTCAGGTTTTATACCCTACCTAGTATTTAACAGTTTATTTAAAATTTTTTACAACCTTTTATGCCTGAAAAATCACATTGAGTTATTAGTTCGCTCCATTTTTGTATCTGACTTCTTTCAGTGCCCAACAGGTCTCAGAAAATTTTTCTGTTGTCTCTGACCTGTGAATTTAATAAAGCTTATTTGCAAAGTATAGTGGTTTTGTAGCAGTCCATTGACCTTCGTTGATTTATCTTTTTTTCTCTTCTCTTGTTTCTTTATTATCTGCTCTCTCCCCACCCACTTCTCTTTTTAAAGAAATTTGACAGCAAATGAAATAATTTCAACATTCTTATTTCCTGTTTTAAAATATTTTAGGGATTGGAATAACTGTTTATTTTAATTTTGAAGATTTTCGCCATGTGTGAATGTATTTCATGTTAAACCTTGACTATAATGTTTTTGTACAGGCCTTGGAGAAGAGCAACAGACTATCAGAAAAGGAACTTGCAGAAGCTGCAAGCAAGTGGGCAGCTGAAAAGTCAGAGAAGGCCGAGGAAAGCAATTTACCTGAAATAACAGAGTATGATGTAAGTTAGGATTATTAATCCACTTATTTCAGAGTGTTACAACAATAGGTTCTTGTTTTTCTGTACTCTTCATAAAGGCACATTTTGTAACTCAATCCTGAATTTTTCTGCTTATGCTATTAAATTTGTTGAAAGGGAGTGAGAGGGAGACTAAAACCTTGCGATTTATTTATTTTGAAAAAATACACAAAGCCACAGTACATTTTGTTAGTATAATTTGAATTGATGTTGAGCTACAACAGACACAATAAAGTTTCAGCTCTCCCAAGCATTCTCCAAGGAGCTCTTGTAATACTGTAGGTCTATATGCCTACTGAATTTCTTAAAATTAGGAGGGGACTTCTGAGTCAAAACATGAGTGTACATGTAAGACATAAGATGTAAGGAGAGAAGCTCTGGTTTGCCGAGTTCCATTTCAATCTGTGCCAGCCTACTGTGTCATGTATTCTTTCTCAGAAAGCAGTCCTCCATTATATTAAAAATAAACCTTACCTTGTTCCTGCAGTAGGTATATTTTTTATTTTCCCCAGAATCCTTATTTCATTATTAATCAACGTTAATTATTTGCCAGTTTATTCCCTTTTGTTTTCACCTCTTCTTGTCTTCTACTCCTGGCTACATTGAAGTGAGATTATAGCCCTTCTCAGTCATTTGTTATACTGCTATAATTTCTTTTAGTAGCCTTCACTCACTCTCAGGCATTTCATTCTTTACTGGGATAGCAAGATTTGGGATTCAGTCTTTAATGGTTTGTGTTGCTACTAAGGTTTGAGCATATGTTCACAGGACCACTTGAGCTTTTTACTTCCTTTTTCTGCCTAATGCTTTTCTCTTTCATGTTAGTTAAGTCTTAAGATTCTTTACCTCTGTTTTTGAGTAATAGAAACTAGTTTTCATCTCCTTCAATTTTCAAATCCTATTTAAAAAAAATTATAAATTTGTTCCGTAATACCGGATTTAAATAATGCTGTAAAACAAAATTACTACATTTTCTATACAAACTCCTTGGAGTTGGCATCTGTTTTCTTTAGAGTAGGAAAACTGTCTTAATTTCTGTTCTAGAGGGAAAAATCTTCAAATCACATGTTTGCTTTTGCTATATGAGAGTTACTGCAGTACCTTTAATAATAGACCTGTGGCCCTGAATGCTTCAAGAGTTCTCCCTGACAGCATTTTTATTTTGTTGATGCCTATGTACCTTTGATTTTGTTACTTTTATCCTTTTCCAGAAGACTAGTCACATTTTCATTGTGGATTTTTCTTGCTTTCTGGTGGTTTAAATACCACATAGACAAATTTCTTCTCAGTGGATAAGCAGGTAGAGATTATCTGATATCATTGCCTTTACACAGTCAAGGCTGTGTCCCAAGGGGCTTTATGTTTTCTGCATGTTTAAAACCCACATTTCTGTATCCGTTAAGATTGTAGCAATAATATTTCACTAATAATCTTGATGAGCAAACTGGTATCTCTGATGACTGTGTTTGGGCTTTTGGGTTGTTTTTCCTCACACTGTGATTGTTATTTTTCTTTGAAAACTGAATTTATTGTGTTGTTTTTTTTTTAAGGCTGGATCTTCAGCTCCATTATACATTGAACAAACAGAGGAAACAGAAGCAAATCTAACGGACAGTACAGAATTATACGAGGACAGCCAGCTTCTTGGTCGGTCAAAAGCCATTGCAACTAAGACAAAGGAGATTGAGCAGGTGAGTCTTCTTGGCATTTTGTCACTAATACAGTAATGGTTTGCTCTGCTAAAATTACCTTGATTTATTTTTTCCTCCTCCTTGGAGTGTAATATGAATGTAATTTGATTTTTCAAGATGATGCGGTAACATCTCCAACTGTTTAATTCCAAAGAGCCATGGCATTTATCTGCACATGGAAATTAATGGTAGTTTTCTGCAACTTACATGCAACAACTGCTGTTTTGCAAGCTAAGACAATGACTGCCTCTTAATTCTAGTTGCCTTTGTTCAGTTGCCTGTGAGGCCATTTCCTGAGCTGCAACACTGTTCCTTTTTATTGATGCTAGAAAACCAGCTTTCTACTCAACTGTTTTTGGTTTTTTTTTTCTTCTCTTGATATTGACTTTGTCTAATCGTGTTCATGGTGGGCACAGCTTTCCATGTGTGCGGGGTCTGGCTGGGATGGAGTTTACCAGAGTGTGCTGTAGCTATGAGAGCCATGGTTGGCTTATCCCTGTGTGTCTGATCACAGGGTCACAAATGGCCTAAAAGGGCTAGGACCAGGTGCGTAAACTTAGGACTTTTTAAAATGACAAACTCAAAAAAAATACACAGGGTAGGAACAGATTTTTTAAAAAATAGTTGTTGTGATTAGTTAGCCTCATGCTGGTGAATCTATGATTAAATTTCCCTAGGCCCTAAGGACAGGGTTATAGCGAAAATGGATGAAAATTTTGTCATAAAACCCAAATATTGTTTTCCAGATGATCTAATGCTACTGTGTTTGGTAGAGTTTGCACTTAATTCTAGGGAATTCTAGATTACATTCTAGAAAATGAAATACTTTTAGAAACTTGGTTCAGAAAAGCCTGAGGAATAACTTAGATTTTGATTTTGCACAACCAGTTTCTCCTGTTGTTGATTTGAATATTGTAGCTGTCAGCTTCTGCAGAATCTAAATAAGATTCTAGAATGATGCTAGAAGTATTTTACTGAACTGAACAAGTTGCTTATTTTTTTATAAACCAGGTACTGTGAATTTGTTAAGAATTAGACAAAATATTTACTTAATCATTAAAAATTAAGACTGGAAAATGATCTACATATCTTTCACATAAATACTTAAAATTAACTTCTGGATCTGCAATAAAGTTTTCTGGATTTTTAAAAATTTTTTGTGATAGACCTGATGATTTTCATAATCATCATGATATAATGAGTCATCATACTGAGTCAAAATACTGTGAATCTTCCTACTATATAGTCTGTAGAAATTTGTACACTATTCTGTTTACTTTGAGTTCTCAGCATCTAAAAGTAAATTTAGCTTAACATTTGAATCTATAAAGTGAACTGTAAGCTGGTAGATTTGTAAGAAAGATTTTTTATAATTTATTTCTGACTGTTTGTCTTGGAGACTCAAGTAATAGCAAAACAATTATTTGGTTCGATGGACTTCTTTTCAGTTAAATTTCATTCAAGTGTTTAATGTAGTATTTCTGGAATATAATTTTGTGGGAGGATTACTCAAATAAAATGCTTATTGCAAAGGCTTATGCTACAAGAAGGGTGAAACTGTAATCCTTCTGCAAAGCAAGATTTTCAAGAGGTTTTTCAGTATGCACTGGACCGCTATTCAGGTATTTAAAATAAGTAAGAAATTAAGTCAGACAGGGCATGTGCCACTGGGTATGTTTTAAAGAATTGGTGAGGGCCCACCTAATGTTTGAGGAAGTGAGGTTTGACCCATTGAACTTCTACTTCTGTCTCCTAAATTTTTCTTTCTCTCAGAGCACCAGATCTAGTGCTGTTTGCTTTATGGTTCATATTTATTCTCAGCCTGATTGCCAAGTATTTCTCGGCTGTTCCAGACTCCTGATAAACCCTTCTTTGCTTTGCCCTCTCCATATCCATTTGTCTCCAAAGCTCTAACCTGGAAAAGGAGCAAAATTTTCCAAATATGTACTTTTACCTCTTAGGATGGTACTACCTCAGGAAAACCCAGAGGCAAAAAACTGTGCTGACAGAACATGCACGGTGTCGCAATGAGCAGATCCATTGCTGTGCAGCACAGAAACAGGCAGTCTGATGCCCTGGGCAGGAGGGAGGTGGCAGCTTGTGATGTAGTCTGTTTTTTCTCTTAAGAAAAACAAGCAAAAATATCCCTTGAGCTATTGAATGAAATATTCATACAGGTGTTCTGTTTTAAATTAGTCCATCTCAGTATCTTGTGTATCGCTCATATCACTCTTTTGTAAAGTTGCCTCTGCCTTTTTCTCTAAGCTACAATAACACAATTGGCAGTTCAGAATTTTAAATGAAGCATGATTGTAAATGATCACCCTGGCTCATCAAGAAAATAGTTGTATATTATTTATTTGATGGGGGACTTAATGCAAACATTCATGTAAAATCCTGTCATTTGAAGAAAAACTGAGTTCTTTGTGTGCTGATGGTGACGGGGCAAAATGTGTCAAACCAAGGGCTAGTTGCTGTTTGCTATATAGTGACTATCTTTTAGGAGTCTGCAGTTGCTTTGCAAATATTAACTGAAGCTGACACAAAGAGAGGAAACTAGAAGTTCTGCTCACGGATAAAGGCTTGGAAAAATCCAGACACTGTTTAAACAGAGCCGAGAATTATCTGTGTCACTCCCAAACTAGAAAAACTTTGAAGTATATATTTCATTTGAAGTGTGCCAATATTAATTGGAAAGGAAGGATGTGGTTGCAGATGCACAGATGCTTGAAAACATTTCTGAACTGGGACTGCAATTCCCAAAAATCCTGGATGTTTTTAGTCTCACCTTTGAAACAACAGGCATAGTGACATTATTGTGGAAACACCTAGGGTGCATAGGGCTTACCTGAGCCAATCTGCTCGAAGCAGGGCCTTAGATCAGGGCATTCAGGGCTCTGTCAAATTGAGCCCTGCATATTTGCAATGAGGGAGGCTCCTCTGTTTCCCTGGGCAGCCTCTTCCCATGTCTTGAGCTCTTTGTCTAGTGCTCAGCTGCCATTGCATTCCAGAACATGGTTTCTTTCCACCAAGGACATGGTTTCTGCTCGCTTCTTGACTTCACAGCTTTCTGTCTGCATTCTTGAACTGCAGAATCCCAGTTCCTTGCTTTTGGGACCTGCTCCACTGGGAATGGGCTCTGCTGCTCTCATGGAAGGGTTCATTTCCTAGAAATTATTTCCTCTGGCTCTGACACTTAATGATTGGAAGAAGAGGGTTTTTTCTGGCACTTCTGCGTGGCAGGAACTGTGGAAACTGTTCCTTTCAATCTAGGTGCAGAGTCTTTTCAATCTTTTGCTTCTGCATGGAGCGGAAATTCTGCAGCATTAATGTGTGTCTCATATTTTAATATATCCCATGATGTGTTTTTTAATGTTCTGTCTATAATAAAAAGCTTTGGAGAGTTGGTTTTTTTTTTTTAATAGAATACTGAGATAATTAGCTTTTTCGGTTGGGATGTTTTTTGATTGTTTTGTTGGGTTTTTTTTTTTTTTTTTGAAGTTAGGTTTTCCTTAGATCTTTGAACATGCATTTCCCTCTTTTCTTTGCTTTCACAATTTTGAAATAAGATGTTAAATGTTGTCTGAGCATTTGCCTGAGCTTGGTGAGGTAGAACCCCATTAAATAGATACTTAAAAGATTTGTCTGGTTACTTGAAAATAGCATAGTAGTGAATTTTGCATCTGCATGTCAGGATGAATGAATGTCTGTAGTTTCGTGCACTTTTAAAATATCTTTGCATTTCATAGCATGCATTACACATTAAGGTAATATTTTGGAGTTGTTTAGTTTCTGGCTTTATATAGTTAAGGATCAGCTTATGCTTTTAGCATGTAATGTGCTGAAGTGTGGTGGTTTTTTTTAGAAGTGACGACAAATATGTCCCTGGTGTTAAATTCATAATTGGAGCTATTCAACATCAGTGTTGCACAAAAGGCTATCTCTTTGTTCTTCCTTCATGAGCACGGGTAGCAGGGATTCTTGAAATGTCTTATCTTGTCTAGACATCAAGTCTGTAACACTGTGCTAATTAGTCCATTATTATGTGTCCACTTTTCTTACTTGTTGCATATTCAAGTTGGAGTGACATGTATTACCTCTGAAAATCTACTCTTTTCTGAAGACAAATTTTACCAAATGACAGTTTTACCAAGTACCCTCCTTGATTCTGTCAAAAAAATCAAACCTGTTAGTTTTTGTCTCAATTTGGCTAGTACCACAGAGTTCTGGCATCTAAGGAATTAAGTAAGTACAGGAATTAATAGATTCATGAATGCTTTTTTATTCTTAATGAAATCACTGGCTGACTGTATGCTTTCAGTTCACCAATGTTTTTAAATGTTCGCAGAACAATATTTTTAATGTTCAAACATTTAGTTTAATTGCTTTTTTAGTTGACATTGTAAATAAATATTGCTTGTTAAGAGTCCTCGATAGCATTAATGAGCTGTTACCCTAATGGGACAGCCTTGTTTTGGAAGATGCTGAAAATCAGAGATCTTTCTAAAGCTTGTGTTTGAAACTTCATAGAAAGAAGGAAAGAGATGGGGTGTGGCTAGGTCCAGGCTGTCCAAATTCTGGTTCCTGATCTGCTGTGTAACTGATTTTATTTTTTAGGTAAATTCCTGACATCTCTGACCTAGAAGTTACAATTAAGTAAGAAAACCAGGTTTTAGCAGTTACAGTGTGTGTGTGTTTTGAGAAGAACTGTTTCTTGTTCCCCTTCTTTGTCATAGCTCTTGTTCTAGTAAGATCTGTATAGCAATAGCTAAATTGTCTTTGTGTATACTTAACACTTGTTAATGGGACTCTGTTCTCTGGAGATGCTGCTCTGAGAGAAGACTGACCTCTCACAATGTGATACTTTACATTGAAAGGACTTTGTTAAAATTTTTGGTTTTAATATCCAAAAAAATGCATAAAATTATACAGGCATTTCTGTCATAATAAAATAGTTACAGTTTGTGTATTATATGGGAGTTTACTGTATGCCTTCCTCCCTGCCCCCAACCCCTCCTGTGTCCTTTGCTAGTTTTGCTTTGCTTCAAGCAAAACTATTTTACAGTTCTTCAACAATATAAAGATGAAAGAGGATGTAAACATGAAGTAGTTTCTCCATCTTGGCTAGGGATAAGCTCATGGTAAATTCATTGGAAAAGTTTTGCAAGGCTTGGATGTGACAGATTAAGTGTTTTAAGTTCTGGCAGTTTTAGTAAAATAAGTAAATTGATAAATTGGAGCAATGGGAATCCAGGAAGGAATGAAGGAGGATGTCAGAGCTGGCCTTGGATGTACCTTTTCTTTTGAAAAGCTCACTTCAGCCGAGCCAGGGAAGCTGGTTACTGTTTCCTTAGATTAGCTTGTTGGTCTGCTTGTGCTGTTGCTCATTTCAGGCAAAATTATCTAGGTTAGAAAAAATCCCCTAATTAAAATATAAGTTAAGAAGTAGGTGAGTTAAGTGAAGCTGAAGGAACTGGAACAGTAGCTAAAAACACATTAAAGGATTATTTCTGGCTGTGGATGAGGTCAGACATGCTTTGTTTCTGACAGGAGTAGACCAGATGAGAGTAACAGGCCAGATGAGAGTAAAAGATGGGGATGCTGTAGTTTTTCACTCCTTCCTAGCTTTGCTGTTGTCCTTCAAACCTTCTGTACCTAATACACAGTGACAAGGCCTTAATGATGGACTCATCATCATCTAATTTGGTTGGTATTGTAGTATGTATAATGACTCATCTGGGCTTATGTTTATTTTACTTAAGTGTAAATTGTAATTATGTGTGCTGATTTGTTTTTTCCTAATCAGGAAAGCATTTGTGTCAGGTTTTGTTATTTTCCCTTAAGCTTCTCAGAAAAATTGATGATAACTCTTTTACTTAATTGTATCATCTGCCTATGTGGTTTATAAGTTTCCTTGTATCGGTATCCCTCTCCTTATGTATAAAAAAGTGTATAAAATCACTTATGTCAAGTGATTTATTTCTTACTACATATTCTTAGACACCTTTTCTTTCATAATAATTGTGACCTGCTAATTTTTCTACTATCTTTTAGTATTTATTCTAGACTTCCTTTTTGCCATTACAAAATCAAATCAGTCACCTTGTAATGCTTATTTGATCTCTATATTTCATGCTTGCCTTAAGGATTTTTTTGTTTTGTGGTGGTTTTTTTTTTGTTTTGTGCTGGGGTCTTTGAATTTTGTAAATATGACCTATTTGTTAGAAATTCATGTTTTCATGTTTGTGAAACTACAGGATGGAGAATATAAAAGCTTTTGGTCAGTTTCTTCATTGTATCTTTTATTCTTCTTACAAATACATTTATTTAAAGCAGGATACTTGTAAAAGGACATGAACACTTTAGCTGCTTTCCCTTTTTTGTATTTGGGCCACCATGCTTTAGAAGTTGTAATCCTGCACTTTCCATTTGTTCAGCTGTGTTCTGTTCCCTTTCTGTGGACATTAATGGGTTATTTGGTGTGCACTGCTGTGTTCATAATTACAAAATGCTGCATATGCAAAAGCAGAGTAACTCATTTTACTTAGCACCTGAAGGTATAGTTTAATAAGGAATTATATTACCACATTTCAGATTCTTGCCAGCAGCTTTTTTCATTGGAAAGCTGATAAAAAGTGAGTGTTATTTAATATGAAGTGCTCATAAGGAAATACTTTTAAGAGAATTTAATACCAGAAATATATGCATTTATCCAGTAACAGTGGGGTATTTCTTAGGGAGGATTGAATTAAATGTAACTCACCTTTAGCTTTTACCACCGTTTATTGAAGATGATATTTGCCTTTTTTTAAATGTAAACAGTTTTAGGCCTGTGTTGATCACATTATTTTGAAGTTGCCAAATGCTGGCTATTCAACCCATTGATAAATGTAGAGTTTTTGATGTAGTGGCACTTCATTATGTGATCAAGCAGCACTGCAGACTGCAAGATCTCAGAAGATTGTTTGCTTACAGACATTCTTAAAGGGCATTGTTAACAGGTGTTACAGTTTGGTGGCAGATCTCTGGAAGACTTAAATGGGAGAGGGCTAGTAATTAGGTACTTGATGAAATTGCTGGACTTGGTTGAAATCAAAAGAAATGTGAAAAAAGGTTGTTCAAATCTGAAAGACAAGATCAACTTCAGATAAAGTGAAAACCTAAGGAGTTATTCATTAAATAGCATTTTTTCAATCAAAAGCTGGTAGTGATTGTTTGACTTAAAATTTCTAGTTCTGTTGTGAGAAACCCAAAGAGCAAAAACAGGATGAAAGACTTGGAAACTATAATAGTGAGTGGGCTGGAAAGAAGAAAGATTAGTTTCAAGAGATGATGAGTGTCAACAGGATTGGAAAAGGTGTTAGGAAGGGAAGAAACTCACTGAAAATGTGTGGGCCTTGATATATAATTAGGAATTAATTTTGAGAAATTGCCTACTGAAAAAAACTGTCAAAACTTGAGATGCTTGGAAGGATAAGCAGAATTAACACTGGCAAACCTCCTGGGAATGATGAAGGCTAAAACCAGAAATTAATTGTCTCAGCATTGATAAGGGCAGTAGTTTCTGTTGGAGTGAAGGTTGTTGTTTCTGTGGTTTGGGTTTTTTTGATTGTTTGGGGGTTTTTTTATAGTGGGCTTTTGTTGTTGGTTTTAATAACTTGGATTTAATTCAGAGGATAAATCCTTCTCTCCAACTTGGTCTCCAGCTTATTCTTGCTTTAACAGAACGGCATTGGTGGATTTAAGAGGTAGGTTAGCAGTGGTGTTTTTTATTTTTGAACTGTTTTAAGGATTAAAGATAAAATTATCTCTTAGTAGGTTCAATGCACTGAGGATTAAAGTTTTAGGTTTTTTTTTATTCTTACAACCTACTGTCCCTTCAGCATTGTAACTAGGGGAACTTGCTGCTTCTGGGATTGAAACAGAATAAGAACAGAATCAGTCCCTTACACCTAGTAATTAGATCCACAAATTTAAATTCCCCCAGAAACAGCCCAAGCTCAAAGAACTAGTGTCTAGCATCTCTCCCCCTCAAACACTGATTATGTATTAGCTCTTTCAGTATTCCTGATACAGTCTGAGCATTGATCTTCTGAAAGACTTAGAGAGGATACAGCAGTCCAGGCAGTGCTTAAAACAAGATATATATAGGGCCAACAGAGAACAGTGTCACGAGGAAAAGTTTCATAAAACCATACGTGATGATACTGAGCAAACATGTAAAAATCCATGGAAAGTGGCAAATGAAAGATAGTGGCAGGAGGGTGGCTGACAGAAGGGACTTGATGTTTGGCATGGAAGCTGGTTTCCATTTCTCCTGCACTGACAAGTACTTTCAGACCTCAGGAGGTTGAAATAGATAGCAACAGAAGAGTGTCACACACAAAAACGGTAGGTAGTGAAAATCTGCTGAAGTGTGAATCTCCAGTGGGGTTTGTGTGTCTTTTACAGACTTCTTCATACAACAGAAGCTTGTTTTGTAGATTACAGCTTTCCTGGTGCTTGTAGTTTAATCCTCTAACCCATTTGTAATCTGATTTATATACAACACTGACTCATATAGAAATACAGAATAATCTGTGACCAAAGACACTTTGGTGACAAGGTGTGTTTGTCACCTGGTTCTTAAATTTATGTGCTGTATCTCAGTACCTGTCTCACCTAGCCCGATGTCTTCTTTCTTTTGGCAGTTGTTCTATTGAATAAGTTAAACTCAATATGTTTTAAAGATGGGTAAATTATGCATATTCGTTTTCTCTGACCTTTAAAATACAGGGTAATATTATAGTTCTAAATGGCTTCAGAACTGGGAACTTTTATAAAGTTTAATTTCCTAAGTTATGTGAGGAAGAAATCTATAGTTGCATAAGTTGCTTATGCATGTGCTGCTTCTTTAAGATTATGAAAACATTAGATTTTTATCTTGGGGTATAAATGACTAATGCACATCACCATTTATTGCTGACCCACATAAGATCACTTTCCTGTTTTGCTTGGCTCTTATTTGCATTGGTGTGGTGACTTGAGTCTTCAGTAGTTGTCTGGACATACACTTGTATGGATATCACAATGGCATGCTTCACAAAATGTGGCAGAAAAACAAGGGCCAAGATTCCCCGCATGACAGAGTTTATGGTGTGCCTGTTTTACCTTGCTACTTTGACTTGGAAAGGCTAATAGAGTCAGCTTGACTTGAAAAAAACACAGAAAGTGAATATTGACAAAATTGCTCATGGGTTGTTCCTGGTTCTTTACCTTCTCACACTTCTTGACAAGAAGTGTTCATACATTAATTTTCTGAACTATTGAACTTCAAGTACTGCTCTGACACTAATAAGCTGTAATAGAGGGGTTTGATACTGTTTCTCCAAGGTTTCATTTGTTTGTTAGCAATCTTTCCCCTTCTCCTCACTCCAGGTAGCTTAAATACTTGGTTTCATTACAACATGAAATGTTCTACTTATGTGGGTACTATGTGTGCTTACTTGACCATAGTTACACAGCTGACAAGCAGTTCACCACCTTAGTATAGCAAATAATATATATATTAACTTTTTTGGTCACATGCTACCTAAATTAAAAAAAAAATCCACATAAGCATTTTTAAACACAAAATCATAAATAGATTAGGATATGCTGACACAAGCTTTTCAGTGATCATCTTCAGCTGGAAATTTGCCCATTTTATTATGTTTCTTCTTCACTTGGCTTCCTGGAGAAACTATCTTGTGCAATCTCAGTATCTGTGCTGTGTATCTTTCAACTCTATTGTCTGATTTCAACTAAATTCAATTTAGGCATGAACCAAGATGATTAGTAGTTACAAGCTTTATGAAAATAGGCAGTAACAGAAACCATACGAGTTCCAGTGGAGACTATATTATGATTGCATCCCATTATACATCAAGAAGTCCCCTTAAGGAAGTGCTGCAGTCAAAACTAACCTGTAGCACTGCAGACTTCAGCTGCACATTACAAAGAGTTTGGTGGCAACCATAGTTTGGGGAATTTCATCCCTGTACTGTACTGTTCTCTGTGCTGGCACAGTAGTTTTTGTGGGGCCTGACTATGAACCAGGTCAAGGAAAAGAAAGAAAAATTTGCAGACACTTAACTAGTTCTCATCAGCACAGTGTGCTTCCTTATATGTGCCTGCTGCTACAAGGGAGTAGCCATTCTGTGTTGTGTGTCAAGCCACTACTGTCTCTGAACATTCAGTGTCCTGAAAGTACTGCTTCAGACACAGTTATTTAATCATCAGGCAGAAATCTGTAGAAAGCTGTACTCTTTGATGGTGTTTGCACAGTAACGGTCTATTCTTTTCATAGGGAAGGTAAAACTTGAAGTTTTTGTTCAGTTTCTAAAGCTGCCATGACCAGAACTGCTATCTTCCTTTAAGACACCTCACCATCTTCTAACATTGACAGGATTGGTTCTACATATTTTTGAGAATTAACTAATTTGGAAGCACTAGTACATCACTAGACACCCTCATAACAGCCCCTTTCACCTGGCCTGTTGGAGCCAGACTTTGATTTATTGTGAAACAAGCTGGCCCCTAAGTTCTTGGAACTATTTCTAACTGAGGAATGAGGTGACCTCGGAATTGGAGGGTGGAGGATATCTGGAAGAGATGAAAGGATTTATGGTGATAGGAGAGGTAGGGTTAGTAACTGAGTGTGGGAAGCAATGAACAAGGGTGGGACTGGACTTGCAGTTGAAAAAAAAAAGAGATTTTTGCCAAGATCAGGAACTGCAGCCAAGAGGGTGGGGGAAGGAATGACATGGGGAACATGGGTGGAGATGGGAATTAATTCCACAGAAGCTCTAAAGCCCATGGGCAAATGCAGTGGAGTTTCTCCCTGGCTGGAGGGTGGAGACGCTGCATCATGCAAGAAAACCCGCTGCTATTTCTGGTGCCAGAAACAAGTGGGGAGCAGTCAGGTGCTTCCAGCTGGGTGTCTTCCTCTCTGGATGCCCTCGAGGCGTCTGCAGGAAGCTGCAATTGTAAGGCAGGAAATGCAGCGTTCCTGCATCGAGTACCTGAAATTGCTTACTAAAAAATTCGATAAACATGCCCTTCACTGCTGTTGTTCTGTAGTCTGTTTGGTTCAGTTTACTGTATTTGTCATCAACTAGGATGTAAATGTAATGTAACTTAATGTAAAAATGAGTTTTTAATGAAATTATTAATCTGCTTGCCCAAGTGTAGGTCTAGCCATAACTCAAAAGTGCCCTAACAAATTTTTTTTAATGCTTTTCATAGTTTTTGTCAAATTTACTTGTAGGCATCATCACTACAGCTCACTGTACAGTTTTCCTTTTTCTTATGTTGATATGGAAGGAGATTTCTTGCAACTATGTTTTTGATGAAATCGGAAGCAGAGATAAGCAAGTAATTATGTGGTGTCTCATGACTCAGATAAGTTACTAGAAAACCCTGTACTTTAGGAGTGTTCCTTTCTACTTTAAGCAGGATGGACTTTTTTCTACCCAGAAAAGTATGTATCATTATATTGAGCTGGCTCTGAAGCTTTTTAATGTGTGTAGGCATTACTCGTGTCACAGTAAGCAGCCAGAGCAGTGATCCCAAAGAGAAGTATCTCATCTACTGTAAAGGTTGTTCTAAGTATTCCTAACAAAACATATGTGCATATTGCTAAGGAGTTATATTGAGATATGCAGAGGTCTGCTGGGGATAAAGTATCGAGCTTGGTTTTGTCTGTTGTGGATAAACTAAAATTTTAAAACATTTTAAAAGAGGCAAGAACATTTATGGCATGTTACCTGAGTATGAATGCTCAGTGTCAGGTAAGGTTTTATGGGTGTAAGGATAGAAACTTCCATTGGTATGTTTGCAATTGATTTCACTCTGTATCACTCAGCAGATAGGTGTAACTAGTAAGTAAGTAGTTTTTTACTGTATTCCTTAAAGCTGCTGTATTACATCTTACATTAAAGCTCTGAAAGAAAATGTGTGCATATGTACATAATATATACAGTAGGCAGTGCTTCCATTCTTTAGATAATGTTTCCATGCAGTTCTGGAACGTACCTTTTGTTTATATTTTCCTGTTTGGTAGAAATGCAGGAAATGAAAATGTATTTCTGTCACGAGGTGATAGAAAGATGTTCACAGAATTCAATTGACTTAAAATATTTTTCAATGAATTTTTGATTCATTGGGGTGCTAGGGCTATGAGATCTTAAGTAAATACTTGCTAAGGGGATGGGGAGGACTCAGATGAAATTGTGGGACAAGTGAAGGTAGTCGGAGATGGTAGTGCTTCCTTTGTTAGATATTTATTGGCCAGCTGTGGGGTCTTTGGAGCAGGAAGAGTGATTTGGCTTTGTCCACAGTGCAGTTTGCTGAGCATTGATGAACTAAGGAGAACAAAGAAAAAAGGTAAAAAAGTGTAAAATATTAATACTAAGTTAAAGTAATATAAAGAGAGTAAATTGATTATGTTAAAACTAAGCAATAGTGCTAAAATCAGGTTTAGGTGCATTGCAGCCAACAAATGGAAAGTGTTAGTCGTGGTTTCATCATCAAGAGTGTAAGCTGCTGACTTACCCTAGAGAGGGCAACTTTTTTTTCCCTTGAAGAGTTGCTGTTACTATTTACACAGTCCGTGGTACTCTTAAATACATAAATTAAATAATTCTTTGTTTAGTATGTAAATTATTTCTTTGTGTACACTTATCCTTGAAATAGCAAAATTCCTTACCAGCTGATTTAAAAATAGAAAGTTTGCAATGTTTATACCTTTATGTGATTTGAAGGAACAACAAGCCCACTGGACTTTCTCATTTAAATGAGAAAATGTTATTCATTTTCATTGTTGTTTTTAATTTGATTTGGCTTGCTCTGTTGTAAATGATTAAATATTTTTTTCCTAATTTAATTCTGATTCCAGACAGTATAGTTCAGTCTTTATTAGCATGAGCTGTTCAAGTTTTTTTGGTCTTACTTTTTTTTGTTTGTTTATGTTTAGTTGGGGTTTTTTTTAGTTGTTTGTTTGGGGGAGGGGGTTGGTGTTATTGGGGGGGTGTTTGTGTTTTGTTTTGTTGTTGGTTTTTCTGTAGGTTTTTGTTGGCTTCGTTTGTTTTTGGTTGGGTGTTTTTTTAAGTTCTAGAAGGCTGTGTGAAGGAAGGAATGACTTCTTTTTCAGGATATGTTTATATGAATAACCTCTGTGTATTCTGTATCTTTGAGAACACGTGGTAATTTTGTATGAGGTAAGGTTAAAAGGTAAATGGTATAGTACTGTTTCTTTTGGGTATTGCATTAGTGTTTGACCTTTAGCAACCTGTCTTTATCTTAGGCAGTAAACTATTTAGTTCTGCTTATCAGAAGAGACTTCACTGCTCTTTTTCCATGCTGTTCTCATCCAAAACACACTGTATCAATCCAGCATCAGTAGACTTTATCAGCAGGAGCTATTATTCTGTTTAGAGATTAGGCATAAAAAGTTTATGTTGTAACGGTACATTTTATTCAGTTAATATTTTCATTTGTGGTTCAGTGGTTTACAGTTTCATTATCTGAATTAGATCTTCTTTGGTATTACCTCCTTATTACCTTACTCTTTCCCCCAATTTTAGCTGTTTGACTTGAAATTAGTTTGGTGTCACTGTAAAGTGAGTTGTTTTAGATATTCACACTATATCCTATGTCTGTCTAAGGTAAGATTAAAATGGCAAAATAAGTATCTTTGCAGATTTTTGACATATTTTCTAATTATTTGGGGATCCCTTCAGATCATCAACATGGTGGTGGTAATTTGAAATTTTATTAAGCATTTAGTTAAACAAGTCCCCCATACCTTCAGTTGTCTGTGTGATTTACTGAAGTGGAGTATTGGTGAGAGGCAGAATTGGCTGTATCTCTGAAGTGACCATAATTCATAATGCTGCTGGTGATGCTCAACAGATCTGTAACCTGCAGGAAGCTGACAGAGTTTGAGGGCAGCTGCTAGTTTGTTCCAGCTATTTTTTTTTTCATTGACTTGTTAATTTACATGATGCTTTACTGTTGTTAGTAGTAAACAAACACTGGTACCGTAGTCAGCCTCCCTGTTTATAGTTGGAGTGATTAGGATATTTCATGAAGTAAATCCAAGAAGACTGAGCCTGGACTGCTTGTATCCTTGTGTCAGCATGAGAGTGTCTGGCAGGACCAGAGCAGTGGTTGTCCTCCTGAACTGGGCACTGGTGAGGCAAATCCTGTGTCCAGTTCTGGGCCCCTCACTACAAGAAGGACATTGAGGTGCTGGAGCCTGTCTGGAGAACGGCAACACAGCTGGTGAAGGGGCTGAAACTCAGTTCTTGTGAGGAGCAGCCGAGGGAGCTGGGGGTGTTTATCCTGGAGAAAAGGAGGCTCAGGGGGGACCTCATCACTTTACAGCTGCCTGAAAGGCGGTTGTAGCCAGGTGGGGATCAGTCTCTTCTCACAGGTAGCAAGTGACAGGACAAGAGGAAATGGCCCCAAGTTGCACCAGGGGAGGTTTGATTTGATATTAGGAAGAATTCACCAAAACAGTTGTCAATCATTGGAACAAGGTGCCCAGGAGAGTGGTGGAATCACTATCCATGGTGATATTTGGAAGATGTATGTATGTGGCACTTAGGAACAAGCAATAAGTGGTGCACTTGGCAGTTATGTTTACAGCTGGACTCAATCTTAAAGGTCATCCTTAATGATTCTGAGTTTTAGCTCTTGAGTACTGGAAATATCTCTGTTACTTTTTGACTTGGTGGATTTGTTGCATCATGCAGCTACCAAAATTTGTAGGTGTCAGGGATCACAGAAATCTGCTCTAAGCTGTCTGAAGAATACAGAGCTAAAGCTCTCAAAAAGAAACCCCAGCACAGAACAGTATTTGATGGTCCCGGTTTCTTCTCTCTTTTTGTAAGGACAGACTGAAGCCAGACTCTGAAAGAATCAAAGCTTTTCAGTGTATGCCAGAATCTGAAGACAAGCAAGCACTTCAAAAAGTCACGAGTGTGTTCACATATCTTGCCAAGTTTGCTCCCAGTCTGTCCTCTGTCAATTTACCCACCCCATCAGGCAACTTCTGGAGAATGTTCAGTGACACTGGATTGAATAGGGCAGACATTCCTTTAATGAGTTTGATAGGTAACAGTTCTTGTGCTGAAATGCTGCAGCATTGCATAAATATCTCATTAAGAAAAGCTTAAAAAGAGACTGTAGAAAGGCAGTGTTCTTAAAAGATGTTTTTAGTACAAAATGGACTCGTTTTTCACAATGAGGAAAACCAGTGATTTCCAAGCTCTTTTGAACCAGCTAATCACTGTGATTCTTCAGTATTACTTATGACTGTAACCCAAACTTATTGAATAATTCTGAGTACCATGGGATACAGTCAATGGTACATGCACTCAGTAAATACAGAACTTGTGCAACATTCCCTTGGAACCACAGTTGGTAATTGCTACCCTAAGACATATGATTTAGTAACCATGAAAAACAATCTCTACTCCTTGTGACTTTCTCTTTAGGGAGAGACATGCTTTACCGAATTTGTACTGGATTTCTGCTTCCAAATTGATGTGGAAATAACTAGAATTGTGGGAACAGATTTAGAAGGAGAGATGGTTTGTGTATTGAATGCTAAAAACACAGAAGGAATGAACATATATGTAATAAGAAATGAGGTTTCATACGGGTTCTCTGACCTGCTCCAACCCCAGCCATTGTGCCAGCTTCATGTCCTGTTTCTGTATGTATTTTGTATTTGACTCAAGTTACATACTAAGATATGCAAACATTTAAACACAGATCCCATGTCCTTTGTCTGTCTGGGTTAGGTGGAAGTTCTGTGAGTGTTTCCAGAAGAGTTCAAGGTGGACACACTAGTGTAAAGCTATAGATAAACGTCCTCTTTAGATGTCCTCCATAGCTGCTCATCACTTTCTCACCCAGGATAGGTGATTCCTCCCTGCAGCCCAACTGATGTCCTAGCATGTGACCTAATCAGACTGGTTTTGCCTAAGAATTCATTTTAGGAGTAGTCCTGTATATTACTGGCTCACACAAACAAGTGGGGTGATGGTTTCTGGCATAGGGATGCTGACAGCTGGGAAGGGGGAGTAGCCTTTTCAGCTGTCACAGCTGCATGTGGAAAAATATATCTATCCACAAGCTAAGAAAAGGTTAGAGAAGTCTTCCAAAATAATTTACCTTTTTGTTTATTTGGTTTTAGATTTGAAATGAGTACTTAAAGTAAATGGTGAGTGGCTGTTTCAAGGGTAAAGGCAGGACAGTGACTTGGACTTGAAAAAAATTTTATTCATTACTGAGGCACTAATAAAACTGATTTGTGAAGCTAATATAATGTGTGAAGTAATTCTAAACCTTCAGAAGCAGTAAGGTTTAATATAAACTAAGCCATAAAATGTTGGTAATCGAAGTAATTGTTTTTCTTCTTGCAGCTGTTGCTTTTCTTTTCTGAAAAGCTGTCCATTACGTACAGTAGTTTACTTGTTTTGTGTAGTATTTTATTTATGCTGCATATGTGGTGAATAAACCTACCCTTTGGCATGCAATTTCATACTTGCCCTAGCATTTTTTAACCATTAAAGAAAAAAAAATTAAGTTGCTCTTTATATAGTGATGGGGAGGAAATCTTCTCTTGTAAGGACTGGTTCTTAAACTCATAGATCCAACAGCTTTGAACTTGTATTAGCAATGCTGCTGCCAGTTAATTGTGCTACTAATCTGCTCAGAGTTGCTCTTAATTGGAAAGGGATAATTTTTTTTGTTGTTTTTTCCTATTACTGCTTATTTTCATTGTGCAATTGGAGAAAATACAGGCAATCGACACCTCAGGATAAAATGCTGTCTTGCCCATTAACAAAAATGAGCCCACTGAATGCAGAATGTTGTTGAATCTGAGAGTATTTGTAGCTAAGGATATTTGTTGAAATTGAAAGTGGGATGACTTTTGTTGAGGGAAAACTAAGTCATCACAAATCAGTTTTGGGTAAAATTAAATGCATAATTTTTGATCTCGACTTCAACACAGTCAATTTGTGTGGATTTTGAACTACTGTACATTTTATACAAAATATTTGTCTGGTTTTATGACAGGAAAGATTGGTTTGTCATTTTATTGCTGCTGTTAATATACAGCCCGTTCTGCTGAAGCTTAAATGAATATCACTTTCCTTTATGGTCAGTGGACATAACTGAAAATTATTTAAAGTATTTTTAACAAGACAATTAACACAGAGTCTTTTGCAGATAAACTTCACCCTTCCTGTTTTGGATGGAGCAATAACTTTATTGTGGATCAGATTTAGGAAGTGGCTTTCCATCAATTCAGTATTTTCTAAATAAAAAGTTGTAGGGTGAGGCCCTTCCTTTGGCATAAAGCTGATTGTTTCCTGTTTAATCCTGAACTGGTGTATTTCAGCTAATGGAAGTTTTCTAGCATCTGTTCGAGAGGAGAGTTTTTAGGATTTTGTGTTCATTTATGCTCCTACAAAAATACAGTTTCTATGTTTGCATATTATTATAGAAAAAAGAGAAATTATTAAATATAAATAGTCACCCTTTTACAACTTTTGGACTTGGCTGCACAGTTGTTTGTACCTTGGCATTCTTAAACATACAGCTAGGTATTCTTGTACATGAGCTGAAAAGATGTTATTGACACATCTTCAAGAGATCATCAGTACTTCCACTGAGATTTAGAAACTGATCAGTTGTAATTGCAGTGGGTTTTTTGATTTCATATTTATCATCTCCTTGCACAAGGCACACACTTTCTATAAGAAGAATATGTAAGAGGCAGAATTTAAACTCATTACTGCTGATTTACCTAAGGAGCACACAAGTTAATATATGAAGTAACTCTACCCTCATCCAACACATCTGTTGTAAAGAAGCCTGTGAAATCTAGGCCACACACAAACTGGTCTCCAAGGGCCTGTAGTTGGTGTTAAAATGCTGTTATTATGTGGTCTGATTGGTTCAGTAAAGAATTATCTCCAGTAAAACCATGTAACATAATAGTCCTTGCTCTCCCACATGGGAGCTACTTCTGCTTGACTAAGCAAGACATTTCTTGGGGAAGTAATAATACACTTGTTCTTGCCAAAGTGTAGCATTAAATGAAGTGTATCATCATGTACATTTCTGTTGTAGCAGTTCTTGTTCATTTAAACATTTGTGTCAAGTCTTCCACCACAGTATTAAAAAAACAGTAAAGTAAACACATGCATTTCCTAGCAATATATTTAAAATGAATTCTTGCTTCTTGTTAAAAATTTGTGTGTAGTAGTTTTAAAGCAATGAGTAACTGTTTGGAATTTGTAAGTTTTCATAAATGAAAACTCTGTTTTCTAAATAGTACCAACTTTTGCTGTGATTGTTCTGAAGTACATAGCTTTGCTCTACAGATCTGTCCTTGGGTAACCAGAGCTGTAAACAGGTACTGCACTTGCTGAGGGACTTCACTTTTTATTGCTTTTTAATTATATTATTCTTTAGGTCTCCTCAACAGTGTCATACAAAAGCTGTATATTCATTTTTAGATTGCCCTATATGCATTGAGCAGATGCACAAAAAGGTGTAACTTTTTGTTTGGATGGTGAAGGGCAGAAGAAGGGAATTGAGGGGGCGTGCAGGCTCTCTGCAGGGACAAGCAGGGGTGTGATTGGTGCCGAGGGGCTGAGCCCTGCACAGCAGAAGCCGGGGCAGCCACGGGATGCTGGAGCCAGGGCAGCCCGTGGCCTCGCTGCAAATGCACAGCTGTCGAGAGGGGCGTGGTGTAAAGCAAAGCAGTGTCCAGGTGATGTCTTGAGCTTAAACTGGAGGTAGTGAATTACACAGGTAAATAATTCTGCCCACATGTTTTCTGCCCAATGCGTGTAAAAGACCAGGGTTTTGTCTCAGGACCCAAGCCTGTGGATGTTCTCAGTCTCTGGTAACAGAGAGAAACATAGCTTCTCCCAGGCTTGGCCTGGGAAAGTTAGAGAAAGAATTAAAACAATTATTGTCTTATCCCCTGCACCTGCTGTTTGTGAAAGATGTTTACAATTAGGTGTTGTCGCCTTCTTCACCAACAGTGTGAGAAGTGTTTCCTAAAGACCAGTCAGATCTTAGGTCCATAATACTCTCTATAAGAGAGTGATTTTCTATTAATAAATGCCTTTTATGCCTTCTGAATCACGGAGTCAATATGTCACCTTCTTCTGTCCCCTATACCATCGTGTAACACAAGCCAACTCTTCAGGCTTTTCAGCCTTGAAAATGTATTTGTAAACTCAGCAGAGTTGGTCGCTGTTGACACAGAAACCCACCCCTCAGTTTTACAGAGCACTTTTCATCTCTTTTCATAGTAGAATTCTACTTTTCAGTGAAGGGGAAGCCTTGTGGCGGCAATGTTTTAAACTGCATGTCCTCTGTCAGATTAGTTTAGTCAAAAGGATGAACGATGCTGTGACCTAGAAGTGAGGTGCTGTAAGCCAGCTGAACAGAACCACTGTGGCTCACCCACCTGCTGCCCCCACGTGTTGCCAGTCCTGGTCCTTGAGGACAAAGTGGAGTTCAAATCTGAATTCCTATCTCTTTTAAAGTGGGGGCTCTATCAACATCTCTTCCACACAAGGGGCTTCCAGGAGACTTTTCAGTCAGATATTTAGATGCCAAAAATGGTGGGCTTTCGTTCTGAAAGTTGATTAAATCTATTGAAGTTCCTAAAAAGAAACTTGAAAGCTTCATTGGAAAGGGAGGCAGAATTGCATTTAAGTGCAAAAAACTTTTAACATTTTGGATACCTTCAATAAGAAGCAAATGAACATGAAATTGTTCATTGGTACATAATACATTAAATAACTTGTTTTCCCCAATTTGCATTTCAATGAATATCTAATTGGTCTGTAAACACATTAATTAATGGGTGCAGAAAATACTACACAGATAAAGGGCAAAATTGTTAGTGTGTTTTTAAAAAAGGAATAAAGTACACTTCTTGATATTTTATAGTTAAAAATTGGACATCATTGTAAACTGTATACTATGATAACCAAGCATTGAATTTGTTCTATGTTAATTTTGTTTTTGTAACCATAAAAAATAGTTCATCTTGGTTGAAAATCAGTTTTAAATTTCTTGATCATGAAAATTGTCTGCAAGTGGTTTAGTGACAGTTCTGAGCATTCTTTGCACTGTGGAGCTATAAACTTATATTTTGTACTCATAAACATAACAGTACAATTACATTGCCACTGCAGTGATGAAAATTTCTGTGTACTCTTAACTTCTTGTAGTTTGGATGAGTAAATTTTGGATAAGTTAATGAAGTCTAGTTTACATGGTTGAAAAAAATTCCAAGATAACGCATAAATAAATAAATTCTTAAAAATATTTGGGGAGAGAGTATAATTCCATTTAAAAGATGCCATTGACAAAGAAAATGCTGTGATAGTGGCAATTCAATGTTTAGTAGTTTCCCAATTTGCTTAAGCTTACATACACAATTAAAATGCAAATTTGACTGCATATGGAATCAGCTTAGAGTTACATTACAAAAAAAAAATTCAGTATTGTTTTTAGTTAGGAGTAGAAGAAAAATTATACCTCATAGTCTGTCTCACCTATGCTGGGAAAACCTGGCATAGACGTGGCTTGGTTAATAGAAGACTGGTTTGTCAGACTTATTTTAGGTCTGCTGAGGAGGGGAAATAAGAAGCTGGTTTATACCACCAGAGGGCTATACCAAACCAGCTATCATAGTTTAGGTGAGGGAACAAAAGCTGTTATCTGTCTGGTGTAGAGAGGCCCTGGGGCATCATTGAAGTGAGGGAAATTTCCAGCAGTTTGCTCAGTGTCTGGAATGGACACGGTACTGCTTTCAAACTGGTGCTGTACTTGTGCTCTGCATGCTGATGCTCTGCCTTTCAGTGAGAAATCAAACAGTTACCAGTGAGCATGTTGCTTCTTTCCTCCTTGCATGGAGTATTTGAGACTTGTGGGAAATATGCCCTTAGTAACCGAAAAGCTTTCTTCTGAAAGATAATATATTAAATGAGCACTTGTGTGAATCAGAGATGCAAAATTGCGATTGCTGGGCATGTTGGGTCTTCTCAAAGTGAGTTAGTATCTAAAGTTTGCAGGCTATTTAATGTGGTTACTGAGCCACAACCCTAGCTCCTTCCCCTGTGTTAACTGAGCCTTGGGGGTCTTTGGCCTTTGGATGAGGAGCTGAGAAGAGGCATTCTGAGGATGAGTACTGACTCACAGGCAGTGACGGTGGGCTGTGTACATATGGTGCAGAGCTGCTCAGAGACTCTAGACTTGCTCTGAAGGAGTTCTGGTGGAGGCGAGAGGGTGTTAGATGAATCGTGAAATGTATGGAATGCTAAAAATACTCCAAAAAAATCCAGAAAAGGTTGTGAGGAAAAAGAGCAAGGTGTTGGAAATTACAGATTAAATCATGGGCATCAATTTCACTTGCTGAATCATCATATCTACCTCATGGATGTGGTCTTTATCATAATTACTGGTCCTGCTTGTCTTTGTGAGCAGAAGTAACCCCTTTCTGCACTGGAGTTAGCCCATCTCCTGCATATAGCTGCTCAAGCCTGGCATCTGGATGAATTCTATTGAAGAGGCTTTCATGTGTGCATGAAGCCAAGAGCGTTCAAAAAAGTGCCACAGTGTCACATCCATTCAAAGCCGTATTTAGAGAGGAAAGTGATTTAATACCTGCGTATAAAATAAAGCACATCCATTAGAACAGTTCTCCCAGAAATGAGAAGTGGAGATTCATTGCGTCCTTTCTGAGTCAGGAGAAATTTGCCTCTCCCATTTGCTACTCAGTTCTGCTTTCTACAAGCTGTGAACATGAGAGATACAGAGGCTAACTTTTGTATCCTGGTGGGAGCAGTCTTCCAGAGAGTCATTCCAATTATCAGAGAATTTCTCTCTTGTTTCCCTTTTCCTCAAAGCCTGTTTAGAATAGATACTGTGGTTTTAGCTGTTCTGAGTCACCTTGAGAAGTTAAAAAAACCTTTCTTTGCACAGACTGTAGAGCTAAGCTGGGGAAACTCGGTGCATGGGTTGAAATAAGGCTTGTCCTCATCCACTTTGAATACCATTATTTGCTCTTGCTGTTGAAATAAAGCTGTTTTTTGGCCAGGTATGCAAAATTTTGAGATCAAGATTGCTCTTATGATTCTTCTGCAGCCTGTAGTTATTTGCAGGGGAGGACATCCTAAATTCTAGTTTGCATTACTGTTATACTGTCCAACAGCTGTTTTGCACAAAGTGTACGTGCAGCTCTGGAACAGTTTTGAAGAAAAACATGGTGCTGTGCTAGTCAGAAAATTATATGGACTTCATCAGTGAGTAGGAGGCATGTTGTCAAGGTATTCCTTAGCCATGTGTAATTTCACCCATCAGCAAAGCCATTCAATATGTCTTTTTTCAGTTTAAGCCAAGACCCTTTTTAGATTATCATTGAAAGAGTGATATAGCAGTCAAAGACATGAGCAGTCCCCATGTGCTTGCTTCTCTGCCCCTCTTTGTTCCTGTTCAGAGGTTAATATTCCACAGCTGAGCTGGAAGAAGAGAGTGTTTGGTATCCATAATTTTTTCCATGTCAGTGTCATACATTGTAATTCAAGACACTGTTGATGGCACTTTGAAGTTCACTGTGAAAACTTGGCATAGATGTAAATGAGGGAGTTCTCAAAAGTTTCATTCTGCCTGGGGAGTTCTAGGGCTTGATTGCCTGCAACCTGGGTGACTGACATCTCCATTTCTCTAACTAGGTCTGGAAGTAAATGTCTGCAAGCTATATTTAAACAGTTCTAAGTGCAAACTTTGGTTTAACTTTCTCAAATAAATGAGGTGTGTTCACTAACATATTGCAGGTGCATCACAGCTTTATATTTGCATCAAGTACTTACATGGAGAATGGCACGGCAAAGGGGCTGATCTCAGCTAGACTCTCTATGCCCATATCATGTAGCATTCTAAAATTCCATGAGGATAATATAAAAGTATACATATTTGTGATCTTGTGACCTCGCAGATGCCAGATGTGCTGATTTTGGAAAACACTTCAAAGAACTTGAATTCAGCTTAAATACTTGCTATGCATAGGAGAAGCAAGGGTGCATATATCTGTCTATATATATATATACACATATATACAGATATAGATATATACAGTGTGTGTATATAAAATTATATTTACATATTTGGAAGTAGAACAGCTGTTTCTACTTCTTCTTCATCTACTTACTAAAGTTTTACACGTTCTTTCCATTATGCTGGTACTGTAGCTCAGGTCAGAGAATGAAGGTATGCTAGAGCCTCGGTAAATGATCACCCTGTGGCTCTAGCTGTTCTCAAGATTATCTGATTTATATGTCAGACAGAATAATCATGTCATTGGTATCATTCCTTTTCTTGTTTTTAATTTTAAAAATGTTATTTCTTCTTTCTCCACACATGGAATCATTTTCAGGTTTTAGTTCCAGATGTTTACAGATGAGCTTTCCGTGGTCTGAGCTCAAAATCAGTATCAGCTGAAATTTTAAAGATAGGGTTATTTTCACATGTTGTTGGGTCACAAGTTCTTCGAGTATTTTTCTCCAACAGAGAGCTCTTTTTGCATGGTTGGAATGTTTTCTGCAGTTTTCTTTCTTCCTCAAGCATCACATTCTCATCTTATTTTTCAAAACTAGCCTCCTTTTATTCTGTCTAAAGATAGATCTTAATATCATGCCACCGTTCCTCTTCTTTCAAGAGCTTTCATAGCTTTCACAATTTTTTCAAGTAGTTGATTGTACCATTAAGCTGTAATTAACATATTTTGTGTTGATATTCTTATAATTGATAATCGCCATTTCTGTCTGTAAAGCACAGTAACATATCCCTGAAAGTTGGTAGTTGTGCCTTGGCCTCAGATATAAACTGGTTTGTGAAGTTTTCACTTTAAGACCATGGCTCACAGTTCTTTCAGTTGTGCTGATGCATGTGGTTTTAGAATTGAATCACTGAATCACATTAACTGGGGGGGGTAAGTAATTTTAAAAGGGAGCGTCTCAGTGATGCAGTTTACGTTGCAGCTATGCAAATAGATTTATCAGCACAATTGTGAAGGAGGCAGATTGTACCAAGAGGATCAGAATTAGCAGCTGGGGCAGAAAGCTTGTTGAGAGAAAATTGCTCAATTATTGTTAGAGGAGCTGAGCTGTTTCCTTTGTTTTCTGTTGTTAAAAGTGCCTTCCTGCTCTACCTTTGCCCTCTTCCCCCAATTTAAGTAAATTCTATTTTTTTTAAGTCTTTTGTCACAAAGTATTGAAAATGTTCATCTCTTGGATGAAGGTGTTTAGTTTCCAGATTGTTGTGACAGCAAAGTGACTTCTGGCTTCAGATTCAGCAATGACAAGGGCTATCTTGGTTCTCTTCCAAGTCTTCTTTTGTAAAAGTTTGTAAGAAAAATGTGCTCAGATCAAGGTAGTATTTATATACTAAGAGTCAGAGAATTTCATCTGGGTTAGTTCTTTGGGGTGTGTGGGAGAAGTAGCAGGTAACACTATTTGCCATTAGTTTGTAGACCCATGAAAAGTAGAGCATTTCCTTCTGTTATAGCCTTGGGTGCCTCCCCATGCAGCTCTTTCTGAGCTTTTTCTGTGGGAGGAGAGAAAAAAGTAACACAGATTTTCTCTGTTTGAAGTTCTTTTACAAAGTACCATGTTTTACTTGCTGTGGAGCATGAGCTCTGAGAGTCTGGGCTTTGTGCTGTTATTTTACTACCAAAGAACTACAAAGCAGGAAACAAAGCCCTCTTAGAAAAAAACGCCACGTGCATTTCCACACTTAAAATGTTTGGCTCATGTTTCGTTTGCGCTACACTGTTCTTTTTGACTAGTTACTCTCCACTGAAGAGTGGTTCCTTCCAAAAGGTTCTCTTTTATTTGCCAACCAGTGTTTGAAAAGTGTTTTCCTAGACTATGCTGTTAAGCATTTAAGAATTGTCTTCATTAAAGGTATCATGATAATCATTGTGTTTCTAAGAATAGTTCAGTTTTGTACAGAACGTTGGGGTTTTTTGCTGTTTTTCTGACATGAAGATGCTTAAGCTGACCTTGAACTGGTTCTTCTGAATGGGTTCTTAGGGTGGGTTTTTATTGGGGGAGGGATGGGTGTATTTTGTTTGTTTTTTTTCTTTTGTTTTTAGTAAAGGGGAATTGCTTACATACACTTGTATCATATCTGTCCGCAATACAGATAAATGTGAAAGGAAAGGGTTGGACATCTCTGTGAAAAACAAGTTCTAGGACAAGCAGACAATACCAGAAGATAATCGTACTTGGAAGATTATCAACATTTTAGGTTTCTTTCCTCAAAAAAAGATGTATGGAGATAGAAAACTTACTTATCTTCAGTCAAAAAGCTAATGTATTTTCTAAATGGAAATTGGCCTAAGAGGTTTGAAAATGAGCTGCATCTGGCAGTTGGAAGACTTTGAGAAGTTCCTTTTTTGCTGGGTGTTTAGATGAATAAACTTCGCTAGAATCTGGAAAAAAATTTAAATGTCACTGACTTGCTTTGGAAACTGCATAAGAGCATGGCCATATGTTTGTTGCTGAAAAACAGTTGCAGTGATAATGAAAAGTTAGTTTACCTCAAACGTGGTGCATGACTGACTTGCAAACTCTTCATTCTTTGTGGGAGATCAGATGGGTTCAGGTAAACCACTGCCAGGACTTCTTTAATCCTTAGTGGTTGAATCACCAACGTATCTGAACTAATTAAAGTCATCTTCATCAAGGGCTTCTACAAGAAACAGATATCCAACAAACAAAATTGGTGAAATTATTTAAGCACAACTTATATTTAAAGTGTTAGGAAAGATTACAAACTAAATTATTGGTGCTTTGTATGAAGATTGAGATTGCTAGACATTTCACAGTTTAATTTTAATCATATTGAAATGAAAATCTTGTTCGGCATTTATACTTTACTGTTATTTATTAAATATTGCTGCAAGGGGAAATTAATTTCTCTATTATGGTATTTCATCCCATAAGAGTTATTTTTGGTATCCAGATAGTGCTGAGCTAGTTACATTTTTATTAGCACAGGTCAGAAGAGAGGAAACGGCCGGTAAGTTTTATAGCTGAAACTCACATTAATTCCAATATCCTTTGTTACATTTGGATCTAACTCAGTAAGGGCTGTTGGTGTGCTAATGTAGAGAGTTTTGCATTTAATAATTTTCCAAAATGTGTTGTTTCTAGGTCTACAGACAAGACTGTGAAACCTTTGGCATGGTAGTGAAGATGCTAATTGATAAAGATCCATCATTAGAGAAGTCCATTCAGTTTGCCCTGAGGCAGAATTTGCATGAAATAGGTGAGCGATGCATTGAAGAACTCAAACATTTCATTGCTCAGTACGATGCTGCCAACCAAGATGTATCAGAGTCCTTCAAAGAGGGCTCCTACTAAGGACAAAAATATGCTTTTAGATCTTCTGCATTGTGTCTGCCATAGTACATAAATCTGCTTTCTGTGGGGAAAGAGGAGCTCTCGTTCAAGGTTTGAACCCAATGCCTGTGCTCCTTTCTAATAGCTCAGGTGGCTGTTCCCTTGTCCACTGTGGTCTCCACGACTGTGTTCATCCTACCTGTTCTTGTTGACATATATTCCTTTGAAAGGATGTTCTTTTCAAAAATGCTGTAAAGCAATGAACTATTTTTGAAACTTTACACAGTTACCTTGGAAAAAATGATCAGTCTGATGTCTGTACACTTATGTTTTGATGCTTATAAGTGTAACTTGAAACACTATTTTTTATTAAAATTACATGAAGATGCTCTCATTCCTCAAGTTATACACAAATATGTCTTGTTATCATACATACTATAGGAAGGGAAAACTTGCAAAAATTGGTCACAATTATGATTTAAATTATTTATTCTGGTTTAATTTAAAAATTCAGATGCATTCTGTAAAATTACACTAGGGGTTATCTGTAGTCTCTGACTGCCAGAGCAATTAACTACTTGATGTAAGAAGTGCTGTATTTTTGTTCTAATTGCAGGTTCTACAAATGCCTTTTAAATTTTGGTGTTTTCCATATCATGACTCATTACTAGTAAGCAGTATTATGTAGGATGGATTCAATTTTTTTGTTACTGTTTGCTCTGTTTTTAACTACACTGTACAGAATGTAGCTATAGGCAGCCACTGAGCAGGGAAAGGTCACTTTTCCTACTCTGTTGCTCTCCCCACTTACAATTTCTCAAGCCTTTTTGTCCATCAGTTTTAACAATAAGGATGCTGTGTGTAATCTTCACTTCCACCTTCAAGAAGCAACAGGAACTGGGGTGTTGAGGATGGGCAAGGAAAGTGAGCCAGACCATCTTCCAGTAAACCCAGGTTTCTTTGGATTGGGTGTAATACAAAGTTTATCCCTAAGCCCTCAACTTCACTATCATTTCAGACCTAGGTGGTTAGTGTCTGTCACCACTTTTGACCTGATAGAACAACTTGCAGTTTGGGAACAGTGGTTGAGGAAAGCCAAGAAGTTCCCAGTGAAAAATATTTACGACTTGGTGGAATCCTGATGCATACATTTATTAAGGCACTGGTTTTTTATGAATATTTTAGGAAAGGGATAATTTGAGTCCTAATCACAAAGAGGTAAGTATAAGCATGATTGTTTTGTATACATTTGCATTTAGAACATGTGAAACTGTAAAAGAGCTAATAACCAAACTCACTCTTTCCAGATTTCATCAGAGTGGTGTACAGAAACACAAACAAAGTAGCAATGATTTTGCACGTATGAGGTACTGTATGTATCATACATGCAAATCTTGATGTGGTATATTAAATATGTATTGCATCAGATTCCTGAGATGCCTGGTTAGTTCTCATGTCAGTAAGGGGAGGTTTTGCAGTTGGCTTTTCTTGTTTTCTAAGAGTTCATATTGTTCCAAGGAGATGACCTGCAACTACCCTTGTTAGCACCTGGGATTGTGTGGGCTGCATAGTGAGTGAGAATCAGCTCATGGATCCTACAGGATGCTAATTTGGGGGAGGGAGAGAGGGGAAGAGAGGCAAGCTGTTGTGACATAGTAGCGAGACCTGACCCACTCCTGGCAACAACCTGGTTTACTGAGATTAGTCCAAGTCTTCTCTGATGCAGAAGCATAACTACAACACTTCACTACTTGCCTACAGGATGAGAGCCTTCAGGATGTTACATCTGAGTTTGTACTTTGGGTTAGAAATGCTAATGGAAAAATAATGAAATTGTGTGTAATATATTTTTTATTAAAAATCTCCACTGTTACTGTACAGTTTGTTAGGATTTTCTTTGAAGCCTGATTAAGTTTACTGTTATAAAAGTATCCAAGTTTTCAAGTGCTTTTCTGTAAAGTAAGACCTAAGCTTACAGTCACAGAACCATAGAATATCTCAAGTTGGAAGGGACCTGTAGTGTTGGTTGAGTCCAACTCCCTGCTCCTCACAGAACCACTAGGAGCATTGTCCAAATGCTTCTTGGACTCTGGCAGGCTTGGGGCTGTACCACTTCCCTGGGGAGCCTGTTCCAGTGACTAACCACCCTCTCATGTCCAGTATGAACTTCCCCTGATGCAGCTTCATTCCATTTCCTTGAGTCCTGTCACTGGTCACCAGAGAGAATTCATTGCCTGCCCCTCTGCTGCCCACCTTGAGGAACCTGTAGAATGCAGTGAGGTCACCCCTCAGACTCATCCAGGCTCCTCCTTTCACCACCTTGATCACCCTACTCTGGGTACACAAATAGATTTATATCCTTATATTGTGGCACCCAAAACTGCCCCCAGTACTCGAGGTGAGGCCACCCCAGTGCAGAGCAGGACAATCCCCTCCCTTGCCAGGCTGGTGATGCCCACAGGACGGGAGTGGCCCTCCTGGCTGCCAGGGCACTGCTGACTTGTGTATAATTTGCCATCAGCTGGGACCCCCAAATCTCTTTCTGCAGGGCTGCTATCCAACTCCTCATTCCCCAAGTTTTAAGGATAATCAGGACTGTCCTGTCCCAGGTGGTGAATCTGGCACTTGCCCTTGTTAAACTTCATGCAGCTGGTCATTGCCTCCCAGCTCGTTAGTCTGCTCAGATTTCTCTGCAGGACTTCTCTACTCTTGAGGGAGTCCACAGCTCCTCTCAATTTAGTATCATCAGCAAACTCACTCAATGTACATGTGACTTGTCTATCTCCATTAAAGAACACTGGCCCTAAATTTGAGCTCTGTGGTGTCCCACTGGTGACCAGCTGCCAGCCTGAGGTAGCCCCATTCACTATGCCTATTCATTTGCTTAATCTGACTTTTTGTTTTACTTGATTAAACTTTACTTATGAACTAGTGAGTCTTTTGAGTTTTTTTAAGTGCTATTTCTATGAAAGGTTTAATTCACATTTCTAAGTGATAAGTAACTGATTTTCCATCTAATACTTGGCATTGTGTTGAATGTTTGCATTTAACCTTTTGTGACGTATGCTTTCAGTTGATGTAATTATAATATACTATGGCAGTCCCTTAACTGAAGGAAGAAACATGGCTTTTAGTCTTGCTTGCTTTACAAGTATGTATTTTGGATTAGTTTCGCGTCACGTAAAGAAAATTGTCCCTGGTCTAGTGGTCAGCCTCAATGAGGCTCTGGAAAGCTGTAGGAAGAGCACTGGGGGAAGGAAACATGCTGTGATGGAGGAATTTAATTTGTGATCTTCAGAGCTCCTGAAAACAGAAATTACTCCTAGTACTTGTTAATGTTGCAGCTACCCTTAAAAAATTAAAAAGAAGGTGGAAATTGAAGGAGTATGGAAATTCAGTGCTGTCTGCCAAGACTGAAGTGGTTACCTCTGTAACTTGGGTGAGCTGGCAGCTCTGAGTAACAACGTGAGCAGTGAAGGTGAAAATCAGCAACAAAACCACTGTTGATATGAAAGGAGGTAAATGCCAGGTATCAGAGAAGGACCAAATCCTTGTTAACCTCTTGTCTGCAAGATTTTCAATTTTGATTGAAAAATTTTTCACTGTCATGAAGGATGTGGCTGGGATGGAGTAAAGTGTTCTTCACAGTGGCTGGTGCAGTGGTGCTGTGCTTCAGGTTTTTCTTGGAAACAAGGTGATAACACTGGGATGTTTTGGCTATTGCTGGGCATCATGCTTGGCATACAAAACTAGGGATGGGAGCAAGGAGTTTGCCAGGGCTGCTGCTGTTCAAGGACAGGCTGGGTATTACTTGGCTAGTGCTGAGCTAGTGGGTTTTTTGGTATCACTTCAGGGTTTTCTGTTTGGGGCTTTTTTGCTTGTTTGTTTGTTTTTATCTATTAAATGGTCTTTAACTCAGCCCATGAATTTTCTTATTTTTCTCCCCCATCCCACTGGGGGGTAGTGAATAAGCAGCTACGTCATGCTTACGTGTATATGCTCCACTAGAAGTATAGGTACTACTTCCAATAACACTAACCACACTTTAGAGCTTTTGTGAGTGTATCTGAGTGTATCTTGTGCTGGTCACAGCCACTATATCACATACCATTCTCTTCAAGGTGGAGGAATCAATTAGAAATACTTCTCATAAGAAGTTGTCAAAAATAGTAAGATATTGTTTGTGTCAAGCTGAAAAAAATAAAGTCGTATAGTTATCTTGAAACTTTTTTTTAAAAATAGAAGTATTAAGAAGCAGTTAACAATCTAGGAGAACTGTAAAATTCCATAAGGTACTGCAGTTTGGGAGAGTACCTCTGCTGCATCTCAGGAGATGGTGTGGCATCATCTCCACTACTTGTGGAGACATTTCTCCATGAGACAGTTACTTGGTCCAACATGCAACACAGCAGCAGTGGCACAGCATTTTGTTTCTGAGGATCCTGGTTTCCCATTTTTGGAAAAGCAGGTGAGAATGGAGGGTCCTAACCATTGTTGGAGCATCCTGGGGAAAGTTATGAACAAGTCAGCATCTCCAGCCCCGTAGGTCCCGTCAGTGTGGTGGCTGTAACACACTTGAGCCCAGCAGGCACACGGCTGCTAGGAAAGCTGCCTGAGCTCTCCAGCAGCCAGATGGAAGCAGCCCACATGAGGGACCAGGCATGGCTCTGATCAGCTGTCACCTCCACAAGACCTGTGTGTACTAGGAAAGTGACTTGTGTGGCGAGTACCACCTCTGGGAGGAAAGGATCTGCTGCTTATTTTACCCTGAAAAATACAAGCAAGTAACTGCTGGTCTGATTACCCTTAGCAATACCCTAGTTTTCTTTGGTGTAAACCAGTGCTCATGTTCATTCCCTCCCTTACTTCTAGCTGCTTTTGTTTCTGTACTTCTCTATCCTCAAGAAGGCCAGGCTTCATTCCATTTGACAGGTCTTTTTGGTAAGAAGCATCTATAGTTCATTAGTTTCCTTTCTTCAGGTGGTCAGAAAGCCAATGGCTTTAGCATTTACTATCTTCACTAGTGGATATCACTGTTAAGAAATTCCTGCCCTTTATTTAAAACAAACAGTGGAAGAAGTTTATTATAACTTAAAATAACTCCATATCCATATCTGGAGTTCAAGACAACTACTGTGATTACCATCTACTTTATAGTTTTTGCCAGCTTGCCTTCTAGAAGTATCTCACTCAGTATCTCTCTTCCTTTAGGTGAGCAAACCTCAGAAATTATTTTTGGGGAAGGAGGGGGAACAATAATAAAAAAATCCACATCCACAGGAGTTGCATACTGGTTGTAATGATATATTCCAAGCTTGTGTGGTTTTTACATTTATATAGTTTACATTTTGCTTGACCCATAAATAATACTTGCAAGATTATGAGGGCCGTAGAGAGTATTTACATAGCCCCACCATGCATATAGAGCTTTTAATACCTAGTAGAAGAAATTAAGCTGTTTTGCACTGAACATTTTTCAACTTAAACCCCCTGACTAAAATACAGGCAATATTTCATCCATAACACTGCTGTTAAACCCCTAACAAATCTAGTTTGATATTGTAACAAACTTCTTCAAATTCAGGGATATAAAAATATTCAGATTTTAAAATTTTAACTGTACAATATGTACATTAATATTTGCACTGTTAAATTATGAATACATTTAAGCCTATGAAATACTACATTATAAATATCAATGTTTTTTGACTTAGAATTGCAGCTAATACATTTTAAAACCTGGATAATGCATGTGAAAAGACACAATTCTGGAGTTTAATCCTTTAAGCCCATATGAAAATATTTGTTACGTAAGTAGATCCATTGACTTAAATGGGGTTACATGCCTGAGCAAAGGACTCCAGCAGTGGTACCTCTCTCACTGCTGAGGGGTGGGGGGCATGGCAGAAAAAACATCACCACTCATTGTCAGGTAAGTCCAATTCCAGAAGCTCAATTAATATCTTCCTTTAAACAGGCATGGAAAAAAACCCCAAACCAAAACCATCCACTTCACACTTTCTGAAAAAATTGTAGAGGAAAAACCATGAAAGTTAAATGTACAAAACATTCACTGCTGCTTTAGGATACATCAAGGCTTCAAGCATTTCAGCTCTCACATTATGATTTTTGCTTTCTTAAGGAGCATTTTCCCAAATAAAAAGAATCCAGTTTTTGTATGGAAACTTGAATGAGCAAGAGTGAGCTTTATCAATGAAGAAAGGGCACAGTATAGGGCCTTCTTTTTCTTGGCAGCAAGAGGAGGAAGTCAAAGATCACCCTGTGTGTCTATAGCTACAGCACAGGACTGATACTTTTATTTATTCATCTTTGTTGAATCCTCTGTCAGATAATTCAACGTAGGTGAATAGTGAGAATAAAATAAAATGTCTGCAAAACATCTGTATTCAAAGAACTGCAGTAACAGTATTTTGACAGCTGAAACACAGTATGTAAACCTAGCAGTATCTGAGCAGATCATTTGGCGTGGTGACATTTCTGAATGTTACTTTTACAATGTAAACTCTGGCACGATTATCATTTACAGTGGCAAAGCATTATGAACTTTAGCAACTTGCCTAAGTACAATTATTAATATAAAAAGATGTGGTTCAAACTGTAGCTACAGAATTGACTGGTCCTCCCAATTAAGAAATACTAGCAATTAATTAAGATATAATACAATTTTTTCCTTTGTGTCCCCTCTTCTTCTTTGATTTGGTTGTCCTTTGTCCAAACTGAGAACTAGATAACGCAGTAGTTGGGCCAGAAAGATCATCTGTATAGTATGGATATCTCAATGACCGTGGCTGTGGAATTGGCTGTCCTAGAAAATATCCTTCCTCTTCAGAGTCAGATGATGAGGATGATGTTGAACACCAGGAGTCATCTTCCTCACCATACAATCCAAAAAACTTATCAACCACCTGATTCCGCAGTGCATAGTCAGATCTGGTATGGGCATATTGTCCATACAGCTCCGCATTTTGAATATAGGCCCGAAGCTCACGTGAGCTTCTATTCTGAATAAATTTTTCATGATCCTGAGGGGAGTAATAACGAAATCTCTCTCTTGAAGAGCATCTTCTTTCTGTGGCCAAATTAAGTGCGTTATCTGAACGAGACTTCCTACTTCTTCTGCGATGGTGAGAAGGCCGATTTCCACGCTCTTCAAAATGGTAAACACGCCTTCGAGTCCTTTCACTCATTGGAGGCTGACGTATTTCAAGATTCTCATAACTTCCATTATCAATAACATCATCTGAAAACTTCACTTGTTGTGGTCTAGACTGGGATTTAGATCGTCTCAGTACAGGCACATGCACTGGCTTTTCCTCTGGCAACACTTTTTCCTGACACAACTCTGAGCTCAGACTCTTCAAGGACTCAGTGCTCCGATGGAGCATTGAAGAATTCAGAGTTCCCATGTTGCTCATCTTCTCACAGTCCTCCACCTCCAGTTCTTGGAAAGTTTGCAAAGAGTACAGAGATGGCCGTGGCTTGCCTTCTCCATCCATTGAAGCCCCTGTGGTGGGAGTGGAGAAAGGAGGAAAAAGAAAATGAGAGGAGTACCAAGTAGACAAATATAACAAAATACAAAACATTTCTTGTCACGAAATGTTTTTTTTAACTATTACCAAAAAATATTCCCTTCATAGTAGAATAAGCTTTGTTTTGATCTCAAACATTTAAGTATTAGCTCTGATAACCAAAGAATTAGCTATCATGAAGACATCAAGAGCAGAAGTACAGTGGGTTGAAAATTTTGAAACATACATAGACATATGCCTTTTAAGAAAAAATGATTACTTAAAATTATTCTGCAGTCTGTGCTTGCCATTCTTAAGGTTAAAATATTTCACATTTCTAGTGTTGCCAAATTCATGTTCCAGCTGTTGCAACAGGGAAGCCAAGCTTACTGCCTTGCAAAGAAGGATCCTTACTCTCAAAAAATCATCAAAAGGAACCTGGCCTGCTGTCCTCCACCTTTGCATCCACGGACCCTTCATTCCCACAATGACAGCGTCAGGTGCCCTGTGATGGTCCCAGGTGCAATACCTCCAGTGCCTCTTCCTGTGCCCCCTGAACCAAGCTCCCCTCCTCAGTCCCTTCACTGCTGCTTGGCTAATGCAGCCAGCCTCTGGCTTGGTTTACAGTTTTAATTTGGGTTACAGGAGGAAAGGAAAGGAGACAATGATCAGACAACTTTTTAAATGGATCTTAACTGCCAGATTTGGCCTTTTTGTACAGAAGTAGGAAAGGAAGGTTAGCGGGCACTTTATCCCATTGGGTAACTTCAATCATGTTTGACAAGGAGGTTCACAAAGTGGATTATCAGTTTTCCTTTAGTCAAAGGGTTCCCCTAACTGCCTAAGGCTAAGAAGTTTACCATCCTTTCAGATTTTCTACATATTTTTACAAGCAAATCAGGAAGTTATCTAAAGTGTTTTGTAGATTATCTTTAATATCACCCTAATATATAATGCAACTTCTTATACATAAGGTATGGAAAAATAGTAATTTGCTTAAAGCAGTGGTTTGTACATAATAAATGTGTAGTTCAAGACTGTTCTTAGTCTGTTTAACATCATTGCTTAAAGCAATAAAAAAGGAGAATTCAAAAGGAAAGGAGAAGAATCTAATAGGATTTAAGTAGCAGAAACATATCCTGTAAAAGATTAGGTGATTGATAAAAGCTGCTGCCTACTTTACCTGCATCTCTTGATACTAAAGCTTTTTAGAAATCACTGAAATGAAAAATTTTCCTTCAAAACAGTCCAATACACATGCTTCTGTTGACCTCTCCATCAAAACCATTCATTCCCCCATTACCTGTTATGTTAGACAAAGCCAAGGAATCCATTGAGTCTCGAACACTTTGTTCTTGCTGTTTCAGGTCAGACAAACATTCGAGTGAACCTCCATACCATGGTGTTTGGTCGTGTTTGTATCCCGAGGCCCCGTGTTCCATGTCTAGCTCCTGGATTTTCCTGCTGCTGGCAGGGCCCGGGTGGCTGCCATATGCAGAGTCTCCCAAACCATCTTGTGACTGGGCCCAGTACATGTCTGATTGATACTTCTTACTTGCTAGGCTTGGATTATTTTTTTTCAAATCCAACTTGCTCTTGACCATGCTATCAGAAATCCAGTGTTCACTTGATCTAATGTCTACTTCAGTGGGTTGCTGGAAGAGGCTTTTATCACCAAACTTCAAAAGAAGTTGGGTCATGTAGTCTTCGTGTTCAGCCCATTCTTCAGGGTCTTCAGGCATTTCTTGCTCTACTCTTCCTTTCCAGAAGTCTTCATTAACAAAGCCTGCCTCTTCCCTTGAAAGGCTTAAATCATCCAGCTTACGAGAAAGAGTATCATCAGCGTTGTCTGAAAGGCCAGGAAATTTGTAATTGAGGGCCGGCGACAGGAGGAGAGACTGGCGGCACTGGTCGGCTGACCGGCTGCTTTTTCCCATGCGGACACTCCTCCTGGAATCTCTGGATCGAGCAGACTGAAATGCAGAATCAGAAGAGTCGGAGGCATGAACATCCTCTCCCAGGCTGCAGGTTTTTGAACAGTAAATCTGCCCTTGCTTTGGAAGGAAAGGGCAGCCAAGCAAAGAGGTCTTGCACTGAGCACAAGAAAAGCAAGTTTCTGTGGCATGCCAGTGCTGTCCATCATAGGTCATCTGAGCATGGTCAACACCTGGAAAGAGAGAAAAAGAAATGCTCTGGGTATCTCTAAAAAATTACTTGCAGAGTTCATACTTCTGGAATGTGAAATCATTTCATAAATTTGCTTTCCCTTAATTTGTAAGTTTAATGCTTAAAAAGGACACACTTACCAATGTGTTCCCCACAGGTCTCACAGTATTCTGCATAGAGAGATTCAAAACAGTTACAGCAGAATGGCCGTCCATCCTTCATGATGTACCTCTGTCCACCCAGGATTGTTTCACACTCGAGGCAACAGAAGTGTTTCATGTGCCAGTGGCGACCTTCAGCTTCTGTACACTCATCAGCAAAAATTATCTTTTCGGAGATAAAAAGGATACTTTTAGTTAAGTGGCCAAAACCTCACCTTGGGAATTAGAGCATATAAAATACCCTAACTCTGCAGTTCACACACAAAATTCATTTTTATTTTGCTCCCTTTTGAATACAAAGATAGAAACAACAATCTCCCACAACAAAAATAAAAAGAAACAAAAACAGTACATTCTAAAGCCAAAAAAAAAAAAAGGAACCTCGGAACTCAACCATTAAAGAAGCTTCTATAAAGACAATATTTTGTAATATTTGAGGATGTTCAATTCTAAACACAAACAGGTGTCTGCTTTCTAAATATCATCTCATTGCTTGTAATATTTCCAGTTTGACAAGAAATTAAATATCCCTCAGCTTTCAAACACATCTGTGCAGCAGAGTCCTGACTTCACAAGTGACTGCATCTGGAGTCAGGAATTTCCAAAGTGATGCAGTTTGTCAACTAAACAACAGGAGTGTAGCCTGGCTGTAAAATGTGAATTATTTACCTCATCGCAGGCTGAACATCGAGGTTTGAGAAGTTCAGCGTGGTGTCTGCCACAGTGAATTTTTCCATCTTGGTAGAAGTAGATAAGGTCAACAAGAAGCTCGTTGCATGTGAAGCACACAAAACAGGAGGGATGCCAGCACACACCAGGCCCAGCTCTCGAGGCAAAAACTGCAACTTCACCACCGTTTACTTTCGTACCGCACTAGGAACAAACCCAGAAAATGAACACACTTCTCATCCAAAACTACTAGCTTCCTGCATTTGAACTGAGTTAAAACACTGAACCCAATATGAGATTTTATTCCAAAATTCTGACAAGAGGAAAAAAGTATTATCACTTTTGGTCTAGATGAACTGCATCTCAATGAACCTTCTGTGACTATAAGTTTATTTTACACAAAATAACTTTTTAAAGCATATGTCTGCTTTTTATTTGCCATTACTTTAGTATGAGTCAGCATTAGGGGTTTTTTTTTTGAGTAGGAAATATATCAAAGACCCAGTTCATTCCCAGTAGTATCAAAGAATACATTTTGCTTAAGCACGGACTACCTTCTTTCTTCTTCCATGCAGTTTCAAAAGTAATATTTTGTTGTTGTTTTCAGACATAGACAGAGGTAAGTTTAAATTTTCATATTGAGATACTGTAGTTGTACGTGATCCAGCCCTGTAGCTAGCTTATGGCAGCAGTATGTTACCTGCTCACAAACAGCGTGCATCACTGCTCTGGAGAGCAGTTTAATAGTGCCTCGTCCCAGTGCCTCCTTTTTGCGCTGAGAACTGAACATCTGCAGCTCCTTCTTTTCCTCTTCGCTCAACGACTGGCAGTATCTCACCTTCCAGTGAAAACACAGGAGAACTCATATTAGAGACTGAGCTTTTAATGTAACAGATGAGTGAGTAAGTGCATATATGCAAGGAATTCATCAGGCAAGCTGCCAATCATCATTAAACTTTTCCTGCTTGCCTTCTCTACCATCTTAATATTTAGGTAATATGGCATAACACAAAAATAGTATGGAGAGAGGTTTTTTTTCATTACAGGAAAAAACCCACCATGCTAAACTGAGGAGTTGTTTAGGCAAGAAAAAGATTTTTAGAAGCTAACCTAAAGTCTGCTGCTAACTGAAAATAACGGAATGAACCTAAATCAGCCATAACATTGTCCTTTAGATTTATGGTTAAGTGCCCACGACTAAGTGTTGCAGTATACACAAGACCTTAAGTACTGACACCCCCGCCCCTTTCCTTACAAAGAGCTTGTTTGTTATTTCCACTTCTACTCCAAATTACACTGCATAACTGAGATGCAAACCTTTTACTATCACAAAGCATCCTTTTTGTGCACCACAATGCAATTCCAGGAATTTGAAGGCTCCTGGTAATTGGTGGGTGGCTGCAAACACTATAAAACCAACTTGTGTTAAGTTTATTGCAGTGACACCAGCCTCCCTAACAAGCAAAGGCAGTGTCCTTCCAGACAGCTCTTATCTGCACACAAGCCAAGTGGACAGCTGAACAATGGACTCAGTGTACACACCGTGCTGCTTTATAGCTCAGATGGCACTGCAGGCCATGGTTTAGGCTTGTAATAAATACACAGGCAGGTAATTCTCCACGGAAAAGCTGCCAGGGAGACCCAAACCCTGACAGTTCATCTTGAATTCTGTATTTACCTCGTTATCGTGGGGTGGCAGCTGATAGAGAAGTTGTTTAATCCGGTGTTTCTCTCCAGGGCTGTTAACATAAGGGACCTTCTCCTCTGGCAAGCAGGCAAAATACAGCTGGACCTGACCAGGAGAAATGCAGAGTTCAGACCCAGGGACACACAGGCCCCTAACACTGCCAGTGTCCTTTGGCTACTGTTTTATCTCAGGTCTCATTTACGAAGGAAGAAGAGGTCACGCTACATTAGACTGTGACAGGGTTTGTGCTGAAAATACAAGACCCAGATGAACCAGCTCAGCAAACCTGAATTCTCTGATAAAACTAGCACCCAGCTGCTGAATTGCTTTTCTGGAATGCAATTTGCAGTGACAATTAGGGGGGTATCATAAATTATGCACATTTAATGTTCTCATTACTCCCACCCCCTTCAGGGCTGGTCAACAACTCCATGGAAATTCCAAGTTTCCCTCTGCAATTTACCACACAAGGCATGAAGCTTTCCAGAAAACAGCCACTATATAAACAAATTTAATTTGCTCTCTGCATTTTACACATTGTTGAGACAAAAGCTGTTTTGTAGTCTCCTGCTGATCAGGTTCACCCAAAGCATCAGCTTTCATTGCTTCCATGTGGGCTTTGGTAAGAAGGTGGAAACATCCTTCCCTTGGGAGGAGGCTGAATCCAGCCACATTTCAATCAGATGCAAATTAACCAGGAAATTTTCACGGGATGAATGTGTTTATATCAGTCTTCACTCTTTTTTTTTTTCTTTTCAGAAGAGTATTACGACAGGAAAGCTGTAATGAACACTACGGCAAAGCCCAATGGCAAAAAATATTTTTGTGGAACAGCTACAGATTTATTGTTTTTCCTATGCAGTTTCCAGCTTGTCACGAGGCCTGGGGCTGTAAGAGCTGATTATTGGCAAAAATATTACTTGCCATACAGATTTAAATAATGCTCAGGTCAACAGCTTATTACTGTGCAAGACAGATGAAAAAAAAAGACATTAATCAGTCACTTAAGTCAGGAAGCAATCGAAATTACGAGAGACAGGTTGTACAAAACATGACTTGCTCTTCATTTAACCAAAATTTAAACAACTGAAGTCTACCATAAGCCCACTTGCTACTGACTATATTTCAGGATGCTCCAGGAAAAGATAACATGCAGCAAGAAGTGAAGCTTTAAAAATAGTTTATGCCCTTTTCTCAAGTTTATTGCACTCATTCTCAAAATAAGTAATCCTTCTGGGGGAAAAACCCTCCTGTCTTTAGTGAGTTTGGGCTAGCTGGGATTATGAGGATATTTTAGGGCATTTAATTGTTCTGGCAGAATGTTAGCTCACTGTTTGCCTTAAGGTCTGATTCATCAGGATTCTTATAGATGCTTAAGTAAGTGATAAAAAGAGTTGCCCTAAAAATAGCCTGTTATTTGCAATTCCTGCTGACTTGTTATTTTGTTCATGATTAAGAAAAATCTCTGCATTGCAAAAAAAGAGACATCTTCTGCACTTTTTAAAACTCTGGACTGTATAAGCTTGTCAGGATTCCTCTGCCTCCTTTAGCAGATGTTGCAAAGCCACCTTGGCCATTTAACACTGAAGTCTTGAGTTCTGAATATTACTGAGTACACAGCTTCAGCACAGTTGCAATATCATCAATACCATGAACAGTTCATCCTGGTCTCGCATAGCAACTTGGTCATCAATAATTTCACTTATATTCCCGCTGCCATGTGATGTTACACAAAAAAAGGGGACTGAAGAGAGGGGAAAGGACAGCCCAACCAAACCACAAGTGTCAGCTCCATGCAAGAGAAATCCTGGCATGAACAAATGGCAGCCATACAACTATTTAAACAAGCATGAAATACATTATTACCTGTCACAGTGACTGAACACTTTCATTTATATGCGCTGCCGTACCATCCATATTCTAGATGTCAAATACTTAATTATTTAAAGAGTCATACAAGTGCAGTGAAATACTTGGCCAGGGAGCACAGTGTCATGAGGTATCCCATGAGCTTTAATTTAACTAATAAGTTCTTTCAAAAAGAAAGCAAATTTATGTGCTGTTTTTACTTGTCAATATATACCTCTGCAGCATGTACTTTTTGAAAAACCTTGACTGGGAACTTTTTTGAAACATAAAACTCCTCAAGGCTGAGAACTTTAAGCTCCCTACACACAGCCTCATTGGACAGGAAACAAAAAAGAAGTGAAAAGTTCTACATGAGTTTAAGTTTTATACATTATAAGAATTTAATTAGACTTATAGAGGCAGGATGTCACTCCCTCAGACAGTCCTTACAAGGCTTATTTTTAAAATGCAGAAATATAGTTGGTACCTGCTCTGGTCTGAGGCCTGGGGGGACCCAGGCATATTCCTCCAAGGCACAGCCAGAGTCATCGTCAGAGGTTGAGCTTCGCTGACACCCAAAAATGAGGTTATTGGCTTTGGGCTCCATCTCCAATGGCATAAGTGTGAAGTGTTAAATATTTCAGCTGCAGTTCATCAAGCAGTGATCTGGAGAAAAAGATTAATAGAGCTTTAATAGATTTGAACATGAAGAACTAATTATCAGTGTAAATGATCTTACAGCAGTTTAGTATTCCTTGTGTTGCCCAGAACAATAAATTAGTGAAGCTTCAGTACAACTTGCTACAAGCAATTCAAAAGTGCTCCAAAAAGTTATAAAAATAAAACTATTGAAGAAAAAAACATCCCAGAAACCTAGGCACAGATTACCACTTTTGGCAACCACAATGTATTTCAGTATTAACACTTGTCACCTTTTACAGTTCTGCTTGTTTCACATCACAGGATACATAATTTAGGTAATCTAGGAAAGACTCATTGAGCAGAAACTAACAATGGAATGACACAAGCTCTTCCTGAAGTCATTACTACCCTTAACCTAGTAAAACAAAAGACATGACAACCACCTGTTAAGAACTTAAAGAAATTATTGGGGAAAGATGGTTGTGCAAGTAGCATCCTGTTGTTCACAAGGCAGGCACAGAGCAGCAACCATCTGCTGGATTGCTCTGAGAACTTTGGCTGAGCTGTATGGGAGCGGAAGGGCGTTGGTCCTGTTAAATATCTGAAATCCAATTATGCCAGATTAGTCTCTGTAAAATACATCATGATTGTTCTGTCAATTTAAAACCCTACAGGGAGATGATTTTGTTGATTCATGAAGCCTGCAAAGCTTAGTATCAGTGGGATTGTTTTGAGTCACAACTGGCAAAGAAGGCTCTCGCCATGATCCATAGCAATCTGCAGTAAAAAGCTTAACAAGATATATGTCTTGTATTAATTCTAGCAGAAGTTCTTAGGAAATTCAGATGAGGCATTTCAATGAAATACAAATAACCCAAATCACAGAGGATTTGTCCTAACACAACACATATCCTGACCACTTGGGGCGGGGACAAGCTTGTTCTTACAGTACTACATAACACATGAGCTGTGCCTTCCCTGTTTTAGGACATTCTTTCACCTGTTTATTTAAACACGGATCCAATTTTGTCAGTGCTACATCCGAGCTGTAGAAAATTTTCATCTCCTTGACATAAACCTTGCTGGTGGGTCTAATGAGAAGAGCAATCTAAAAATTTCTGGTGGGTCCTATGTTAAATTTCCAGTCTCATCACCACTGTTTTAGAGAAAATAAGCTGCTCCTATACCACAGGTGGAAGATTTAAGACTGTTTACCCAAATATTCTGCTGGTTACTCAACAGGAGCTTCTCCTTCAAGCGTGAGGCACTGGTTAGTGTCAAGTTCTCACAAGTCAGCACATCAACCCAAACCTGCTCCATAAAAAGTGGCCATATGCATCCAAAAGCTACAAACTCAGAGAAATTATAATATCGAGTATATAGTCTTATCTAGCCCTATTTTCAATATGTCTGTACATTCCCACAGCCAATAAAAAGAGATGGGATTACTTAACTCTTCCACTGGGCTAGTGCTCCAAAAAATTTAGTTGTTTAACTTGACTTCAAAAACTTCTGGTTCAAAAACATACACACTATTTTTGGTGCACTGCTAAGATGCCAACACACTTCATAGCTGCACTGTAATGGAAGATTAATTTAATATTTGATGGGGCAAGCAAACCTGCCAACTTCCCCTCTGAGAACAGGCTATTTCTGGAAAGTTGGTGAGCTGTCAGACACATGTCTGAAATCTTACTCAAGTTGAACAACTAAAGGTTAGCACAACAGCTTCTGAGCTTAAAATCACCATATTACAATCTTTCTCAAGGAAAGTAAGTACAATCAAACTCAATCCTAAAAGCTCAATCCTAGATATGTAACATTGAAAGACAGGCTTCCTGGTACATACTGTATCCCTTGAATTAGTTGCTCTCAGAAACAAATGATAAGACAAGGAATACAGAACTGTTTCCCCCTCCCACTTACTGGTGGAAGTAGTCATGCATCAGGTATGTTTTTGTTATTGCTTGCATAAAACTGGGGTGCGAGGAAGGAGGGACAGAGGAATAATGTGATGCAGCTAGGAAATCACTCTAGGAAAAAAAGGCAACTGTGTTCACGGCTGCTGATGGATAGGGATGCTCAGTTTGGCAGCTTGTGTCACACATCGTCTATATCCAAGTAATTCTTACATATAAAGTCATTAGGAATATCAGCTGAATTCCTTCCAATGAGCAGCTGAATTCCTTCCAAGATGACCTTAGCAGCAGATGAGCTATTTTACCATTTCGTTTTAGAAAGGGGCAGATGCCTGGTTTGCAATAATGTGCCACTCACTGACACCTAAGCTGGTATTTCCAATTCTTAGGGCATTGCAAGAACTTCTATTGGTCAAATACAAGTTCTTGCCCCTTTCCAAGAACTGACTCCTGCCCAATATCCCATGAATAAAAGGAGTCAGTAGGTTAAACATCTTTGACAATTATTTCATTAGGCAGCACGACCTCAACTACATCCCACAGGAAGCAGATTTGAAACATAATTTAGGCAAAGAAACAGGTTCAGCTCTGGCAGTGCCTGGGCACTTGAGCAGAGTGTACTCCTGCCTTGTTCTCACAATACCAAACACTCACAAGCACACCAAGGAACTGAGTAATTGCTTTATATTGATTGTTCAAAACCCTTTCTCCACAAGATCAAAGATTAACCTCTCCAACTTCTCTTGAAAGACAAGGAACCCCAAAATCTGAATGTATGATGACTTATTAACTTTCCTGAGTATTTTGAACACTAAGGCTATATACTACTCCCACAATGAACAAAGCAGCACTGGGCGATGTCAGGATCTTAAGCACAGCAAAGGTACATAAGTGTAGGAGCGTTGCTTAATTCCTAAGGAAGACAGGGCACTGGTAAGAGAGCTGCTTTTCTGCAGAGACTGGTCCTGCCTGGGCCTCCTCTGACACATCCATTTCAGAAAGCGCACACACCAGCTCCAACAAGAGGAAACCACAGACCCACAGGTCCAGTTTCCAGTCATACAGGGCAGTTTGAAAGTTTGGCTGATAGAGAATAGAAGAAAACTACATCTTACCTCCAAATATAAAGTGCAACTTTGCAATCAGGGTTCTCCTCCCCAGATAAGGTGATCAGAAATGTTCAAAGCAAGGTCCACAAACCTCAACGAACTGAGATTAGGACGCTCAAAGGACATCATTCACTTTAAAAGAAAACTGCTCCCATAGGGCAAATGTGAAGCTGGCTATAAAATGATTGACAATATGCCACATACAAATAGAGCCACATCACAAATACTGTGGGGCTGCTGAGAACAAGGTTTCTAACCCAGCCTATCTTAGCAGCATGCTATCCGAAGAACTATTTTAGCAATTGCTTGTTTAGGAGTTCTTCTTCCTCTCCTGTTCAAGTGTAATTTGGTTTGCATTTTAAAACGACAGGGTTCTTCCTCCCTGCCCCCCAGCCTCACTCATCCTTCCAAGTGATCTGTTTAAAATGATTACATCCTAAGGAGGATTCAAGTGAATATAAACAACAGCTGAAAAAATAAGTGCTTTCCAAGGGATGACTAGAAAGGTGGTCTTTCTACTCCTGCCATGACACCTACAAAACACAGCAAGGATGTGTTGTTTTGCTTTGCTTTCCTAAAGTCCATGGAACATTTTGAGGTTTCAGCTCTGTTCAAATACTGCCTCTCAAAAAAGGCTTTATAGCCTACAAGGAGGTTTTTCACTGGCAGGTTGACAACTATGAATAACATAATTGAGTTACACAGCTAAATTTGATTTGAAAAGAAAAGCAATTACTGTGTATTTTCCACCGATGAATTAAAACAGTCACATGACAAATTCCTTAGAGGCAAAGACAAACTACACTCCTAATTACAAAGCTATGGGTACATAAAATACTGGGATATCAAACTTAAAACAAAGCTGTTGCTGAAGCCCATATGAAGGTTATCCCCATGCTAGGATTTCCAGCTCACTGATTATGTTCCCCCTGACCAGATAGAAGAGGTCATGATTTGTAAGCAAAGTTAGACAAACATCTCCTTGCCCACCCCCTGCTGTTTTACTCTGTCCTGCAGGGCAAATTGTTTTAACAACTTTTTTGTTAGAAGGCTTGTTAACAAGGCTATAGGGGATACAAGATGCATATCACATGCATCCATTCACAATGAAGGCTCAACGACTTAAAGATTAGCTCGGTCAGCCCATTCACCTGCTTATTTAATCTCTGGTGCAAGATAACTACATTAGAAGCGGAAGGGCACAATATACCAACAATAGACCACCATAAAGTAACTGTTAATAATTCAAAGCCTATTTCCAATATGTATTACGCACATGGGAAGTCCCATTCCCCAGCTACAGTACAAATAACATAGCTACAGTGAGCCCTGTAGCTCTCTGTGTGGGAAATCCGGATCCAGAACTGACAAGGAGAATCTGCACCAGCACACAGCTGCTGGGTCCTTTTGAGTAATGAACTCCCCAGAGCAGTCGGGAAGGAAAAGAGCCAGTCTACTTGCTCATTCAAAAGACCTCTAGATGGATCCTAGAAGAACTTTTCCTTTTTGTTAGCCAGTATACAAGGACCAACAGAGGAGGTAACTACTGTCCTCCTCTAGCATCCTATCGCAAAGATCACTTTTCCAACTGGAAGTCAGACGCTCCTTCTCAGTGTATTTTCTTTTCACGAGCCATACTGCAAAGGCAGGCTACCTGCATTTAGCAAAAGGAAGAAGCCCCGTGACAAAGCATCGCCCCACGCCAACACATCCGATTTGGCCGTGTTATCCTTGGCTCTGCACATCGCTGATGGAAACTCAAGCACACACTGCAGTGAGGCAAGACCCAAACCTCCAGCCGAGAAAGTGGTATTCTCACGGATGCTCCCCCCCTCTCTCCTTAGAAGAGTGTAGATTTAGAAAGAAGGAAATCTTGCCTTTTACAGTCTCCCATTGATTTTTAAAATTCTATTTTAAACAGCAGCCAGACTTTACTCCAATGTACACATATACTCAGGTTTCACCCCATCACCTGTTGGCTGTCGAACAACACCCTTCTTTGTTAGGGCTCACAGCCCTCATTTGAGACAAGTTTCCAGAGAAAACACTTGAAGAAAGTGTTCAATAAGTCACAAGACAGGAACTGTAAAAAAATAGGAAAGTAAAAAATTTCTGCGCCCAGCCCCGTACACCCTGACAGCCCCGCGCCCTCATTTCGGAGGAGCCGGGACGGTGCCTTCCTCAGCAGGCAGAGATCCCTGAAGGACAGGTGGGAGGTTTTCCATCCTGACCAAGTTTCAGAGACGTTAAGGTGGGTCAGAGGCAGCCCCAGTCCCCCGGGTCCCCACGCTCTGGAGCCGGATGCGCAAAGGCACCGGCAGCTACCGGCACCCCCCCGCCTACCCTGCCCCGACCGGCCCCTCCGCGAGGGAGCGCGGACACAAGTTACCGCAAATACCTCCGTGCGGCACGGAACCGCGGCCGGGCTGCTGCCGGAGCCGGGCAGGCGGCGCAGGAGAGGCGATGCCGGCTGCAGACCCGACCCCGCGGCAGCTCCACGCCGAGCCCGGGGCTGCACAGACCCGCACACCCGGACCGGCGCCGGCGGCTCCCCGCGGCTCCCTCCGTCCCGGGCAGGCCCGAAGAGCGGCCAGCACCAGGCACGGCCCCGCCGAGGGAAGGGGCGGCGGGAGCTCCTCCAGCCCTGTGCCTGCCGGGCGGCGCCACCGCTTCCTTTCCCCGTCCTGCCTGCTGGGAGCGCAGCGGGAGCGATACCTGCGCCGCCCCCGGCCCCTCCCGCGGGGCGGCAAGCCGGGGGCCGGGGAGGGAGCANCGACAGGGTTCTTCCTCCCTGCCCCCCAGCCTCACTCATCCTTCAAAGTGATCTGTTTAAAATGATTACATCCTAAGGAGGATTCAAGTGAATATAAACAACAGCTGAAAAAATAAGTGCTTTCCAAGGGATGACTAGAAAGGTGGTCTTTCTACTCCTGCCATGACACCTACAAAACACAGCAAGGATGTGTTGTTTTGCTTTGCTTTCCTAAAGTCCATGGAACATTTTGAGGTTTCAGCTCTGTTCAAATACTGCCTCTCAAAAAAGGCTTTATAGCCTACAAGGAGGTTTTTCACTGGCAGGTTGACAACTATGAATAACATAATTGAGTTACACAGCTAAATTTGATTTGAAAAGAAAAGCAATTACTGTGTATTTTCCACCGATGAATTAAAACAGTCACATGACAAATTCCTTAGAGGCAAAGACAAACTACACTCCTAATTACAAAGCTATGGGTACATAAAATACTGGGATATCAAACTTAAAACAAAGCTGTTGCTGAAGCCCATATGAAGGTTATCCCCATGCTAGGATTTCCAGCTCACTGATTATGTTCCCCCTGACCAGATAGAAGAGGTCATGATTTGTAAGCAAAGTTAGACAAACATCTCCTTGCCCACCCCCTGCTGTTTTACTCTGTCCTGCAGGGCAAATTGTTTTAACAACTTTTTTGTTAGAAGGCTTGTTAACAAGGCTATAGGGGATACAAGATGCATATCACATGCATCCATTCACAATGAAGGCTCAACGACTTAAAGATTAGCTCGGTCAGCCCATTCACCTGCTTATTTAATCTCTGGTGCAAGATAACTACATTAGAAGCGGAAGGGCACAATATACCAACAATAGACCACCATAAAGTAACTGTTAATAATTCAAAGCCTATTTCCAATATGTATTACGCACATGGGAAGTCCCATTCCCCAGCTACAGTACAAATAACATAGCTACAGTGAGCCCTGTAGCTCTCTGTGTGGGAAATCCGGATCCAGAACTGACAAGGAGAATCTGCACCAGCACACAGCTGCTGGGTCCTTTTGAGTAATGAACTCCCCAGAGCAGTCGGGAAGGAAAAGAGCCAGTCTACTTGCTCATTCAAAAGACCTCTAGATGGATCCTAGAAGAACTTTTCCTTTTTGTTAGCCAGTATACAAGGACCAACAGAGGAGGTAACTACTGTCCTCCTCTAGCATCCTATCGCAAAGATCACTTTTCCAACTGGAAGTCAGACGCTCCTTCTCAGTGTATTTTCTTTTCACGAGCCATACTGCAAAGGCAGGCTACCTGCATTTAGCAAAAGGAAGAAGCCCCGTGACAAAGCATCGCCCCACGCCAACACATCCGATTTGGCCGTGTTATCCTTGGCTCTGCACATCGCTGATGGAAACTCAAGCACACACTGCAGTGAGGCAAGACCCAAACCTCCAGCCGAGAAAGTGGTATTCTCACGGATGCTCCCCCCCTCTCTCCTTAGAAGAGTGTACAGATTTAGAAAGAAGGAAATCTTGCCTTTTACAGTCTCCCATTGATTTTTAAAATTCTATTTTAAACAGCAGCCAGACTTTACTCCAATGTACACATATACTCAGGTTTCACCCCATCACCTGTTGGCTGTCGAACAACACCCTTCTTTGTTAGGGCTCACAGCCCTCATTTGAGACAAGTTTCCAGAGAAAACACTTGAAGAAAGTGTTCAATAAGTCACAAGACAGGAACTGTAAAAAAATAGGAAAGTAAAAAATTTCTGCGCCCAGCCCCGTACACCCTGACAGCCCCGCGCCCTCATTTCGGAGGAGCCGGGACGGTGCCTTCCTCAGCAGGCAGAGATCCCTGAAGGACAGGTGGGAGGTTTTCCATCCTGACCAAGTTTCAGAGACGTTAAGGTGGGTCAGAGGCAGCCCCAGTCCCCCGGGTCCCCACGCTCTGGAGCCGGATGCGCAAAGGCACCGGCAGCTACCGGCACCCCCCCGCCTACCCTGCCCCGACCGGCCCCTCCGCGAGGGAGCGCGGACACAAGTTACCGCAAATACCTCCGTGCGGCACGGAACCGCGGCCGGGCTGCTGCCGGAGCCGGGCAGGCGGCGCAGGAGAGGCGATGCCGGCTGCAGACCCGACCCCGCGGCAGCTCCACGCCGAGCCCGGGGCTGCACAGACCCGCACACCCGGACCGGCGCCGGCGGCTCCCCGCGGCTCCCTCCGTCCCGGGCAGGCNGGGAGGAATCTCTCCCGCCAGCGATCTTCGTTCAAAGGGCTGCCCAAGGCGGGGGAAGGAGTGTGGGAAGGGGGAGCGTCTCCTGCCAGCGCCCCCGAGGCAAGAAGGGTCGCCGTCCCGGCTGCTTGCCCACCCAGGGGACCGAGCGCCTGCAGAAGCAATAAATTCTGCGCTCAGGACACGACGGACACACGATTTGGCCACAGTGCTTTTGTTCGTGTTTACGCCCGAAATAGATTTCCCACCCCACCCTGGACGCGCTCCAGCCGCCCCGGGCTGACCCGGCCCGGCCCGACCACCGCCGCCCCGCGCACCCGGACGGGAAGGACTCGGTTCAGGACGGGAAAACATTTGTTCTAGGATCTCTGTACATGAATAATAAAAATATAATAAAAATAATAAACCCCATCTGAAGCCGAGGATCGCAGAGAGCAGCCGTCCATCACTACCTCCCTTGGCACATTCCGAGTGGGAAAGAGGCATCCGAACCCGAGCTTACGCACAGAGAAGTAGCACCGGGGCATCTTCTAAGAGGCTGCCAGCCCCCGCTTTTACCACTTCCCTCAAGCCCGTAGGCATAAAAAGCCCCGAGAGGCGGGTGGTTCGGCTTCAAAGGCAGGCGGACGGCTTCCCCCCGGCACCGCCAATGTAACCGTGAACACCGCGGTCAAATTTCCTCTTCCCTCCCGCTCTTTGTCTCCCTGGGGAAGTCATTATCAAAGGGAATTTATTCACGCTGCATTTCGGGGTCAGAGCGGCAGCACACACAGCCCCGACGCGCCCCACCGCTGCGAGGGGCAGCGGCGACCCAGCCCCCTCGCATCCCGTCCCTCGCTCCCCGCCGAGGTCCCGCAGCCGGGGGCGGCTTATCTGCCCGGGCCGCCGTGCGGGACGGCGACGGGACACTTCTCGGGCACTTATCGCTTCCCGCAGGAACCGATTTTGCATGGGTTTAAATTCACTTCTGTAAATTTGAATGGCTTTGCCCGCAGCGCGCTGAAGGAAGCCGGTCCTGGCGGGTACAGGCGCGGGCTGAGGTGCTCAGAGCAGCGACCCTGTCCTCAGCCCTGTCACCCCCTCCCCGCGGGCTGCCCCCGACCCTCGGCTGGGCACACGCGAGTCTCATGGCGAGCAGGGAGAAGCCTCCACACTCCTCCCGTGGGCTGACTCCCCATCGCCTAGGAGCAGGCAGCCAGAGCGGCCGGCCGAGGAAGCAGGACCAACGCCGGGCTATCTGACCCCGAGAGGCACAGCCCATCCTGGCTAACGACGCTACCCGCAGTCCATCCCCAGCACCAGCCGAGGACATGTGCCAGGGACACGACCATTACACCTGTAACCGTGGGGAAGTGAAGAAAGCCCCGCGCTGCTCCAGCCACAGGGAATCAAAGCCGCAGCCTGTGGCTCCTGCGGCAGGAAAAAACCTGCTAAGCTGCAGCAAACTAACCAGGCCCCATCCTTCCACACCCCATTTCACTTCCATAAGCAGTTTCGCTGGTTGTACTACCTCCATTCTTAAACAGCTTCGTCGTTTTGAGGTCAAAATTGGTGAATCACTTGGATGAACTAGAGATTTTGTCAGAGCTTTTGTCTGTGCTGGCTTTATGAGATCCAGACTGTTCCTATTCTGTTTGTTGGACTGAGCAGACCCCATCTGGCAGCCAGCTGAACATCTGCCAGCTCCATTCATCATTAATCAAAAATGGAAATGTCAGGAATAATGTTTATACTCCCCCACTACATGACTGAATAAATACCAACAATTTGCATATATTGTCTACTCCTCTTCCAGAAGTGCCTGACATTTTCTCAGCAGCTCCCCACACTGAGGGCTCAACACCTCTGCACAGCAAAATTGCAAAAATGAGAATCTCCTTTGGGAACTTCTGCAGCACAACCAGCTCAATGGCTGCAGATAAGTTTGCGAAGTTTCATGACCAAGAGTCTACCGAAACCAAAAAAGACATCTTCACTTACTTTGCTGGAAGATCAAGCTGTCCTCCATTTTGCTAACACTTTCCTTGACACTGAAGTGTCGGAGGGTGTACAGAGATAGCTGGCTACACGGCTCTTATTTTTTTCCTGGATTTTTGTGACTTGAGCACAGAAGCTACTATATTGTTCTGGACAATGCACTTACACACTGCCAAGCCAAAACCAACCATTGTGATCTTTTAGTCTGAACTAATGTGGTCATAAGATTGTCCTACATTTTCTGTCTGCATGAACAAAATATTTTATCTTGATTTAAAAGTATGAGCAATGAACCCACTACAACTTCTGTTAAATCCATCTACAGCCATTTTAAATTATTTCAGGTGGTCAATTATTTTACAGTACATTATTTTTCCTTTTTTTTTTCTTTTAATCTCAGATTGCTGTGTTTCAGTGCTCAAACACTCAATACTATGGTACCCTTGAACGTTAGGCTAAAGAAACAGCTATCATAACTCCCCTTAGGCATTTGCAAATTGTCAAAGTCATTCCTGAACTGCCTCCTTTGATTTCGGCTTCTTCCACAAGAACAAATGTGTTGCTATGATTTCTTCTTTATTTTCACACAACAAATATGACAGCATACATACTCGTTATGTGCAGTGCAAACTATGCCACAGAAGTTGCCTTAAAAAAAAATAAAAGCTAAAGAGACAGGCACAAACTGACTCACCCTTTATGGCATGTCCCACATTCTTGACTGCATCTGGGTAGAGCTGAGCCTTCAAAGAACCAAATGCTTCAAGGGACATGTAATGGATATGGAACCTTTTGCCCTAAGGTATTAGCACAAATTTAGTCTAGGTAACAAGTTTCTTGTACTACTGACCAGGCCAGGGATATTGTCTGGCCTGTAAGAAATTTGCTGAGTTGTCAGTGTGGTTTCCCAGGTCCAAATTAGCCAGATCAGGGAACATCCCCTGAGATAACACTGGTAATTGCTACCTTTGTTGGCAGTCACAGAAGAGAGACCAAGCAGCGGAAAACAAATTAACCTCTTGTGCTTCAGAGGCAGCTTCTCCAGGAAGGACAGTGGCACAACACCCACGTCTCAAGCCTGATTAGTTCTGTTAGTTCATAAACAGAGACATTCACCATCTACACCATCACCCTTTAATGATCACCACCTCCATCCCAAGACTTTTAATTAAGTATCATCTCACGTGTTCATTTAAAATAAAAAGTCACAATTCAGCTATGAAAGGTGAACGCATGCAGAAAGGTGAATGGAAACTAGAACAAAAACAACAACAAAAAGTCTCAGTAATAATTCTTTCTGAAAAATCAATGAGAAAACTCCCCAAAATAAGCCAGGTTTTGTATTTTCAAATAAAGCAGGAAAAGTTTTCCATGTATCTGACAGCACAGGAGGAGTCCCCAGCAGGGAGCAAGAATTACAACTGCTCCCCAAACAGTGGTTATGCACAAATCAAAGCAATGTCTGATGCAGGCAAGTAAGCCCTTCCGGAATTTTAGAGATGATGACTTGACCATGTATGGTTCTGCCTGAAGGCTACAGCACAGGGAGCTCTAGGATGCATTTACAGCACCAAGGTCCTTTCCATGCCCAGTGGCCCTGGGTCTGTGCCCCAAGGGAAGCAGTTTCATCACGATCTGAGATGATCTGCTGGGATCCACTGAAGAATACTGGTCTAATTCCCCAGACTTGCCAGTGTTAGCACAAGGAAAAACCATAAAAATGGCTTGACCTCCAAGAACACTTTACTTTGTTTGCCTTGCTGTATTCAGAAACCCCCACGGACATCCACCTGCACCTCTAGATACTTAAATGTCTTGCCAAACCCAGCCCTAGGCTTCCTCTCCCAGGTTATGAGTGTGGAAGTATGCCTTCATAGGTGGGAATGGTTTGCACTATTTTATCACTATGTATAGTCACTAGCGGACACCTGACACATGCCATGTCCTTGAAGCAAAGCACAAACCTTGAAGGACCTCAATGGGCCACCAGGCAAAGGCCACCCCTTTCTGTGCCACTGCACGCCTATAGCCACAGGTGAAACTTCACACGGGTTCAACCCTGCTTCCTCCTGCCCCCCCAAATCGGGGCGTTGGGCACCAACAGTGGATCACCATGTGCAGCTAGGAGCAGAGGCAAACCAGGGGTGTTACCAACCTATTGAGGCCTCTGAACTGTGCCCCTGACTGGCGTCTTCCTTATTTTCTTTTTTGAGGTTGCAGAGGAAGGGCGTGGAGGCAACATCTCATGACTTCCCAAGGCTCCAAAGCCTGACTCTTTGCCAATCTTTAAATAATGTTTAAAAATAACATTTAGATAACATTTAAAATATGGAGAAAAGCACCTCTGTAGGAGACATACATGTAAAACACAAGAGATGATATGCAGTAAAGAGATACAGGGATTAAAAGGAAGTGTGCATATGAAATGCAACAAGTTACAAGTATAAGAATGACTTTTGCCCAGCAAGGGTTTGTGATTGTATCATGGTGCTTGGGTTCCACTCTTCTCTTTGCTGCATTCCCTGTCATCTTAACAGCCTCTCTCTGCCTGCCTCAGTAAGTCAATACACCCAATGGAAATATTAACATCAGGTAACAGATCAGGAGACAATCAAGTAGCACGAAACTAATACTAATAATAGCTCATTTTTATTTTCACCTACCAATGGTACATAAATCTGCTGAGGCATCAAGCAATCAGGTATCAAGGTGTGAAACAGTGCCTAGTGCTTGCTTTGGAGAGCTACACCAGCTATAAATGGCCTGAGGACTGGCTGGCATAAGCTGCTGTGTGTTGGGAATGCTTGACTAAGAGAGGTTTATTTTATTCCCTTCCATAATGCTCTCAGAGTTGAAGACCAACACACCTTCTAAAACCACAATCCTACTTTGCTTCAGCAGCAAAGAATTAAAATTTCATTAAAATGCCCTTCCTTGTCGGATCGGGCTAGGACTTGCTCCTGAACCAACAGGTCTGTTGCTGTATCTGGAAATGCTTAACCCCAGAGGCTCCTCTGAAGACAGCAATCCTGATGTTATCGTAATTGGCTCCACGCAGCCCACAGTCACACGGGCCCAGGTAAACACCCAGCTGCCCCCAACACCACTGCAACTACCAGCTGTGGGGTGCGAGTGGGGCTCCCCTACCACACCAGCGCCCTCAGACAGTCAGTGCCCCATTCCCAGGCTGCAGGAGGCACAACAGAGTGCACTGCAACAAGGTGGGCCTGCAATGCTCTGCCAGAAGCAGAGGCTGCCGCGGGTGGAATCACTGCCTGGGTTTTTAATAACACCCAGCACAAACTCCATTATGCAATGGGGAAGGTGCAGAGCTAATGCACTGTTTGCTTATTGAGGGAATTTCAGTCAAGTATTGTGCCAAAGCCTGTGCTTTGGCACAGGTGAATGATGTCATCTTCTCTGTGTCAAGCTCTGCTCCCAGGCCTTGCCTTCAAAGAACTCCTCACAATTTATCTAAATTGGTTTGAAAATTGATTTAGATTAAAAAAGGAAATGGTATGAACGCTGTGGATCTTCTACTGTGGTCAACATTCATACATGCAGACAAAGGGACATTTAATGCAGAAGCTGGCACCCATGTAAATAAACAAATAATATAATAATAACAATAACAAAAATAATGCAGTAGTAACATTATAAACTAATAATTCAAACAAATATTTGAGCTAGTATTTGAAAACAAATTTAAAACCCTTTGTGAGTGCAGTTTGTTGTATGAGTGATGCTCCAGTTACACTCAGTCTTCCCTGTTGCTGGCCATGCTTTTCAATAGCCTGAACTTAGGAAAAAACCACAAGTGATTGACTTTAAGTGAAGGCAAAATTTGACATGGAGGTCACTTTTTACCACTGCTCCTGCAGCATTATATCCAGAGAAAACAAAACTGAGTTTAAAGCCAAAGATGAGATATGCAAAGGTTTGTGATAACCTCCTCTTGCTTAAAATCTGCAGGAGGGAAATCCAGCAATCAGTGAAATAGGTATCCTGCACAGTTCTACACTGCCATTTTTCACAAGCTATGTGCACAACACACTACAAATACAAGGGAGAGGACAATACTTAGATTAACTATTAGTTCATTTTACCAAATTAATGTCACAGGTCAACCTCAAGGTAGACAGAAGGATGCAAAAATGTCAGGTGGATAATGAGAAGCATTACACCTTTACTAGCTTTCCTTAGTACAGCAGCTGCAAGAGACACTACCTGATTGATGAGCTGCCAAGACTGAAAATCATGAAATTCTATCAAAAGGCATTACCAAAATATGATAAGTATTTCAGTATTTTGCATAGAAAGATCAGTGGCTAAACAATTGTCTGAGCCAGGTGAGCCTGAGAACACTCAGACTCACTTCTTGCTCAGCAAACAAATGGGCAGGCTTCTACCTCACCAGAGATTGGCTGCTCTTCTATCCAGTCTGCCACTACTGTTACTGTAGTTTGATTTGTATAAGGTTTCTTTTTCCTCACACTTAAGAAGGCTTGGAGCAGGCTAGGCAGCATCCAAATGACAGCCTGACTCCAGAACTGACACAGTTTTGCAGCGTGTTGCCTCAAAATAGAAATGATACTCATGTGTCCCGCTTCCTCTTATTCTCTCCAACCCTGAAATTAAAAAAAAAAGGGAAGAAAAAAAAAGACTATAAGAAAAAGTCATCCACCTAACTGAAGCTTCTTCAATGACAGTCACAAAGGTTTCACTCCCATGTCTTTCTTAAATGGACTATGAAACACCATATACTGGCATTTTGGTAAAAAAATTCCAATCTCTTTTTTCCCAATGGAAGCACTGTAATGTAACCCTCTACTCCAAAATGGGCAACAAACCATCCCCTATTTACATGCCTGGGCAAATAAAAATCAGTGTTAAGGGGCTTTTTCCCTTAGTACAAACTTCACGCCACTAATATGAATCTAACTCTGTATGACAAAATAAGATGTGGGGTAAACACAGATGGTTGAAGCTTGCTGTTTCTTTTCCTGGGCAGCAATGGGATGACTGAGCACATTTTTTGGGAAACCCAAAGAGGCTTTCTGCTTAACAGAGTGAAGAATGCTTATCTGGAGGTTACATACTTTGTTTTTCCTTCTCCTTTTGCTTCTTTCTTTTATTTTTTTTTTTTACCTCTGAACATGATTAGTTTTTCTCTGCTGGTTTAGCTCCCAGAACTGATTTTATTGCAGGATGAGTTGAGCCCAGTTGTCAGTGTTAGGAATGGAATGGGAGGAACACCAAGAGGGATGGTCCCACTCCTGGTCAGCAGCTAGCTATCATAACTACACTGACACATCCAAACCACATCAAAAGGCAGTCAGGAAGATGGCTTCAAGAGCACTTTTCCCAGGTGCATGCCAAATACCCTTGTGATTATGGATACTCAGGTATAAACTGAGGAGAAAGATTAGGCAAGAAGTGCTAGTTCAATAAAAACCTCAGACCTAGCAGAGTTACCATCCACAGGCATTTGAAAGGATAACGAATTGGCTGGACAGTGGCACACAAAGAGCTGCAATGGCTTGATATACCCCATCCCTGGGAGTGCTCAAAGCCAGGCTGGATGGGGCTTTCAGCAGCCTGGTCTAGTAGGAGGTGTCCCTGTCCATGGCAGGGGGGTTGGAACTAGATGATCTTTAAGGTTTCTTCCAACCCAAATCATTCCATGATTCTATGATACTATGAAATTCCCTTCTCCACAGAGCTAGATGCTTAGGATTGGGTAGTTGGAAATACAAAAGTGCTCCTTTCCTTCTCTTCATCTCCACTGCACTGGAATTTAAAGGTCAAGTGAGCAGCTAGTGTCTGTTCAAGATGCAAGTTATGTCTGTTTGTTCAGTAGGATAATATTGAAGATCGTAGTTAAACAAATATTCAAATAGACATCCAGTTAATTATGTTTCTAAGTTAGCAGTCATTATCCTTTCCACACCAACTGGCAAGATAATTAATTTTAACTGCAACAGGGAAAATCAGTTTAAGTCCCCTAAATATCAAGCTTCATCTCATCAACGAGACACTACTATAGAAATCCTGGAGCCTCCAACACATACATATTTCCTTTACTGTATTTACAGAAACGTTTGTAGACTCTTAAAAATATATAAGGATATTTTAGGAGCAAAGTATTTTTGATTATTTATGGTACTGAAAATCCTTATGTATGAAAAACAGTACAAATGAAATTGTTTTAAGAGACTCAACTGGTACCCTTGAGATGAGTGACCTTTGTGCAACATCCATTGATCCCTAAGCCCTCATGGTACTGTCAGCTGCTGAAACAGCAACTGCTTGACAATACCTGACACCTGATACTCAATTGGCAGCCACGAGCTTTAAGCTACTCCCACCTGGGCCTGCCAGCACGTCCTGGTCCTGGCTTTTCTTTGCAGCTTGCCCAGGAGGATGAATTCCTTCCGGTGCAATGCCTTGAAATAATAACACCTAGCCTCGACAGAGTACCAGAATTCAATGGAAGTGAATAAGTGCTAATGCAATCCATGGCCATAGGAAATGCATGCTTCTAGAATTGACAACTTTCACTCCCATTCTTTTGAATATTAGAATATATTTACATTCAGCCATTATAAAGTGAACCATTTTACCATTGCTACCAGTTCCAATAACAGAGGCTGAGCTAATCTACTCAAGTGTCAGGCCACTTGCACAAAGATAATTCAAGATTACTTTCTGAAGTTCTGCAGTTTCTGAAAAAAAGTTGAACCACTTTCAGCAGGAGACAGGAGAAGAGCATCCAACTGTTCTACTGCATAATATTTTATTATTTTTAAATAGGTTTTGAAAGCATATATTTTAGATAGCAATATGAACTCAATCTTCAACAAACCAGGATTTGTTAAGTAAAACCTGTGAATATGAGAGCTGCTTGATATGACTTCAGATACGTATGACAGGTAGATTTCTCAAGACACGGCACTTTTACAGGTCTGAAAAATGGCACTCATCACATATAGAGTCTATTTAAAAAGTCCTGAGAATATTAATGCATGCTTAGTATTATTTTAAGTTTTCAACAATTTAGTCTCTTTATACTTGCATATTTTCCCAAGTTGCTTTCTTGTCTACAAAAATTATTGCTAGGACAAGATCAACTCTCAGACAATCGGTAAGCAGAGGAAAGATGAGAATCAATGTTTCACAATGGCCATACACACAACTCTCCATCTTAACATAATCTTTGGATTTTTGTGTTACACACACATCCCTCCCTACTCAGTCAGCAGCTACTTTCTCTTCAGTGGTACTCCTTCATAATGCTTCTCTGATATGCAGAACTAACAAGTCAGTGATAACTCAGTGATAATAATAGTGTTTTTGTAAATGCAATTGACAGCTGGCCCAGACTTCACTTCCACCTGATAACAAGAACCCGAGTCTTCTGAAGATACTCTGAACCTCCCACTAGGTTTTAAAGCAAGAACCACTTTTTCCAACAAAGAGCAGAGCGGGGATTTGGGCAAGAACCACTTTTTAGGTTTGGATGATTTACTTTCATCAGCAGATATCCCACACTCACCTTCAGACTGCTGGGTAAGCTCAATGCACAGAAAGAGGAACTTAATAGATGTGCCTAATAGGCACATCAAAGAAAAGGTAAAAAAGAAAAAAGATAAAAGGTTTGAAAAGACCATCTAGTTAACTACAGTTTCATTAGGAAATGGATGAGTCAAGAATGGAGAATACTGACAACCAACATGGTGCCATTATACAGTTGGATTAAGAATGTCCTTCCTCAATCAGTTCTTGGTGTACTGATCAGATAAAAAAACCTAAAATTTTTCAAGACTTAGTTACCATGCAGGGGTCCTGAGAGAAGCCTTAGCAGGAATGAAACCCACTCTCATGGAATTCTATGTAGCTAGTTTGCACAACATGAGGCTACAGAAAATAAGGAATGCCCACATAAACTCAGTCTGGCTCTGTGCTGGGACCATAGAATCTCAGCTTCCTCCTGTAAATTAGATTAAGGCTGGATTTACTTCTTCCCTGCACATCACACAGGTAAGATTACACTTGGAGAAATCTGCACAGTCAAAACCAATGTGTAGAGCAGGGCGAGGAGTAGCATGCACTCAGCACTTCTTAGCAAACCCAACGAGATGGTGACTTATTACAATTTCAGGTAGATCAACTTCTGCTTGACAGCATTAGACTATGTCACAATGTGACTGATTGATCCTTCAAGACGTGTATGATCAAGTGGCATCAGCAGTGCCACTGGGACAACACACCTGTGAAGGGAATATCAGACTTCCTGAATGAGGAAAATGAACAATGCTGGGGAAATGGAAGAGGGCAGTTAGTACTCTACAGCTTAGATGCTAAAATAAGACTTTTTTACCTAATTATGACTTTATTACTCAGCTGCCATCACTGCAATGGACAAGTTGCCGCCTCTTGATTTCTCCAATCTACAGAAGACAGTGGAGCTAATGGAAAAAGGTCAAAAACCTGAAGCAATATGCTGATCCTGCCAGCAGTGGATTTACAATAGAGATCCGTTACCACACTGAAAATGACCGAGGTAAGTTTACGAGATGCAATTATCTGTAGCTTTTTCCCATTAAGTCTTTTAACTCTCTCAATGAGAATTTAAGAGCATACACATTTCAAGTCCTATGTGAAGTTAATAACTTCACAAGAGAGAAACAGTGGAACAACTCATTCGCATTTTGTATTATCAACAAATAAACGCTGGAGAGCAAGTTTTTGGATCCTGCTATTACCTCTAATGACACCTATCTCTATGAATAAATGAAAACTAGTTTGCATTTTTTCCCTGCTCATTAGCCTCATTTACACAAGTGTTATGAGGCCAGTTTTTTACCCATTAGCGCGAATTAAGCGATATCCTGCTGAGTGCAGGACTGTTCAGACATGCTGACTGTGGAGCAGCTGCTCTCCTCCTTTGGTATTGAATGTTGATTAGCATCACAGCACATGACACACTGCAGGGCATATTGTGTGTCACACTACAGCATACAACATTTAATGAGAACCCAAAGCAAACCCCATGGTTTAGAAAGCCAGTCTCTGCTCTGAACACCAAAGCAATAATTAAGCACATGGGTTGTCCTGGGAAACACTGAATCCCTTGAACAGTGTTTTGGGACAATGCTGACTACCTGAGGCAGAGCTGTACATTCTCTTAGTTATCCTAAGCAGCAGCAACTGTACCCACTGCCAAATAGTAGTATCTTGTCACATTTTCCAGGAAGATACTTATGTACTACCCTTGCAATTCTGATCAATGACACAGAATGAAGTTTCTGTATCATTAGACCCATACAGAACATTTAAAGAAAGACATAACAGCTATGAAAACAGACTGCCCTACATAAACCCAACTCCTCAAATACAGATCAAGGTAAGTACTGACTCCCTGTGACTACTAATACATCACTGGCATTCTTTATCAGCTTTCCTCATCTGAAAGATGGGGTGATACCACCCTTTTCTTGCACAGACTCATTTCTTATTTGAATGCTGCTTTGACAATACTGTAAAATAGTCCATCACTGTATCATCAACATTTTGCTACTTTGATGCAGTTAAATGAAGGCAAAGAAAAGCTTTTCACAACAATGGAGAAATTAATGTCACACTATTCAAACTCTGGTTATGTTACAAGAAAACATGTTTCACCATAAGGGGTAACAATACAAGAATATTGAAAGCACTGCTGCCTCAACTCACCTGCAAAGGAGTGTACATGAAATACTGGCAACAATTAGCTTGGTTTGTTCTGAATAACTGGAACTTTGCCCTTTGATTAGTGAAGGCTTCATCATGCACATCTTTTATCTAAAAGACCAATGCAGCAACAGAATCCACTTTTCCAGCTAAATAACGTGTTTTGATCTGCATGGAGCTCTCTCCCTTATGGACCCAGAGGATAAACCCTCTGGGGGCGGGGAGCACGCCAAGTTCAGTCCCTGGAGTTCATCTAATTGCTGTCATAGGTGTAGGTCTGCTTCAAAGAGCAGAGCTAAAACCCTTGTGTGAGAGGTGTCAGAAGAAATCAGACATCATTATTCAGAATTATGAAGAAATATAAAATAATCCACTCTGCTGTTCACAATACAGTCAGTTTGTAGGGGAACATCATAGTATATATAACAAGGAGCTAAAAAATTTTTACATCTACAGCTCAGTCCATGGAAACAGCTAAGAAGGGATAGATCACTTCTCTATTTCAAAAGATAAAGGAGAGAAAAAAATCACAGGATGACCCCAAATTGCATGCTGTCTTCTTGTTTCCTCCCACAACTCAAGGGCACAAAGACATTTTTCAGATTTGGCAGAGAAAAGGCACTTCAGAGGCTGGCCTTTATATTAAAAGGGGTGTTATCTTATAAACTGAGAACAGACTTAGGTTATGCCAGAGATCTTTATAAACTAGTTCCTGTTTTTGATGGCACCTGTCTCCCTCCAATAAACTCAATGAGACTCACTGCTAGAATGCTTCAGAAAACAGAGACGATGGTACCTCTGCAACACTACACTACTGCAAGGCAGCAGTGCCAAACCTTTTTTCTGGACAGAGCACTCATCACAGTTCAGTCTCAGGAAGGGTACCCATCATAGCATTTCTTCAACCCAGCTCCTCTTTTTACACATTAAATTAACTTCTCATGTACCACACATGCAGAACAAACTAACTGCATGGTATCTTGTAGGTGCAGTGATGTTCTGGGGACTCCTGGCCCACTGTCTCCCTGGAGACAGGCAATCCCCAAAAAGGAAGCCCCCAGGGGCAGACTGGGCAAGCAGGTCCCGCTGTGCACTTCTGCTGAGAACAGTGCTGAGAGCCTTCAGCCCCCAGCCCGGGAGGCACTGGAGAACACTCATGTCAGAGCACGGGCTGGGAGGACCAGTGACACACAAGCCATGAGCTTTTGGTGCAGCTGCAGCCTGCACAGTGTCAAATAATCCCAGGACCCCAAACACAGGCACTTAGAGTACCCTGGCCCTCCTTTAAAGGAAAGGACACTCCAACCATCTCTGCACTTGTAAATTAAGCAGGAGCAGGGCCTAAGTGTGAGCCCCAGTCTGCAGGCACTCACACCCTTTCACTGGTGATACACTTCACAGGGTAGTTTTCAGTAACTAGCTCTCCTGGGCACAGTGAGTGGGATACAGGAAAGGCCATGGACTATTCCTACCATGTGGGCCAGGAAAGGGGTGGGCTTGGGTTTCTCCATCCTCCCTCCACAGTCCCCCAGTGGCACCCCAAAGAGTCTTTGAGCCCATGGTTTCATGTCGTACCCCAACACACACAACACCCCTCCCAGCTCCCTGATGAGAATTTCAGACACGCTGAATGTGAAAAAAAACCAATCCACTAAAGAGCAATGTCTGTGAAAAGGGCACATTGTGCAGGGAAACTATGGGCAAGGGCAATGGATTTGGACAGTCCAGCATTTGGTCTCAGGGTCAGAGGACCAGTTGCTGCTAAATCAAACACTGCCCAGATAACAGTGTTGGCTTTTGAGAAGTCTTCCACTGACTTTAATAAACATGGTTAAAATGTGGAATAGCAGCGTAACTGCTGCCTTCTCGCAATTTTTAGGTTTACATAAGTTTCCTTAGAATAACAGAATCATTTAGATTGGAAAATACCTTTAAAATCATCAAGTCCAACCATCCAACTTAACACTGCCAAGTCCATCACTAAACCATGACCCCCAAGTGCTGCATCTACACGTCTTTTAAACACGTCCTAAAAAAAAATAAATTTTGGAACTAAGATTTACTCCAGCCCGAGTGCTGGAAGTAGTTATAAACTTCAATGCAAAACATCTATGTTATAAAATACTTTCAGAAACTCTTCCATCATTTGGAAACTTTTTGATAGAATCCAATTTTTAATAAAAATAGCTTTTAGTTATATACATTTGAGAAGCAAATGCAGAGAGACCATTGTTACTAGACTGAAAACAAAAACAGAGAAATTTGAAACTCCTTTTTTGAGTTTGGATGATTTTTTTAATGCATATTACACTTGCAAAAGAGTAAATGCAAAAAAGAAGAGGAACTTTCTATGTCATTCACACAGATATTAATATCAGAAGATACTGCTGTTTTCAATCAAGTTTAACACTGTTAATTTTTTCTCATTATTAGCAAAACAAAAAAGTACATGCTGAAGATAAGGAAACAGCTTTGTTTATCTTCAAAATCATGTGCTTACCAGAACTGAAGCATGTATTTGCCATATGTCAGCCCCTGCCCCCCTTCTTTAAATTACAAATTCATTAATATAGCACAGCAGTGCTACATCATTAGCAAGGAATAAAGCACATTTTAAAGAGCAATTAAGTGGTATAAAACTACTTGGAGAGAAAGGTTTTCCACTGCAGCAGTGTCTTAGGGAGACCAAAGGGGAAACCTGACACGAAGGAATGTCAGCCTGAACTTGATTAATTTGTACTCAGAGCAACATGTCCCGTCCCCCACTGCAATGGCAGCAGCTTCCCACATCACTTTGCTATATTCTCTCTTACAGCTTTCTTCTGATCTGTAGGTCATCCACGAGATGGATTTGTTCAAATTGACATCTTTAATAGAGTCATATCTTCTCTCCTATTGTCTCAAACTTTCACAACTCAAACCATCTGTATTGGATGTGTAGGCTCCCAGAAATGGCTGCTTTGCTAAATGGATTGTGCAGTTGAATATGCGATGTCCCAGTTCAGAACATGCAAAGCAGACTCAAACACTCCCACAGAAGACAGCAGCCCTTCCACAAGACTCACACTGTGCTTTCCTGTAATGGTCAAACTGGAAATATCAACAGATCAGGACAGGGACACAACACGACTCAAAATTCAGGTAAAGTCTGAATTTTAGTTTCCTTCCCATTGCTTTTTTGTTACTGGGATTTGAGACAAGAAGTCTAATGGTTCAATTTTATGGCTTAGAAAGAAAAGACTTGAAAAGCTCGATCCCTGTTTTAAATGAAAGCAGATTCTCATCCGCACAAAAACAGCCCAGTGTTTAACAGTGCTTTGCTTTCAAGCATTATTATGTTGTTGAAACAAATGTTTCTATGAGCTTTAATGTAGAGGAATTTATTTAATTTAGTTTATTTCTATTGTGAAATTAAACCTGAAGTTTGTTAAATAAACTTCCTGGCTATTAAAAAAAGAGAAAACAGTGAAAAAGCTTTACATCTGTTCTATGAAGATCCTAAAACTATCCTCAAAACTCCTCTCCCTTCCCTCGGGAGTTAGGATGCTCAGCAAGTTTGGCTCTTAAATCAACATATGTTTGTTATTTAAGTTATACTGTCATTGTTTCTCTTCTGTTCTGTGAGACCACGGCATGGCTATCCCTTCCAAGCTTGGAAGCAGCATCTTTAGCTTGTGAATATTACATTACCCCTCACCTACTAGACTAGAGGGAAAACACTTTTGCTACATAGAAAGCCTGACAACCCTAAACAAGCTACAATAAAAAGCAAGACCTGATAAAAATTCCATTACTTGCTTATCTGCAGAGATTCTTCCCAGTTCAAAGGGTCAATTTCCCAGCAGGGCACCAGTGCTTATCAGCTAGTTCTGCTGAGCCTTTCAATTGCAAAGAGAAGTGTTGCCTCCAACTGGCATGACAATGGCACTATTAAAGAGGCACTTCAAAGATACAGATGTTGTAAATGCTTTGATTTTGCCAAGTTCTCTATGCCATCACTATCCAACGGACTTTTTCATGTAGAGGTCAGAGTCCTTACTAAGCAAATGAAAAACAGGTAATAAAATAAGCCATGCGAAATGCAGCACATCCATCAAGTGCCTCTATACCCAAAGCAGGTCCCCTTCTTTTCCTAGGTACAGCGAAGCCCATACCTGGCCAAGAGAGAAACAGAGCTACCACAAGATAAGGTTCAAGGAATCTGCTGCAGCAGGTCCAGCAGGAGTTGTGTATGTCCCACAAACCTGAAACTTTCCTTCCCACAGGAGTAAACATGCAGACAGTAGTATTACTGAGGAGGACTTAGAGGAGTGGACACTTGCAAGAGCAGATGTGTTGATTAGCTGATGTCTGACATACCAACCTGGATTAATTTTAAGCAGGCTGTATAGGCAGGACACCCGTCACCCCCTTGGATGATGAAAGAGACATGGGGTTTGTCTGTTTTTTAGCTTGCTATAAGGTGAGCAGACAGCACAGTCAGCATGGTCACTCTCTAATTATCACAGGATCATGTGATATAGGTCATGCTTGTTAAGGTGCATACGTGGTCATCCCACATCTGTCAGTTTGCATCAGCATTGGATAGTACATACCTTTATCTAGACCTTGGATGACTTGCTTCAGACCTTTCCCAGTATTTGATCTTCCTTCAGTGTGACCTTCCTTCACACAAAAACCATATGTTTTAAGTAAGGTCTGCTGCCCCGAGCACAAGAAGTATGCACATCATTCATATTTTAAAAATTCCTTTAACTCTGTCCCTACTGTCTTTGGAGCAACAGCCCAGAGTCCCAGCCTTGGTTTTTCAGGCCAACCATCTGCCTGGACAGAGCAGCATCCTTGGCAAAGAGTGCTGCAGTCTCTTTTGAACGTCTGCAGTGCAGTTCCTTCAACCTGTTAACTTGTAACCCTTGTGACACAGGTAAGAAGATGTGCCAGAAAGGATTGTAACAGCAGGAAACTTCATTTTCACATGAATGAGGACATGACAGGAAGCTTTCAACCCAAAACGTTTCCTGTCTGATCAACAAGCCACAATTTACATATAGGAGTAAACATAGCAACCAAGCAAACCAAGGTCATCTCCTTTAAAATATGCCTGTTGATAGCACAAAGAAACCCTGACTAAATTAAGTTTTAATTCTCAAAAGCAGTTTAAACTCAGATATGGATTAGATGCAATCTTCACTGAAGGAATTATCCTTTTTCCAGTTACTGTACTTCCCTTCTAATTGGAAAAAACCCTTTCACTTGGATGTCCCCTATCAGCTTCTGCAAGCATGATTACAAAGAACACATGCAAACAAAAGCTTTTATATTATCACATCCCACTAAGCTACACTATACCAGCAGAGATCCACATACTTTCCACCTGTCTCAGCAGCAAAGCTGCAAGAGTAGTTTACGCCAACATATGAAACCTCACAGGGCACAGCCACAACACAGGGCAACATTGTAGTTTTAGTAAAACTGACCAAGGCAAAATAAAACCCTAACCTCCATGGCTGAGGTGTGATAACACACAAGTTATAAACAGTTTTGTCTCACGGCTTTATTCCATCTCAGCTAATGCACACTGATGTGCCCTCTCCTTCCATGCCCGCGGCAGCAAAGCAGTACAGCTTGTGGTTGTGACTTGCACACTATAGTCTCTCTCTTCCTTTCTTTTGTCCTCTGCCTCCTACCTCCCTCCTAATGCATTACCTTTCAATTAGTCACAGAAGTACAGCAAAACACACAGTTCCCTGATGTCTTATGTGGTCTTTCATCTATAAACATTTAGTACTTGCCTTCTCTCTAGGAGGAGCAACCCTTTTGACAAGAACCCACTTTTCAGAGAAGACGACAAAATTGGAGGAATTTAGTAGGAGATGCTTTAAATATTTATGCTGGCAACCTCTATGCTTGTTTCTATCAAATACATTCAGAAAAGATGCTCTCAAAAGTTAAAACCAAGCAGCTGTGCCTGAGTTTTCCAGGTGTGTACCGGTATGCTTACACAACCAGCATGTACACCAGTAGTCCCTTCCCTGGAGCTGCCCACTTTCTTTAGACCTCAAAACTTGAGCATCTGTACAGATAAGTCTTGGTGCCTCTGTAAACACATTGCTTTAGGTGTACACAACTAAATAGAAAGCATTTCAACATCAAGTCATGTACAGCACTCTGACAGACGATGCTCTAAAACTGTGACCAGGGAGGAATTTTATTACTCCAGTGGTTGCCAGGGACCAATCCATTTTTCTCTGTTAGTAATTACATGCAGCATATTAATTTCTCCCTTTAGAAGAATTCTGAAGCCAGTATTACCATAAAATGATCTGTGATCCTCAGGTATCTAACAACATTTAGTAGGCTTTACAGGAAGGAAAAAGCTAGAGTTAAAATTTCAAGTTTAGCAATCAGGCATGAATTTCTACTACTTATATGGCACACATTTATTTAAAACAAGTAATTCACAGCGGATTTATCATTACACCATTCTGCACTGATTTTTACAAATTTTATAGTAGAAAACCATGAGACAGCAGGTTAAAATGTCTGTGTAAGTTTTAACTCAAGGAGAACAGTCAATTTAATGCCACTCTTCAAATGCATGCATAAGCAGGGACCTGACTGACAAAACAGCTCTATCATGAAAAGCTTAGTTAAAATTTCATCAGTTAATATCTAGATGGCTTGCTCTGACAACCCTGCTTTAGCTGCTGTGCAACCTGTCATTTTGTAACATGATTTGAGGAAAAATAAACACTGAAATAAGGTTTTGCAATGTTCAGCTTATCCTGAAACATCTCTTCCTTAGACCAAGACACAGGAATAAGCATTTATTAAAAATACCACATGCCTAACTTCATAGTGTAACACACAAACAACGCAGGACAGCCCTGGGAGCCAAAGAAAGCAAGATTCAGTATGTAAAGTTTTATCAGAAACTGATAGGGACTAGGTTTTCTGAAATAGTCACTACTAATCTAGATCTGATCTCTTCATTAATGCTATTATGTCTTAAGTCACTCCTTCATCACCCTTTTGGGTTTGCTCATGTTGCTTATCACATTCTAAGCACACCTCCCTAAGAAAAGTCCTGCTGGAGAGTTAGTTTCATGGGGTTGGTAAAAAAAAGCTTTAAAATCCTCCTTTATATTTTAAGGATCAGAGTTGCCCACTTGTTTCCGGTGAGAGTGCTTCAAAGTGGAAGAACAGGCTAGTCCATCCAAAAGTTTGGAGGGTTCAAAACTTAGATATGACTCCAAATGGAGTCAGTGAAGAGAATTCAGCATTGGGCAATATGCCCTTTGCCATATGGCTGCTGGGCTCCCTGCCAATCACAGCTCAAGAGCCAGTGCTTGAAATGGTAAGATAAAGAATTACAACTGTCTTGGGCTGGACCCCTGAGCTCACACATCTGCAAAGACGTGCGTGCCGACACCAAGAAACAGATCAGAAACAGAGACTCATGAGCTGGTGGAGACACAGGCTCATAAAGCCACATGATGCAGTGCAGCTGGATATCCAGCTTGGCCCAGCAATGATACAGCTGCATTTACATAGCTCTTGTGCCGCTATAATTGGAAGTCTCTTGCATTCCCCTATAGCTTCTGCTTCCAAGGAAGTAGAGCCAATCTGGGAATGCTGAGAACACACATCTGGGGCCTAGAAATGCTCCAAGTGAAAGCTGACAGGATGAATCACCATCTTCCTGCCAGCTGAAGGATGAGAAGAGATTTATCAACCAATCTTCCCCGTCCTCATCCCCAATCCTAGCAAGGAGCTGTGATACCCAGGAGCAGAAGGGGTGATTCAGGTGAACAGGAGAGCTAAAACCAACAGTCTGGATCTGGAAACAGATGCTGATCAAGGAAAAAAAAAACATTCCAAAGAAAAATGCTCTAAGTGCAAAGCTGTTTAAGGGTAAGTTTCAGATAGGACTTCAATACTTGACAGAATGTAGAAAGGATTATTACTTTTGGTTAAATCTCTGAATATCAGCAAAACTATGACAGCTTGGTACAAACAGCATTCATCTACCAAATAGCCTAAAAATTACACTGAAGCTTTATTTTAACAATGTCCAATGGGATAAATAAGCAGCACTGGCAGAGTTGGGAAATGGCCAACACGAACGCAGCAGATTGAGCTGGGACTCAGAAATTGGGAGGAAAGCTGCTTAGGGAGGCCCATAGCCTTAGGCCAAAACACCAGGCACTGCTGTGCAGAGCAGGGAAGGGAAGGGAAAGGTAACAGAAGACAACTTCCATTAAGCCACATAAATCACTGGAACTTATAGGGAGGGAAAGGTACTGGGATGAGAGGACTGACCATGTACTGGAGGCTGTTTGAGACTTAGGATCTTGGTCCACCAGACTCCAGTAGTGCCAGGAGATCTCAGGGAAGGGGAAAGGGACAGCAGGAGAAGGCTCAGTAACAGCATCTGCACTTCCAGAGGCTGCCCTTGCAGCAAGGACACTGGTGCAGAGCCACCTTTCTCAAAAAGGCAGAGTGTTCAGAAGAGCAAGCCAGAAAGCCATAGTAAACCATGGTTAGAGAGGATGATCTGCTCAGTGCAGAATGCAGTCTGCTTTACACCCAGCCAGCATCTTCTGCTCACTCCTCTGCCCAGGAATAATGCATGCCCAGCACTACAACTGGATTTTGTATCAGATTTTTTTCTGCTTAAGATATTAACCGAGCTTCAGGTTTCAACTATTTTCTGATGGCAAAAATATCCATGGCACTCTGCTTGGCAAAAAGGAGGACCTGCCCCATCATCTGTCTTACGATCTGAAGTGACACAATCCAGGCCTTGGGATTTCTCTCCCCAGGGCCATCCCAGTTTTGACAACTTCACTGCAGTACTGATCCAGACACTCCCTCTCTCTCTCAACAGTTTGGTTGCTATTCTCAGGACAGGACTATGAAGGCAGGGAGGGAAAGATCTTGAAGCAAGACAACAGGGAAGCAGAGCACACAGACTGTGAGCCACAATGAAGACAGGCTGGGCTGCAGGCTCTAACTCTACTTACAAACAAGATACACACTACACGTGTGTATACGTATGTGTACACACACACAGGCAAGGCTATAAGCAAGCAAGATGATTCCAGAGCACTTAAGGACACAACAGTAGACAGGCTGATACAAGCTAGTAATAGCACAATTTAAAGAGCATGCTGACAGCTAAAAGATGCAAAGTAGTTTATTCTGAGAAGTACCTTCATCTATCTTACGGTGGAATAATTCATTTTGTATTCAGTAAAATTTGTTTCCAGAGTAATTAATGCAAACTGACTTCAGAACTTTCTTAATTATTTGTGTGGGTACAAGAGGCATTTGCCCTGAAATACGTGAACTTGAAATCCCCAACAAGCTTAACAAGCCTGAAATTGCTGGGGATTTTTTCTTCATTTCATTCTATGGCTAGAGCCTGAATAGCTATGCTATATTTTGTGTAAAGCCATGGCTGCTTTTCCTAAAGCACTAGCCTAACAGCCAGGTGACACATCTCTTCCATCCACCTGATTTGCAGCACTCTAGTGCCCTGAGCCATACATAGACTGCTGAAGGAGAAAGAAATCCACTGGGAACAAGAACCATCCACAGAATGTACATTTCATACAGCTTCACCAACAGACAAGAAACAGGTTAACCTCTCTCCTTGCCAGTCCCAAAAGATGCTCACACTTGTTCTGGGAAGTGGCATCAAAATCTGGTTTGTTTCCACCACAACTCTTCCAGTCACTGGAAAGCCTGAATGCAAGTATGTATCTGTGACCACATTCCACTTCGCTAGGGCAAACAAATCATGGATATTCTTCTCCCCAGCAAGAGAGAGATTTCTGGAGCTCATCTTTGGAGCCTAGTCTGTGCTGCATTTCCAGTGCACAGCATTAAGCACATATGAATTAAATTGTCAAGAAAGACTACCTCCCCTGCCTCTCAACAAAACCCCTCAAGAAATTCGGCATCTCAAACCACATCCTTATTAAAAAAAATTAATAAGTACTTAGTCAGAAGGGTGTGTGCAAGCCACTAAACCAAAATTCCTAAACTCTAATCCTTTCCAACAATAAAACTTTCTGTTTCTGCCAAAGCACTTGGTCCATCTGTTTCACTTTCTTTCCTGTAGAAACGAGAACGTGGCTTCCTCCACAAAAGCAGTCTGTGGACTTGATCTTTATAGTGCCCTTTTCCAAGTAAGTTTTTCTTACTTGCAAATCATTTTCACACTAAAGCTTCAGGTCTTGGCTAACAGAAAACTCAGGTGGATAGTACAAGCATTAGTTCTTGAGCCATTGCCATACACATAGGATTATCTGCTTTTTGTTGCTTTTGTTGAAAAAGCAGCTGGAAAAATACAGGTATTGGCTTGCATTTTCCTGACAGTTGAGGGATAGAGAGGAGAGTATCTTCTCACATAAAATGCCTTCTTGAAAAGAATAAAATCTGAAGAACCAAATAAGAATTCAGCCAATCTGCTTCCAGGTTTCAACATTTAATTCAAAAGATCAACATTTTTGGGAACCCAGGACTTAGAGAAAGTCTAAGTAGGTATTTTCTCTAATGTCTTCTCATCACAAAGAAAAATCTGGTGTATTAAATGGAAAATTTCTTTTTAGTCATTAAAGAACTAATTTAACACCTTCTAATACTTCAGGGATGTAAATTTTGGAGAAATTCCATTTGTTGTCCTGTACTTTGCAAACCTTCTAAAGCATATGCTGTGGAGAACCTGGCCATCACTCCATCAAGAGGTAGGTAACTAGTCCAACACATGTACAAGAAACAATTATTTAAATAATATATACCACTTAACTGCAACAATTTCTAGGCCTCCTACTTCGAGGTACAAAGCAAAGGTGGTTTGAGAGCACCTTCAAAAATGTCTTCTGCAGGCTACCTTTAGAGGAATCGCTCCTGTGGGTGGATATATGTAAGTAAGTGTTCCCACTCCTTAGGGTTTCATATGGAAACATTTACTAAGTTACACCAGCATAAATGGCTGTAAAATCTCAGAACAAACCTTCTCCTTCAACATTAGATACTTCACCTCAGATTTTATTTGTAATTAAAATGTTCCACAGGAAATAATAACTATAGCCTTAATTAGGTAATTAAACCTGTTCTTGAACACTTATGTAATGCAAAAGAACAATCATGCAGATGGAAAAGTTTAAACCTACTAATTACATGCATACACAAGTTACAAGCAAAAGCTTTTCTTAAATCACTTACTTTAACTTTTGCAAAATTACATGTTCAACAACCAGCTGTTGTGCATCAGAAGTGAAGAGCTTACTAATGCAAACCTTCTATTTCACAGTGCTGCACTAAAAGCCCCAAATTAATTCTCATAGATTTAGAAGATTCAGAAGAAGTAAATCAAAGAATCACAAAAAGCTCAAGTCTGCTTTCTAGATCCTCTTGATTTTAGATGTGCCAAGAGTTTGGAATAACTTCTCTTTACAGAATTGTAGTAAATATTCCTTCCCCACCTGCCTATTCCACCCTTTTCCAAGACAAGTGGTAATAAAGATGTCTCAGCTGCTCATGAGGCAGCTGTCAAGCCATCCTACTTTAGAGCTATAGAAAGTACAAGGATTAAAGAGGGTGGGGGAAAAATCAAGTACAATAACTTTTCTTAGAAATACTTACTTCTAAGTATTTGTACAGTTGTAAATCAGGTCTGAAAAATTAAGACAAAGATGTTCCCTGTACTGAGGAGCTTCACAGATACTAAAGGGTTTAAAAATCATGCTTTTCGTTCTCTTTTGCAACTTGTTGCTCAAAATATGTACAGCCCAAGTTGGGATCTGCATCCCAAAATTAACTTCCCTATGATCAGCCTCTGGCTTCATAAACATCTGAAAAAGGATAATTGCAGTTATACTTATTTGTATAGAAATGCATTTAGCTCTGTTTACACCAGTGCCTCAAGTAAACAGCCAGTGGTATTTTACAGCAAATCAGCCAATTCTCCAAACCTTTTTAAATAGTCTAGTCTTGCCTTGCAGAACTTCGACCCCAGAAAGTAAAAAACCACTGATCTTCCACACAGCTCCCTCTACTGTTTAGCTCTTCAAATGTTGTCACACTGCAAAACATCTATACAAGACCATTCAGCCACACAGATTTTATAACTGGTCAGAAATACTTGAGTATTAGTATATAGATATTTAATTATCAGGTAAAGAAACCCCAACAACAACACATCCAAAGAAGTCAGCCTTGTGTGCCCAAAAGCTACTCAGTTCCACAAAACCACTGGGGAAAAAGAAAAGCAAATATAAAAACAAAAGCAGCCATAGTGAAAACTCACGGAGAAGTCCAGCTGTCTAGAAGTCAGGACAATAATAATGTTGAACTTTCTAATATTTACTAGCTGGAAACTGCAGCTTCTTCCTTTTTCAGTAATGTTTGCTTATGTAAAGTGTTAGCAATGTTTGTTACCAGCAGAGAGTACAATTAGACTAAAATCTTCTACCTTAAGAGACCCATGTTTGGTGAATGCTCTACAGGTTTATCAGTGTGTGTCTAAACTCAGCAAGTCATCTGCAATGCAACAGAGAAGACACCACAAGAACAATAAAGAGCTTTATACTACCCAAGTACCCAATTTTAATTTGACTTTAGGAAAAAAGCAAATGTTAATAACCTACTGCTCAGGAGAAAAACATGCCTGTTTTCTTTGACCCAAGAAGCTACATCAGTAAACAAGATACTCAGTAGTTACTTCACATGACCTAATCATCAAGGATTCACTTGTACACATTTAGATGATACAAAAGTATTAATCCTCACCACCTGCATTAATAGGTCAAAAATACAACTCATGTTCAAACTGGATCTGCTCTTTTAGCTGAGCTCTTTAACTATAAAATCTATACACACAACATTTCTTTCATATGATATTTCCCTCAGTGCAGCACATAAGACTCTCAACATGTGCTTTCCTCACTTTTTGCAGCAGACAGAGGACAACTGCTCTTGATAGGTGTTCCCAAGTATTTGACTTAGTGTTGCAATTTAGTAAAATAGTCTGCGTTTATCCACACCACTTGGGTCCCCCAATATTGTACTAGACCACTAAGTACCAAAGATTGCGTCAGCAACCCTCCCATTTCTTCCTGTGACTGACACGGGCTGAAATATCAGTGGCTTAACAGCATGAGGCCACTCAGCAAGTACCATTATTATTTTATTTTAAGATCAGTGGAAGCAGTTACTAGGTATAACAACACTTGTAAAGAAATAAGAAAACCATGCTTCACAGCTGCTTATGCTTCAGCCCAAAGGCTGTGTTTGCAGCAGCCAGACAATGCTGTGACTGCTTGCCAGGCTTTTTTAGCCAGGTTCTGGTTATTGTAAAGCCTTTATCTTGACCTTCCACAAACAGGTCTCCAATTACAGGTAAGCATGTCAGTATACATCCATTTTTCTTACTGTAATTCTGTTCAGAATTCCTTCCCATTCAAGTTTTTCCCTGCAGTTATCCTGCAACTCATGAAACAGATGCATAAAATGCCAAATTTAAACACACTTCTCCCGAGGAATACCGATTATCTCTGGCTTCAGAAATCTTGATGTGGTTTAGGAATGGCTAGACAGAGCCATCTCCTGGCTAGACAGGAAACAGAACTTCTGTAAATACACACCTTAACATGTGTGAACAAGTTATTTATCCACTGCAAGAGAAGACCTGTGTGCAGATTCAAAGGGTTGGTTTCAAAGGATAGTCCTCATATCAGCATACCATACTTCCTCAAATCAGCCAGTTAACAACTACAGAGATGATGGAGAACAACCCATCCTGTTTGCTACTAGGTTTTTGGAGAGTATGGATGTAAAGTTAACAGCAAGCCCAAAACCTCTCTTGCTGTCTTGAGAAATACTGACACAGCAGCAAAGCTTTATGCATTTGTCCATAACAGAAGTCCCAAAGAACATCCAGGCTCCAGGAGACAAATCACAGACAAACTTGGTAAGAACTGTGAGGCATCCTAACCTGCAACCCTATCTGATTTCCTTAGGCATAACTAAACTCAGTTACCTTAACTTTTCACCATCAATTGATACAAACAAGTAATAGTTATGCTTTGGGGATTTTGTTCAGGATTAAGTTAACATGACCCAAACTGTAACGTATTTTAATTACACACAACTCAACAGGGACCGAGATAAAAAGATAAAAAAAAACTTTGTGTTGATGAGTTTAACCCTAATTGAATTTCTAAGTATCTTGTGATGTGGATTTGCTTTTAGAAAAATCATAGAACATCCTGCATCAGTAGTGCCCCACAAAAATCAAGTCCAACTCAAAATAATAGCATTCTCAGACAGCATTCAGTCATTTGCTTCAGTAGGTTTCAAAGCTTAAATTATTGCTCCTTAGACAGAATTCACTATTAGAACTCTTTCTAAAACCACTTCTCTGCACAACATACTACAGCTTATATGGGAGAGTCATTTTCCTCTTTCTACCAACCAAGAAGAAATATGTGAGCGTGGCAAGAAAGCCTTCTTCTATACTTAAGCGTATCTCTAGGTTTCTTGTTAAATCAACACTCAGGATAGCTAACACATGTGAGAGGTTACTGACAAATAAGTGGCTTTTGTTCAATTAACCGTCCTTGTTAGTTTTCTTCCCTCTTAAAAAGGGTATTTCCATCTCTTCTGAATGGTTGCAAACACTGACCCACCTGTAAACATAAACAGTAAAACATTACACACACTTCAGGGCAGGTAGGGAAAGGTGCCATGATCACTGAAGCCTAACAGCATCATGAAAAATAGTAGGATAAAGAACTTGCCATGGCAGTGAGAGCAATCTGTCATCAATATCTTCTCTAGGCATCTGCAGCCCTTTGAATCAGACTTTATTTTATACTGCACTAGGCACACCTGCACCTCAGAGGAACTAGAGCCTTTTAGATGCCAGTTTTAATTACAGTTGAGCAAATATCCTTCTGTTCCCTTCTTTGAGGCAGATGAAGCTCAGAAGTCACTTAAAATACTCTTCAGCCACCACCAGGTCGATCTATTGTTCATATTATCACTTTCAAAAGATTTGTGTTTCGAACCTTGAAGTGAAAATTCAGCTTTCTCTCCAAAATCCTCATGAGTCAAGCTCAATACATAAACTCTTGCAGAAAAAAGGAAATGTTCTGAAGAAGTCAGAACACAGACTTTCTGAAGTCCTGGTTTTCCTACGTACTACCACTTGTACAGTAGCAGAAGAGGGCACAGCCACCAGCAACAGGAGCGGCATGTGGCCCCGCTCCAGCCTTGGTGCCATTTTAAAGTGGATCACATATACCAGGATTTGGGATCTCAGGCTAGAGCAGTGCATGACCTAGGTCAACAGAGTGAAGCAGAGCACTCTGGTCCTGCACTAAGGCTGCTGTCCCCTCCTACATGGGTGCATGAGCAACAGCGAGATCATTGGAGGCATTTCACGTAGGCAGTCTGGCAAGTCACAGATGTCACTTCTAAGTAACACAGACATTATTCATAGCCAGTCACTGCTTGCTATCTACAGATAACTGATTGCATTCAGACCAGATTGGAAACAAGGTTGGCTAAAAAAAAAAGAAAAAAAAGAGCCAGACAATCTGTTCTCTCAGAGCTCCAGCCATTCCTGGACACAGAAAGTGGGAAAGACTTTGACAGCCGGGACCCACACTTCAGCACAATAGCTGCTCAAAGTCAAGAATACAGCAAGATAATGCATTATTAGCCAAGTGTTGTAGAAACCTCAGCAACTAGCATTTGAGTTTGCTTTTTACTGCAGCTGGAGGATCTGACAACTTTATTTTCCACCCCTTGCCTGCTCTCTTTTGTCCAATCATTTTTTTTAAACATCCAGACTTTCTGTACACAGCATAACAGTAGAAGTGATCATGTAGCAGTTCAATGGGCTGTGTGAAGATGCATGGCCTGTTTTGTTTTTTAATTGCATTAATTGATCTGATGCCTTTTTTTTTTTCTTCTAAAATCTACATTTACAAGAATACACAGGAAAATTTAACCACAGTAAGAACAGCACAGATTGCTGGCAATGTAGAGTTTTAACACGAATTTATCACTTAACTATAAGTATCACCTCAAATGGACTTATTTCTGTACATTTTATTCTTGGCTTCTTTGCTAAAGTATGATGTGGCCTACTTAGCACACAGCTGCATCCAGGATCCTCCTTCCCTAGGACTAGAACATAATAAACCAACAATTTTTGACAAATATTTCGTAGCCACAACTTGCATGGATCAAGCATAATCACTCTTTAGTTCAAAAATTTGTGAAGTTTATCATCCCAAATTTTTGAGACTCACAATAATGGACTACAATAAACAGTTTGCTCTCTGCAACAATATACTAATTTTTAAAAGATTTAGTTGTGACCACAATTTAAAAACATGTTGAACTTACAGTATGATTATTTTTGATAACTTAACCGTTAAATCACAAAGCTGATCTACCAAGAAAATATTTTATGCAGATACCTATAAAAATATACACTCATGTCAGAGCACCATCTCTTAAATAACAGTTAATTAACTTTAATACTTTATAAGATTCCCCCTCCTCAAGGAACTCTTCTCTGACAACACCAAGATCCATTTACTGATGCAAAACTTAATGAGGAAGCATCACACAGTCTAGCACAGCGCTACTCTACAAGCCCTGTGAAGTCCTCATTTAAAGCAGAGAAGTGAACACACAGTAGGAATGCATTAAAAATGTTTGGTGGCTTTGTTTGGGTTTTTTGTTTGTTTGTTTTTGTTTGGGTTTTTTTGTTATGCCTTTTCCTTTCTCTTCTTTGTACACCTGATATATACAAGCAGCTGTTTATAAGCACCACACCTGAGTTTGCATTCATTGGTGCAATGGAGATGAAACAATCAAACAAGAACAGAAAATCAGGAGATGTTTACAAAAGCATACGGCATAATTACGTTGCTGAGTAAAGTTGGCATTCAAGAATTTTTAGAGGTTGACATCTACCGTAAAGCATTCTTAAATCTCTTACCACTGCTCTCCTTATCAGCATGAAGATCACTATGACAAAAGTGTGTCACACAAACTCCTTCATTTGAAAAACGTGAACTCAAGTTTTGGAGTCTTTTCCTGGCACTTAAGAAAACCAAACCAAACCAAAAATCCCACACCAAAACACCAACCAAATAACCACAAACCAAAATAAGTTACAGTAACCTAGAGAAAGACTCAGAAGATTGGATGGTAAACAAAGAACCAAACACAATTAGTTACATAGAAATTTTTGTTTGTTTGTTTTTAATTGGAATTAATGCCATCTCACAGTCTATCACAAAATTTAAAAAATCTTCTCAGATTTTATCTACAGGAAAAATGTTTTTTAAAAGTCTGTCATATAGGAGACCTCAGCTTTTTTAATTAATTCCCTCATCCTGGTCCAAACGATACACATTTTTTTTCCGCCCATAGCATGTACTCTTTACCTACCATTTGGATTTAGACCTGTGATTTTATTTCTGGTTTAGCCTAAAACCGCCTCACAACCCACCCTACACTACCCCACTGCTGTTGGGGAGGGGCAATAATTTTTGGCAAAGAGGCCAGGGGTGACCACCCATGCTGCTGCAGAAATGGCAGGCAAAGGGTTCCAATCCCTAATAATCTTTGTACCACCAAGAGCAGTAACCACGGGTAGTAACATTCCCAGCTATTTTAGCATGTGCCAACATTTCTCAGGAACTTTTCACTATTAGTGAAGTCATAAAAGTAAGCCATGTAAATAGGGCTGAAGGAGAGAAGTAGGTTCAACTGAAGAACAAGGCAAAGCAAGATGCATAAGAACTACATAACTGGAGACTCTTAAGACAGAACTGAAACCCATTTATGTTTGGGACGCTGCATGGACTCTGCCTTCTTCCTTACTGACTACAGGCACCGTGTTAGCACTGGCACTCAGATGACTGCATGGTGATGCTGTGCAGAAATTTAAACAAGCAGAAAAATAATGCTTTCAAAAAAAGAAAAAAAAGATAAAAGTGAAATTTCCTGTTGATTTGATTTTTTTAAACCAGTTCACCATGAGGTTAGGCAACCAGGAATGCCACTACAAGGAGAGAGGCAGACCACAGTAGCACTTATCTAAATAGTGCTCTAAGCCAGTGGCACCAGGCCCTCTGAGACCACTTTTCCCTTTGCTGTTCTCAAACCATTATTGCTGTATCCGTGTTGAGTGATTTCACTTCCACATTCAGTGGGACACCCTGAATGTTTCTCTTCTCTTGCAGTTGCACACTGGGGTAGGCAAGGAAGAACACAAGACAGATTTCCGTTGGGTAGGAATTAGCTGTTTGTGTTAGCAGAGACAACTGGAGGTTTAGAGTATAATATATGAACATCTATGGCTGAAGTATCTGAATACTTTACACAAATAGAATTAAGAACGATTAACAGCTTACAGAAAGAATAAGGAAATTTTACTTACTTACATAGAACACTGTAGACTGAACAGTAACAGATTGACACGCTAGACAGTAGCACAAAAACCCCTGAAAATACAGTGATCCCTTTAGAGTGTGAATCTGAGCATCAGTGCAGAGCAGTGGAATTCCTTACAAGGACATGCTTTTCCTGCATGTCCAACTCACCTACCAGTGCCACCAGCACTCACTGGCAAGAGGCTTGTCATTCTCAGATGCCTTGAACAGTTCCCTAAACATCCTCAGATGCCCAGAAAACCAACAAGAAACAAATGACAGCCTCCACAACAATCTTCAACCCAAATCAAATTTCCACAAAATCACTAAACAGGTCTTTGGGCATCCAAAAATTCAGAGTTGTTCTTTTAAGTTGTTCTTTTAAGCTTTCCCTTTACTACCAAATTACCTGGAAGGAATCCACACTCATAAGAATTTTGTCTGAAAGGGTAGAAACATGCACCTTTGGCTACTTGCCAGGGAGCATGATGCAAACATACTGAATATGAAAACAAAACAAACTTGGAGGTTCAAGTTCAGCTGCAAGATTACTACTCATCCAGAATGACCAGTTTCTCAACCTTATTTCATATCATGTAGATTTAAAAGATGAAAATCTTAATTGCCTTTTATTTATGTATTCCTCTGGAAGTACCCTGGACTGGTACTCACAAGCAGTTGTTTCTGAAGAGTGTCCTGAAGATCATGTAAACACTTCAAGAACAAATCCCTGACCATTCATGGGCCATGAATGAGTAGGGCCTGCTGTCCCACATCATGAGCAAGATGCTTTAACGTGACAAAACCCAAATGCCTATTGCTTGTATAACATCTCTAAACAGCAACATGAAGCCTACATTTCATGAATACAGCTTCAAAATTAATATTTTAGAAGGTATTTTCAAAAGAAAAGCAATTTAGTGTTACTTGAATCTTAATCCCATCTAACAGCACTGGAGAATGTAGTAACTCAAGTGCCACTAAGTCACCCTGAAGCCAGCTATTTCAGCAACCAGGCATCCAAGAATGAAGGAAGCCAGTCAAACAGGTCAACATACTCTGCCACTGATCATGGTGCAGTGTAGCAGCTTCAAAGAGTAACTGTACACATAGGGAAAAGCAGGGAAAACCCTGCATTTTTCTATTATCCCCATTCTTCCAGCTGGAATACGTGATTTACTAAAGGCATTCTAGTTTATGGAGACACAATTCACAGAAATACTGTTTTATTTATTAAGAGACCTGCTGCATGCTGCACAAATCCAAATGCTGCATTGATAGAGTGCGGTCTGAATTCATCTGACCCTGCTTTGAAAGAAGATTTGATCAACTGACCATCAGAGGTTGTTTCCAACCAGAATGATTTTAGGAAATTGTACACCTGTATTCTCTCCTACATGGGTAACACAGTAACTACGTCAGGTCTCTCACAGGATTTGCATTCATTTGACTTGACACAAATAAACATGAATGATAAAGTAAATCTAAGTTTAGATTATCCTGAAAATCTAGAAATCCTGAGTTTTCCAGTGGTCTATGCGTGTGAAGACTGATGTTTTACAACTCTGATTACACCCTTCCACCTATTATGGTGGCAACTTCAGTTTGGTGAGAACCTACATAAAGCACTACAGCACTGTCCTTCTCCATTAAAATGATTTTTTAAACATTTTTGAGCATGATGTCCTTGTATTTGCTTTTCTAAGCAAACTAGCAGGTGGTAGAGATGCGTATGCACTGTTCATACAATAACTTTGTCTCCTGATGAGTACAACACCCTACTTAAGTTATCCTTTGAAGTGAAGCACTCCCACTCAGGTCAGAGCTATGCTGCCATTTCATTACCAGCTGTAGTAGGTCACTATAAGCTTCTTACTATTCAAATGAAGGGAGGAACTGTTTGAAAAAGAGATATGGTAATTACTTTCTTTTCTCCACCTCTCCAGATTCTTTACCTCTTGCATCCTTCCTGTGTTCCCCTGAGTACCATTTTCCTTCTGTATTCACCACTCTAATGCTCAAGGACTCGAGACACTGAGTGGGAGAAGAGTAGACCCACGCATGGACTAAGTTAACCAGTAATAGGAAAGAACATATGCAATACTCTAAATGGAAATGAGACTTGTTATATAAGGAGTTTAATTTTCTAAATATCCTCCTGACAGACTCTACTGATAAGAACAAATAACTTGACATTGTTCAATTTTTAAATTTAAAGTATAGATGAAAAAAATGTGCTTTTGAGGGAATAAACATAATCTTGTTTAAATGTGCCGAAGTAATCAATACTTGCCAGATGTCACTCTATCCCAACAATTTAAGGTATTCCATAGCAATAGTGCAGTAACATTTTATTGAACAAGTCAAAAACAAGTCAGATAACAGATAAAGCTTAAGCATCAACTCTAAATTGAGTATGAACACTTCAGAAAAAACAATGGATTTTTTTAAAGTGACCTTTTTTGCCTTGTTTGTGTACAGATGGTTGATTAAACAGTGTTGGTCTCAAGGGATAAGCTTCCAAAGACCTGGCAACAGCAGTACAGAATTGTTAACTGATTATTTTTATACAGGATGAATTTGTCCAAGAGTTGCCTTCATGAAACATCAGCTTAGAAGAGTTAAGAAACTGTGAGCCGGACATGCTACAGAGAATGGCTTTTTCCAGTGTTTTAGATCTTCATTTTGCTTTATGAGCTAGGTTCCCCAGTGATACTATATACTTCTGTGAAGCATTTTGTCCAGGTGCTGCCCTGATGCACCACATGGCAGTTTTACAAGAGAAACTCCCAAACTAGGTCCATCAAATGAATACAGTCCTATTAAAATAAAACCAAAAAACAAAACAAAGCAAAAAAAACCCAGGTAGTGGCACAGAGCTATACATTCTACAGTAAGGGATAGGAGATATTTTAGGTTTTCATTAAAAGAATGGTTTTATGATGCAAAGAGGTGCTGTGTGGAGACAGCAATTAGCAGTACTCACTGATGAAATATCAGCCCTTCAGCGAACTTACTTGAGCTTCTAGAAGAAAACAAAAACACTCTGCACTTGTTTATCAGTGCATTTGGTCTTATTTCAATAAATTTCTTTGATATTTAGTTCAGGCTTCAGTGAAGGGCAAGAGCTGTCTACCTTTTAGAGGGATTTTCTAAGACATTGAGAATTTTATTTACTTCACTAGGCTTTCCTTGAGCTAACAATCCTGCCAAACCTTGGCTTGCTCTGGTCACAGCACAAACATTGAACTATGGAATATCAACTTCAGACTGTTGCCTGTGATGTAACTTCAGACTGTTGCCTGTGATGTCAGTGTTTTGTATTACTGTACTAGTCTTTACATGCCAGGGTACAGACAGGATGCTATTCACAAGCTGATAGTGTTACCTAGTCAATAGAAGCTTCCTAAAATTTACACTACAAGACTTAAACAAAAATCCCACAGGACCACAGCCTGTCATCCCCTGAAGGCACGTGTCATGATGCCAGACACGATTAGAATGTGATAAGAAAAGAATTTTAAAAACACTAAGGATCATGTACAGGAAGCAGCTTCAGGGTTATGCCTTATCAGCCCAATCTACTTCTAGCTTTGTAATTAATAAGAAATGGTCAGTCAGACAAAACATACAGGTAGTACTTGCAATACGTAAGTGAGACTTACGTATTCCAAGTTCCAAATAAATTTATCTCTACTTTTAAATGCAAAGCATTGTTAGTAAGAAACCTTAGTCATTATAGGAAACAAAAGCTGTTAAAAATATCTAGTTCCATTTCTCCCTTGTTCTGAAGGTCTTTATTGACAAATAAATACTTATTGATGGGTAAATTGTTAGCTAGTTGTTATTTACAATCTTTTGGTGTAAAATATGGGCGACTTTGATCCTTGAAGTCAGTTTCTTGCACCAGTTGCTGAAGACCAAGAGAATTATAACCATCACACATCGAATCCTGAAGTGCTTCAACTGCAGCTGATGTTCAAAGGACTGGCATCTCAGATGCCACTACACTGTTTCTATTACCTCAGTACATTTTAAAAAGTTCTTCTTTGTAAACACATCATTCAGGCTGTGCATTATCTCATGAAAACTGGAAGCCAATGCAACAGCATTCACAAATTTGGGGCTTGGTTTATTTTCAAAGCAGTACTGAAGCACAGAGAACTTTGCTATGGCAATTTTCATGTCTCATCATCACACAATAAAACTAGCACCAGGGCTGGGCAGTGCTTCACTCAAAGCTGTTGTTTAGGACGCCTTCCATTTTGTAGAAGCACAGAGGAGTCAACCACTTTTACTGTTCAGTGGGGGGTTGTTTTTAATGACTTAACCTTCACCACTGGCTAAGAAGTCGTTCCCAGACTTTTCTCATTTGTATGTATTCCATATCAAAGTCCTGTGACTCAGAAATGTACTTTCAAGAGTCTTTCATTTTATGTTGATTTTCAATCCATTTTAACATCTTATAGGAGGTTCAGCACCACAGGTCTAACTCCATGTCACCCAATGCCCAAGCCACATAGTGGGTAATGTACATTTCATAGTAATTCTTGCTTCCGTGTATTGTGTTTTTGGCCAGTCAAGAGGCAAGTAGCATTGTAATCTGTTCAAACCCAAGAGGAGGACAGCAATAAAAAGAACCTCACAGAAGGCCCAAGAACCACTTTATCTTCTCCAGTATGAGAGAGGGGAATGTCATGCTCCCATCAGCAGCTTAGCCCTGTAACAAACTGAAAAGTAGGTGTGAACATTAGAGGACTACTAGAGATATACAATTAAAACCTGACATTTTTTGTGCAATTGCAGCTCTTAGACAGAGAAGACAGCAGCACCACATATAAACAACTGTACTTAGAATCTCTATATAAGTTGAATACGTCAGTAACTGGGAGGAAAGACCATGGAAGAGAAAGGCAGAAGGAAGACAGAAAGATTCCCTAAGGAGGTTAAACTGCTGCCACACACAAATATCCTGTTAAACACTGAACATGTGTGCCATGTGGGAGAATGCTAATTGTTTACAGGTATCAGAGCTGAAGGACTTGGATGAATACCAGGAAACAGTGCTGAGAAAGTCCATTGTACAATTAAGTAATGAATTGCTGAACAAGGCTCTTTCATTTAAGCTGATCCTGCTAGTTCCTAATGCAATTATTTACTACCAAGGGTTTCCTTTCCCAAGATTGAAATCAAGGAATCAAAAAAAAAAAAGAGAAAACCCACCAAAAACCTCAAATCCACCACTCCTGAAAGAATGTTTTCTTTCTCCTGTGGGAAGATGGGTACAAAAGGAGACAGGTCTTGTTTGTTGTAGCACTAATCAGTATTTGTAGAAGATTAGGGAAAAAAAACCAGAAAAAAAAAGTCTTCTGGTCTATTTGAGAATGGCTTCAACACCTGCCATTCAGGTGATTCACTATTACTACCTCTGTCTCACAGCCCAATCAGAAAGTCTATAAAGCTACATACACTTAATGTTAACAGGATAATGTTTACAAGGATTTAGCTGAAAACTCTCAAACCACATGCCTAAAATTTTGAGAAACCACCATCTTATTTTTAAAGATTATTTTGGTCAAGTTGGCCAGATGCCCAAGTTCTGCAGTGCCAGCAATTCTTCCCCCTTTATTTTCTACAGAAAAAAAACTCAATACTGAATATTTCATCCATTCTTCTGCTGTTAGACTAGCTTAATCAAGGCGGAGGGGCTCACCATACACACAGCTCAGGGTGCCTGACAGCTTTGATCCACAAATCTGGCTGCAGGATGCACAGGCTGTCAGCCTTTCTTGTTTGCCAGGTGAGTCACATCCCTTCCTTATTTGATGGTCACCCTGCATCCACAGAAAGATATGGACACTGTTGTTTGAAGGCCCAGTCCATCTGAAGTCTCAGTGACCTCCTGAGGTGCCCCTTTTCCTTCTAAGGCCATTAGTGGGACGTGGTGACAGTCACAGCCTGCATCCCAAGCAGGATTACTCTGCAGACTTGAATTTAGCACTTGCCCATGCTTCCTTCAAAAGGAGAACCAACAGCTACTGACCCTAGAAGGCCTCCTCACAATTAATAAGAAAACACATTTCTCCTTCAGTCTCAGGCAGGCCTATCTCACTGCTGTACCTCAGGGACAGGCTCCTTTCAGCACAAAAGCTCCCCAGGAATGAGGCTGATAAGGAAGCTCTCCTTTGGCTATTCAGCAGAGCCCATTTCTTCCTACCTCTTCTGCCTCTAGGCCTGGTTAAACTAGTTTGGGCAGCTTACCAGGGGCCTAGAGAACCACATCAAAGTGCTCGGATTTCTTCTGTTGTCTTTGGTGTTTGTGGAGCGGCTGTGAGAAGGCTCCTGTCTCCACCTACGTGCTCGGACCACTTGCACGCTCATGGAGCTGCAGCACAACAGGAGCACACATCCTGGCCCTGCCAGAGGGTCTCTGGGGAGCCACACCCTGGGGAGGAAGAGCTCACTCGCCAAGCATGGAGCACCACAGCCTGACAGGCTCCTGCTGTACCCTCCAGCCACTTGGGGTAACCAGAGGGGCTACGTCCCTATTCTCCTGTTCTACCTAGAAATGTCCATCTCCATGTCCATCCTCCCATGTCCATCTCCTCCTGACAGAAAACACGAAGCGAGATGTCATGCCAAAAGGTGAAGGTCTATGCAGATCTTTTAGTGTAGGGGCTGGGACCTTCAGGCTTGTTCCTTCTCCTTTGGGTTTCAGTATAATTTTGAACACTGGCAAATTAACAGAGACAAAGCGAGCAGAGGAACAGAAAAAATAGCTACTTCTCTGAGTTTTCTGCATAGGCAGGTTGCTCTCTGTCCTTCAAAACTATTTAAACACCACTCATATAAAGCAACCCGAGAGAAATTAAAAAGCTTTGCTTTTGGCGTCACTGCGAACCAGCCCTTGAAATATCTTCAGCTTTGAAAACGCAGCTAGGCAGATGAGCTCCCGGTGCCACAAGCACAGGGACAAAAGCACGAGCGATCTCCTCTCCTCGCACCGGGCAATGCTATTTAACATCATCTCCCGGGATCAGCCGGGATCGGCGCCGGGATCAGCCGGGCCAGCGCACGGGCGCCATCTGGCGGGCGCGAGCAGGGCCCAGCCGTGCGCCGGCGCCGACGGGGCGGGGCGGGACAGGGGCGGGACAGGGACCGGCGCTGTGTGTCTGGCACAGCTTTGTCGGCGACACGGACACTGCCATCGAGCGCACCTCAGCAAGTTTGCTGACGACACCAAGCTGTGTGGTGTGGTCAGCATGCTGGAGGGAAGAGGTGACACCCAGAGGGACCCTCAGGGTTGAGGAGTGGGTCTGTGCAAACCTCATCAAGTTCAACAGGGCCAAGTGCAAGGCCCTGGGTCAGGGCAATCCCAAGCACGGTACAGGCTGGGCAGAGAACAGACTGAGAACAGGCCTGACGAGGAGGTCTTGGACATGTTGAGAAGCTCAACGTGACCTGGCAATGGGCACTTGCAGCCCGGAAAGCCGAATGTGTCCTGCACGAAAGCAGCATCGGCAGCAGGGAGGGAGGGGATTCTGCCCCTCTACACCACTCTGTTGAGACCCACCTGGAATGCTGCACCCCGCTCTGGGGACCTCAGCCCTGGAAGGACATGAACGTATTGGAGAGAGGCCAGAGGAAGGCCAGGAAGATGAGAGGACTGGAGCACCTCTTCTATAAAGACAGACTGAGAGCGCTGGGGTTGTTCAGCCTGGAACAGAGAAGCCTTATGGCAGCCTTCCAGTGTCTACAAGAAGGCTGAAAGGGACTTTCTACGAGGGCATGCAGTGGTAGAACAAGGGGTATTGGATTTGTAATGAACGAGGGTAGCTTTAGATTAAGGATTAGGAAGAAAGCCATTATTGTGAAGTTAGTGAGACAAGTTGTCCAGAAAAGCTGTGGATACCTCATCCCTAGAAACGTTCCAGGCCTGGTTTGAGCAACCAGTCTGATGGGAGATGTCCTTGCCCCATGGCAAGGGGTTGGAACTCAATGATTTTTAAGGTCCCTTCCAACCCAAACCATTCTATGACAATTCAGCAACTTTTTGTTCAGCTCTACATTAGACCACCATCGCAAGTCACACCAACTCCATGGCTGCAACTCCACATGGCCTTTTTTCCACCAGAACTACAAGGCCCACTGGACATTAATAACAGCCAGAGCCCTAAAACCAATGGCTGAGCCTTCCAGACATCTTTTGCCATCTTTGAGTCTGTACTTAGTGTCGAGCAGCCTTGGCTGCTACCCTCCCAGCTGCAACACCCTACTTTTTCCTTGGAGTCACCAGCTGCAAAAGAGGCCAGAAGTGTAGTTAGAACCCAAGCCCCATATTTTAGCATTTAAGTGACAATGTCCAGGACTGTACATTAATTCTGCATACGTTTTACCTATACATTTTCAAGGTGACTTTCCTCAAGCATTTTTCCTGCAGAAAACTGTCACAGCACTGACCTGATAACCACGTACACCTCAGGTTGGTATGCTCTGCCCTCCATGCTGGTAAAGAACCTTTCAGTGTTGACCTAACAGCTACACAAACATTTCAGCTTTGGAGATGTGGACCTTGTATAGGTGTGCCTGGTGTATGTCTATGGTGGTACAGGTGCAGCATGTGCACACATGGTCAGGTGTTTTCCAAAATGTTTCTTAAGGACAAAATTCATAGCTGTGTCAAGCTGTGTGCATACTGGGGTCAAATTTAGACATAAGTGTTGCAGTGTGTCCTCCTGATACTTACTTTGTTTCATAAGGTATCACACAACATGCTAATTTGAAAGTGAGAGCTGGAACTGTTCCACAGGAAAGAAAACTGAGGCTACCAGAATGCTGCTAAGACACCAATGTTACAAAACTGTCTTTAAATAGTACTTTTGGAAGGATGTCAAGAAATATATATTTTCTATGCACCCTTCCACAGCATACCAATTTTCAGTCATTTTTACTTTCCTTAAACAGGACACAGATAAAAACTTAGAGACTGCTGGCATTATTTAAAATATTGCTTTACTTCCCCACCACACACACTTTTGTCCTTAACACGTGAATATTCTTAAAGAGCTTTAAACACTTTCTTATAGTGTATACCATGACATGGACCTGTAACTGAATAGAAGGATTAATCTACTCAGACTTCTGATCCCATACATTTTTGCTTTCTGCTACAAAAGACATGGGTGCCAAGCATCCATCTGAGGCCTCTTGTCAGAAAGCTTCTCTGTGAAAAAAGATAGCTTTTAAAGATGGGTGGAATAGGTAGTGAAATATACAGTAGTCATAGCTTTTAGGATACTTACATACAAATCAAGACTGCAAGCAAATGCCTCTGGAATTATTTACAGGAAGGACTGATTGCTAAGATTTACCCGGGACTTATTGCTGCTTCCAGAACAGATTTCTGTCTTGCAGAAGCATTGCACTGTCAGCTCTGTATTTTGTGGTGACAACTCTTCAAAAGTACCTATAAACAGCTTCAAGCTCTGGACCCCCAAAACCATCTCCATTTCCTGAGGTCAAGTCTTACATCACCAGTTTCACAACAGGCAGGAAGTCTTAAGTTTCTTCAGAGCCTTTAAGTCATCAACTTGATTACACGCTATTATCTTTGATTTGTTGTTAACCACTACAACTAATGACAGAGCCAGATGCATGCTCTTCTATTCCCATATCTTTTCCAATAGAAGCCACTTCATCCATAAACCTGATAAGGTGCTTCATAAGATTTCACTCTTTCTGCAAGCTTGCTGTATATACCAATCTGTATTAAAGACTAATTTTCCTACAGAGGCTCATATTCTAACCACACCACCTTTTGTTTCCCTTGTACCCAAAAACTACTTTTGCACACCAGACCTTATGCTTTGAAAATACTACCAAAAGTAGTTTCTGTTCCAGACATGCATTGCAGCCTCCACGACTGTAACTTTCGGAAGAGCTTTAAAATGCCCCCAAAATGGTACGACAGAATGAGTCTTAAAACCATAAGGATAAACATGAGTTAAGCCTGCCATCAGGAAGGCTGATGCACATCTCTGCACTTGGAAGGCTGTCAGTTCCCTACTCCACAACAAGGATGGCTCTACCTAACAAAGCTGAGCAGTATCCAGCTTCCAGCCAGGAAAAGCATATTGAATTGACAAGCACAGGTAACACTATCAAACACCTTTCTCTGCCCCCACCACTCCTCACATCAGATGTACACAAGCACCACTGCTCGTGACCACAGCAGTTCACACCACTTCTTGGTCTCCACCATGCCACCTCACTGTCTGACAGCTATACTTCAAAAAAGCCATAGTTAAAGCTTCAATGAACTTACTATGATAAACCATTTTCCCTGTGGTAAGTCCTGCAAAACCTATCAGGGACAAGGAAGAATTCACTACTGGAATTAACAACTCTAGTCAAGGGGTCAGAAGCCAGTTCCACATCACTTTTGTGCCTGCGAAGCCACACTGAATGTTGAGATCTGCATCACTCCAACCCAGTGCAGCACAGCAAACTTCTGTGACATCTGCTGTCCCTGATACATAAGGCCACCACATAACTAGCTAGGCAACCTCTACTTTTTGCGGGGATGGTGGACTAAAATGGAAGGGGAAAGCTCAATGACTAAACAAGTAAACACCACGAGGTTTTTTACCCTCTTCATAATAAAATTTGAGATAAAATTTAAGGGATATACTAAGTCTACCCCAGATTTAAAGAGACTCTCCTGTGGACACCTGTGATTTGCTATTCAAGCAGAAAACAAAAATTCAAATATGCCAATAAATTTACTCAAAGTCTGAATACATTATAAGAGCCAACTATTTCATGGGCATTTTTTAAACTATAGAAAGAGGCAGTCAAAGCAATGTTTCAGTTAGGTAGAGAAGGTTGCATTAATTTCAAAAACTAAATGAAGTTGGAGTCTGTTGCACTGGTTAATGAATGAGGTGACTGTTCTCAAAGATATCCACACATGTACAGATCACAGCTACCATGAACAGTTTTTACAGCACTGCTGTATAATCTCATTCAGTTATTTGACTACTGATGGTAATTAAGGACCATAATCCATTGCCAAAAAATAAACAAATGTGAACAACCACCAAAACTTGGGCAATAGAAAAAAATCATGTGTGGATATTCCAGGTTTCTTGCAAAGTACTTCACTGTTCTGAGAAAATTTGAAGTTATAGTAAGTTCTTAAGCATGTACAAAATGTATGAATGGAGCTAAAGACTTCACAAGCACAGAAAAAACAACAGTAACTGAGAAAGTATTGTTTATATAGAATTAGTATTTTGAGTCTGGATAATGAGGAACAAGATTCACAGATTAGAACTACTGAAGAAAGAGAAAACCACAAAGAAAGTTAAGTTGTAGAGATAGAGCCAACCCAGTCTTCTTTCCTTTAGGGCCTGCACAGGAATACAGCTCTACCCCAGACTTTCTGCAGGACCTGACTCCAGTAAGGTAAGTACTTTACCATACATATTACTTATTATGTACCAAAATTGACGTAGTAGTACCAAGGTATTAAATTAAAGACATGCATCCTGATTAGGGGTACTAGCTGTGATGTATTATATATGAAAATGAAACATTATGTACAAAAAGTAACAAGCCTAGTAACTGATATCTACAAACTAAAGTCACAGTGGCACATTGAACAATTTTAGGTTAACCAGACTCACTTAAAAATAGAAACCAGAGGCTGGACTCTTCTCTCACCCCATTTTACATGTCTTTACTTCCATTGATTTCAAGCGGAGTTCTTCACAATTTATGCCATTGTGAGAGGAGAATCAAGCCTTGTGCGCTTGAAAGGAAACAGCAGACATGTTTCCTACCAGAGTGCAGGGGGAGATTTAAAAAAAACCCACAAGTATATGAACTGTGAAACCGATAGAGTACACAAGCAAAGGCAGGGAAAGAGGCTCTAGCTGGGGGTGGGGAAGAAGAGAACTTGCAGCTTACCCAGGAGTTTAGTTTGGGTTTTTTTGTTTGTTTGTTTTTTTAAGACTTGGGACTGATATTAGTAAGTTAGAAGCCCAGTCAGTAAACAGACTTCTAAAAAACCAAAAAAGGTTTAGAGATAACTATTGCATTTTGTTCAGACATCATTGATTCATATTTTCCTACACTTATTCTATAAAATGAGGAGCGCACCATTTTGTTTGTGGAAGGCACAGACTTTCCATTCCTAGAAAGTGGAGATCTGACCTATTTGCATCACCAGAAACAGCGCCCAGTGATCATTTATACCCAAGCCCAGGAGACGATCTTCCAAAACTCTTCAGGATCATCTGCACAACTAATGTTACAACTAATGTTAATGTGGTTAGAAAGAGTAACACTTGAGACTGGAATTCAAGTCAGACAAAGTCCTATACGTGACAGAGGTGACCACTTCATGGTTTGGAGGTATAGCAGAAAAGAAGCTACAGCTTTATAGCCTATGTTTTTTTTGGCTTTTCTTTTTTTTCTTGGTAGCAGCATGTGGTTAGGAAGCTCCTCTTTCACCACCCCACTGTGCACAAACATAATCCGTGTACTGTTCTGTACTGATTGGGCTGATTTGCAAAGTTCGCTTAAAACAAAGAAGCAAGAAAACCCCCAAATATTTTCAAACTCTTATATCCACTTGAGGTATGCCTGCACAACTATGTGACAGTGCAAGGGAAACAGCTTGAGTATTTTACAGAGGGAGTACAGACTTAATTCAATGTTTTATATACCATAGAAATGCAAGATTGAAGTAATTCATATTTATTCAGAGTCCAACACTGACAGAATATTACTGTAACTGTTTGGAAATGCTTTTTCCCCACTTTCACTCATGTACACAACCCCTGTCACAGCTCACACAGCAGATTTAAGTCACCCCCCAGCACATGCAATGTGCCAACAGTTTCCTTTTAAAAACAAGTCTAGATTATCAGTCAAAATTGCATTAGATATCAGCTGATTTAGTATGCAACAAAGCAGGATGAAGGCAAATGCAGAGAATTGAACAAAGGAGGATGACTTCTACCTGCAGTAAAAAAAGGTTGCATAATTGAAGGTGTACCTGCTGATCTTCATGAGACATGTTTTTTCAAAGTGTAAGTCTCTTTGCAGAGGCCCTCAGAAGGTGGAAAGAGACCCAAGAACAAATATATGTCCTTCTATATCCAACTTTGTTTTGTGCTCAGCATTTAGAGGTTGAACACTGACTTATGCATCAAAGTAAAAANNNNAAAAAAGCCTTAAAGGAACAGGAGCCTCGTATCACCCCAGTTCCTAGAATAACTCCACCAAGTATACCTTTGTGAAAGAGCCATCATATCATCAGTACCTCTTGACAGCATCAGCTCCAGGCTAATAAGGCATCCACTAATAGGTAAGAAATGTTTATGAACAGCCACAGCACAATACAAGGCAGACAGGGAGACATTAAAAAAGCAATCTTCCAAAATTACAGCCTAAAAGGTGGCAGATTAAGAACTAGACAATAGAGCTCTGAGTGTCAGGGGACATTTTGCAAAGACATATGAAAAGCAATAAATCTGCAGCAATGAAACAGGTGCCTGTTTGTCACTGTGGTCACTTAAGTTTAATCAAATACATGCATTGTGCAATTTCAGTATATTAACAGCTACTCTAAAAACATGCAAGCTGTTCGTGCACAAAATCAACAGTTTTATGTAACTGGAAAATCATATATTAAGAACAAAATGGGCTATTAGCCTGGACCACTGAATTTCAGCTTCACACTGCCTGAAAGCCACTGGAATACTGTCCAAGCAGTTGGGCTGTATGAAAGGTTGGGTGTAAAGCTTGACATTTACTGGATTCACAAACACCTAAAGAAACCATTGAGCTCAGTAATCTACTCTGCAGCATCCTTTGCTGAGAGTGCTTCTACAGCTTTTTGGCAGCTCATGGTTGAGCACAACAGCAATACACAGGCCTCCCTCTTACCCTGCAGACATTCTCTCCAGACTTACCCTGGTACACTGCTTCCTTCCCCAGAGGCCCCCAAGGAAAGGCCAATACCTTGTAAAAAGGGACCCACACTCTGGGATCTGTCTGTGGAGAGCTGCTGTAACACAACTGCTTGTTTTTTTAGGCAGTCACGTTTCTCCTGAATAGTAGTGGCACTTCCTAGCAGATACCTGCTGAAACCCAAATCTACACCAAGCTGCTAGGAGACCAGAACAAAGCTGCATCCTGGGTAAACAACATCCTCATGAGGCTGGAAGTTTTTTGGTACCTCATAACAGATGAGAGCCTGGTCTGCTTTTTACATGTTTGGCAGTACTCTAAGACATTCGCTGGCTATTGGCCTGCCAAGCTGTTTAGGCTGGTAAGTTTCTCTGCACTTGCTTTATACTATTAATTTTATTAAATATAAACATATCCTTTGTATATATTTTTCTTATATTCCATATGCACAGAATGAGCTCATTTCAGCCCAAGGATGAATGAAAACTCAATATTTACCACACAGATCCACTATGCTTTGCAAACAAGCCTGGAAAAATGCCCACTTACAATGAAGTTATCCATACCATCTTTCTGATGAGCAAAGCATGAGGAAACAGTTCAAAGCTCTCAGAAAGCCATATGTATACTTTTACAAAAGACATCTGCAATTCACCAGTGAGGTTCCAGACCTAGCATAATTTATTTAGCAGTCTGTATATAGAGATGCAAATATGCAAGGTTCAGACATTTCTTTAGCGCCTCCATAAAATTCATTTTAAAGGATATAAATATTCATACTTTGAATAGTCATCTCAGCATGTGAAGCTTTTATTTTTATATGAAAATACCAATTCCTGCAAAGAGTCTGAAATAAAGTAAAAATGTATTAATCCTAAAGTATGCACACAAACACATGCAATTTCTTTACATAAACACTTCTGAACTTCTAGGTGATTAACGCTTGATTATAAAAAGAGATCCTTAAAAACTATCTTCACTAATCATACACTAATTTTTAACATACTCAAAACCAAGTCAGGTTTTACTGCTGTTAGACAAGTTGATCCACACCTGAAAGCACAAAGTGGCTTTCAATTTCTGCCGTGGTTATTGTGTTGCTACCGAAATGGGCCATGGGTGAGGGCAGTGTCCGCCAAGCCCAAGTGCTCAACGGGTTGAACAAGAGTGCCTGGGTGCCCCAGCAGAGCCTCCTGCTGAGCCAGCACTACCACTGTCACAGGAGTGTACTCTGCTAATGATGAGATCAGGGGACAGCAAAACGGGCAAAGCTGAACAATTACAGCGCCTGTGTCAGATGGCTCCAGCTGGGATCGCAGGAATACAGAAGGATGTGTGCTTTGAGGAACGGCATAGAAGCATTATGTTTAAAGATTCAGAGACAAGTCTTCTATGTCAGTCTTTTTAAGACTAGTGAGAGAAGATGCAGCTTTCCTACAGAACAAGAGGGTGCAGTCCTAACATGCAGCACAATCCAAGGCCTACATTATATTCATAACTGCATATATGTTCTTATTTTCTTTTTTAAACACTCAAACATATTCAGAAATGAAGATGTTTGGACAATAAAGACTCTCAAAGAAAATTTAAGGGACTAACATCACCCTGCTTAAAAAAAAAATCTCTAAGTTTTTATAAGCATCATGATACTGACATGCAGATTTTTAATCATGCTGGTTGCAATTATACAAATCAGTGTTCCAATCCAGAAGAAGTCAGTTTTCATATACACCACATTAACACAGACATTAGACAGGATTTGGCATGCTGCCGACAGAGAAGCCTAGCTCTGGAATCATGTAACATTAAGTCTGGTGTTACTTAATGCAAGATTAGAAGGCAACAAGCTCAAAAAGGTGGTTACAAAAACATCACAGGAAACAAAATTATTTTAAATAAAAGCAAGCAATTATATTTTAGTATTTGGATGGCAGCTGAAAATGCTTTTTTGGCATGCAACCACTCCACAAAGCTAATATTGTGTGTAACTGGAAACATTTAAAAAAAAACTTCGTACTGAAGTCAAAGACGGTAATTGCGAACTGTGGAATCTGTCCTTAGATAAAAGGGGGGCAACTGAATAAAACTTATAGCTGTTGTAGATACAAACCTACAAGCACACTCCATAATACTCTTACATCTTAAAGGGGGGACAGAGGGGAAGAGAGAGAAAATGAAGGAGAGAAGTACACAAGACAGAACAGCAAGAGCGATCAGGTGCTATAAATCAATGTTTCAAACACAGACCTTAGACAGGAGTACATGACTTTGGTACAGAACAACTGAAATAACACAGTTCCAGCATTTGTTGGTGTGTAATCCACTGGAAGTGAAAGGCCTACCTGAGAGACTGTCTACCCCAGGTGTACTAGCTAGCAAAACATTGGGCTTGATAGGTTCATAATGATCTTGAAAAGCAACTCACCAACCTTATATTTAAGAACTTTTAAGAAGCCTTCCAGGCAGTGTTCCAAGAAAAAGTAAACTAGCAAAAAGCTGTCATTTACAGACATTTTAAAAATACTAAAAATATTTGTGTTGGCTCTTACCTCTTGTATATGAGCACTTCACTCATTTTGTACATTTAAAAAACCTCCTTGCACAAGAATATTGAGGAATATTGTCAGTTTGTGCTGAGAAGCCAAATGCTCTTTTAGTTCTGCTAAAAATATATAATGTATTTTATGAAACTGTAAATAAGTAAAATACAAAGAGGAAGAGTTGTAGCAGACCACCTGTGAAATTTTCTTCAGTAGCAGGAAATATCCTTTGTCAATGAACCAGCAGCCAAAAAGCTGTTTCCGAAAATGCATGTAATTTTGGCAAACTGATCTGATAGTCTATCTGGGAATTTCTGCCAGAAATGCCACGACTTCAGTGTGCTATTACTTGCAAAACATGTTTCTTCCCATCATTCTTTGGCCATAGGTGGGAGGAGGAAAAGATGAGCAATAGCTGTGCTGTGTCCTTCCAAGCTGGTTATTCTCATTATACAACTCCTAATCCAAACAATTTAAGCACACAAGTAAAAGCTACTCATTTCTGTAAACATTTCCAGGAGCAGGACCTAAGCTTGCATGGCTTACACCAAGCATATACTAATGGCTAGAGCTAACCTCAAATTTCCTTCTGTTTAAACATCATAAGCAAAAACCAGTGCTGGCCAAACTGAAGCTTAAGCCTTAATATAAGGGGGCAAACAATATTGATATAAGCCACTTGGTCACTAGGGACCCATCTCAATCCACCATTCTTAGTGCAATATTGTATCATGCAACAGTTTTCCCAGAAATACAAATGATATTTCTCAACTGTTAAAAAATAAAAAGTAATGTTTCAGAGCATGCTTTTATATCCCAGCAGCAGGGATCTCTACTTTAGGATAACATAGTAACAGAAAACAGAAACACAACCCAGCTTGTTTGTTTGTTTTAAACAAAATTCATCACTGCACATTCAATTAACTCTGGAATGTATAAGACACAGCACCAAAGCAAATAGGGGCTTTAAATTTAAGAGCAACTTTCAGTCTGCTCTGTTAGAAGCTGTGTATAGCAGTAATTGACAACATATTTATTATGCAAGATACATACAACAAAGGGGAAGGACTTTTAGGTTATGATACAAAGGTTTTCAGCATTAGAAAGGGTCAAACCAATCTGCAAAAGCATATGAAGCAAAGCCATTTAAATTACTCTGTAAAATGTAGACATTCATTAGCATAGAAAAGTTTCATGGGAAAACAATGACAAAGTAAAAGTCATCCTATTTTCATATGCTAATTAATTAAATATGCCAAATGCATTTAATCTCTTATTATAACCATAGGGGGAGACAGACCTAACTCTTGAAGTTACAAAAAGCCAGGTCATTAGTGTGCCAAGTCATTCTTCAGATCTTCTCCTTATATACAAATTTACATTCCCAACTTATAACATATGTAAGTAAAACTTGACTCCCCCACCCCCTCCATTTCTCCTTCTTTGGAAGGCACATGCTATCTCTTGCTCCTGTATTTTAAAGTCTTAATAAATGCTAGAAATAACTCATTTGCTAGGGGAAAAAAACCCTAAAAGCACAGAAGCCATTTTGCCAAAGGCCTGAGTTAAACACCCCAGTCCCTCTAAGACACAGAATAAACTAGCTGAAAATGAGATTAATAACATTCTTGCACATATGCACGAAAATCCACACATAGTTTGTAGTCTTTAAGTTCAGATGACATTTCTAGCCATTTCTTGCCTTTCCAAACAAGAAAGGGATTCTTATGTTTATGTAAGCTTCTCTTTGCTTAATAAATCTTAAATTGAAACAGATTTTTTTTAAACAATTACCTTTTTCAGAGTTATCATACTACAGGATATTAGGAAAAACCAGACTCTCCTGTTGCTTTTACCCACATCTGACTCCAATCTTAATAGTTTAGCTATTAACCCTGTAAGGTCCTTACACACACACCTTGCCCAGTTGATGTTAAAATTTTTATATGACCGATCTGGGCTTACTCATTACAAAACCTTTTGTTGTACAGAAAGAGAGCAGCTCCATGGACCTTGATTTACAGGACACAATGAACTGTGCTGTTGGCAGAACTGCACCAGCCCGGCTCATCCGGGGCTCTGCAGGGAGAAATGAAAGGATCTGTCACTGCATCAGAGTAACGGCTTTCTCCTTTCCTTTCCACTCCCTGTCCAAGCTCTTGCTGATCTACTCACGTCTTGGCACGAAAACCTGGCCACTGTGATATACCTGCCTTGCAAAGAAATAATACAAATTACCTTAATTCCCCCTAGAAATAGTAAGAACTACAGCTAAAGGGGAGAAAACCCCATCCTACTAGAAAAATCTCAGTACTTACTCTAGAGTTTGCCGTGCAAAACACGTAGTTTAAAGATCCCAGTTACCAGCTAAACAATGATCACAGGGAATTTCGCCACAATAACGCTAGTAATTTATTTATGCTTTTTTTTTTTTTTAGGTTTTAGCGTGTTGGGAATATGCATTGTTAACCATTAAATGTCGCTGTATAAACATTTCTCGGCGAGCTTGTAAAATACCCCCCGCTGCGTTTCCTCGCTCTCCAGCTGATAGCATTTAGAAACACTGGTACTAGTGGGTGCTTTATTTTGCCTTCCTGGGCCACCCCCGCTGGGCGACAGTGAGAGATTCCTGTCAAAGGCCAAACCCAGCCGCTCGGACCACAGCGAAGGCGTCTGGACTCAGCCCAGCCGATTGATAAATGGTGGCTGCTGGAGTTCGAAATCCCGCGGCGGGCATAAATATTCTTGGAGAAGGGACTCGCGGACAGTCCACCGCCAGACTCTCTTCGTTAAGAAAGGAAAGCACAAACACATACTTCAGCGAGGTCCGTGGCTGCAGGGGTGGGTGCGGGGACTACCCCCCAGCTAAAGCGGACAGCGTGGAAGATGCCGCCGGGATGGCAGACCGAGGTTCGCACCCCGCCAGGGTCCCCGCTCGGGGTAGGAGGGCGCCCAGAGACGAACGCTTCGTTCAGGATAGGGGAGAGGGCGGAGGCTGCCTGGAAGGGGCCAGTTGTCACGCACTGACAGGCAACAGCTGAGCTCCCGCATCTGGACCCTGACTCCGACCGGCGACCGCGGCGCGCCGCTCGCTCCGCCGGGCGCACCGACCCGGCACGGCGGCGGCGCCGCGACACCTTCCCCTGCCAGCCGCCGCGGGGCTCGGCGGGACGCCCTGCGCTCCCCACCGCCTCCCAAGCCCGCAGCTCCGTCCGACAACTCCGCGCAGGACGGCGCGGCGCCAGCGGCGCTGACGAGCGCCGGCTCCGGGCTCGGGCGGCTCCTCACCGGCGCGCCCCGGCGATGCAAGCCCCGGGCAGGGAGCAGGACACCCG
>VXAX01000983.1:380912-694821 GCA_013399835.1 Leptocoma aspasia | reverse complement strand
CGGGAGCGCCGGGGAGCAGGCGGGCACGGGCGCGTTCTACATCCCTTTCCCTCGGTCAGACGGAACTCTGGAGCCGCCGGCTTTCACCGAGGGAGCGGGACAGGGAAAGTTAATTAAAAACTCCTCCCGCTCATCTCTGCAGAGGAGTGCGATGCAGCCCGTTCCGCCGGGTTTGCGGCCCGCGGTGTTCCCGGTGGGCTGCGCACAGCCGGGGCTGGCACCCGGGCACTGCTGGAGGGAAGGCGGTGCGGGGCCATCGCTCTCCCGGCGGTGCGGAGCCCGCAGCCGCCCGAGGGGGCTGGCGGGGCTGGGCGCGCCCCAAGGCAAGGCAGCCCCGGTCTCGACACTAAAGAGACGGCAGAACGAAGCGATCGGCATTAAAGGCACGCCGAAGTAGCCAGGCACACGTATAAATCCCTTTCCTTTTGTCGTTACCGGCACTGTGGTATGTGTTAAACTGCTGGAGTCTGAGCCCTTGATCCTGTTGCTCGCACCTAACACTTTCAGAAACGTGGATTGAGCTCCTGGTTCTCTAGTGGTCTCAGTGTTTAAACCCTCTATGGAAAAAAACATCAAAGGACGAGTTACATGGCATTTAACTCAATGCTGTATTTCTTCTATAGGTCAAAATTGGAAGGTGAAAATAATTTTGCTGGAGTGACTTTTAGGCAGTCACAAACTCTCCCCACTTCGTGAAACAAGTGTGTTCGGAGCCTCAAAAGTTGTTTTATATAAAGCTGTGTCTCTGGCAGTGTCTCTCTTGATTCTCTAAACAAGGAATTATGTGAGGAAATGAAAATGAGAATTTTCCCTTGGTGTTTTGAAGCACATTTGGTTTTCCTCTGCTGGCAGAATAAGTTTATCTGTATTCCAGTCTGGTCAAAATCATCTTTGTCCATCTGAAAAAAGAAAAACTTAACTCACAGGAAACAACTTCAGACTACAACCGTAGGCTACAACTTTGCTACAGTCAAGAGTGTTAAAACTATTTATCACCTTATAAGTTCCAACTGCAATTCAAACCCTGGGTACTCTTTTGAATCTTAATTTTTCAGTTTTTAGATGTTAATTTTTCAATTCCATTCAAATATTAACCAAGTCTGAAAATAAATATTTCCAAATTACATCATTGAAGTTTTCAGAAAAAAAGAATAGACACTTGTATAGACAGGAGGAACATCAGAAGAGTCAGCCTCTCTCACTCGTTCCATCAGAATGAATTTGTATTTCTCATCTAATTTAAGAAAAAACACAAAAGATGAAGCAAGAGCATGAAAAAATTAAATATGTTGTAAAATATATAATAATAACATTATATAATAATATTTTAAAATTAATTGTAAAAGGAATGAGAAGAAAAGGTGGCAAAGATGGCAAAGGAGCCATGTGCTGCCTTAGAGCTGTTTGTCCCTTGTCTTGTGTTCTTCCCTGCCACCTATTCAGGCATTTCTCTATCACTTATCACAAAGATCTAAATACATTTAGGCTCTGCAGGCAGCACTGCATGATTTCTGTCATTTACTTCTCCTAATTTCGTGTTCCAAAGACATAGGAAATAAGATTGCTTGGCTTTTAAATAACCTTGTCAAAGGTGTTTGAAGTCATATATTAGCAGATCTGAATCTGGAATGAAAGAATTTATGGCCAATGCACTCTTTTAAGTTGTATATCTGTTTATCTGATCCTCACTTACAAGTGCCTCTAATTAAGCTATAAACTCCTAGTTTCTACTTAACCATATGGGTAGCCTGGGAAGTTTGCTACAGTAATGTAATTTACCCATTCTACAGCCATGTCTGCAATGCAAATCCAGCATGGCTGTTTAAAAAGTGTTATAACCTGCTCTGTTTTTCACAACATGGACAGAAATAAAGCATGTCCAAGTTACCAACTGTAATCCTGAAACTGTACAGACAATTTTCTCTTTGGACCTACAGGACTTCGTTTGTGTCCAAGAGAAAACACACCTACTACAAACAGCAGGAAAGATGAAAAATTACAACCTGCAAATGCAATTCATGAGTAAGGGACAATAATATTTCCGTCAAATTTTTTTCCCTTTCTGTGGCAACTACTTGGCTGTTTTGTGCTTTTGTTGCAGTCTCTCCTCAGGTACTGTTCCCAGGTTTTAATTGCATGCACTTTTCATTCACTTGAAGTGTGGATAATTTGAGGATGGGGTGTTGTCTGCCACTGGAGTAGGTTGCAAGAGGGTATAAGGAAACCTTACACATAAAAAAAGGCCCAGAATTATAATATCTATTTGTATATCTTAAACTTCTGTTAAATATTTCAAAAATATCTATGCAAGAAAAAAAAAATAAACTGCTGATGAGCAAGTTTAAAAGGGGCTTGAGTCCCACCTTTGCTACTGTAACATAGTAAAAACCCCAAATTCCATGCGACTGTTGCCCATTTTATGAAAAACATTTTCTAAAATATGTTCTATATTTAGAATTTTTCTGTAGAATGTATTGCTGACAGTAATCATTAATTTCATGTGAGGAATGCATTTTTTGGCCCACTTTGCAGGAGGTTAAAATTTAAAAATGTGAAGTATGAGACACTTTTCTGTGATTTTGAAGTAGGAGGAAAGTCTCTGTACAGATTCATACAGGTACCCTGGAAGGAAATGCCTAGAGCAATCCATCAGACCTTCTTTTCCAATCCTACCTCTTCCAGTGAATACTTTAAATATTTCTTATTATCTTTAAAGTATCCCATGTTTACATATGGAAACCATACATACAGAGTTGCAGTTGCAACTGCAGGTAAGCGAACAAGAGTAGCTCCTTGTGTAACAAACATGTAATCTAGCGCTGATGTAGCTTTGAGGCTGGCCTGGAAGAGGTGGCTGGAGCAGACGGCCCTCAGAGGTGCCTTCCAACCCTGATCCTGTGATCTAGAGCTGTTGGATTCAGCCAATAACATCTGACTGTGTTGTCTGATTACTTAAGCCAATTAAGTATAGGGAATAGAAAAAGGCCATGCCCGGAGATGGAGAGTTTCGAGTGAAACATAGCAGTCTTTATACTGACTTTCAGCCACCCCAATGATGTCTGTGATGGGTTTACTGTGTATTAAAACAAAATTTTTGTTAAATTTGGGGCAAGATTTGTGCGAGGTCAAATTGTACTGTTTTGTTTTGGTTTAACTTTTTTCCTAAGGTGTGAAGCACAGACCAGCTTCATTTGGGGATTTTGGGAGAGATACAGCACTTTAATTTCTGCTGCTTGCTTTCTATAACACTGTACAGTGGATTTTTGCTTTCTCTTTTTTATTACTTAGTCTTTCTTGAGGAAGGGATGTCATAATGGATACAATGGCCATTCCTTTCCTATATGTGCTTCTAAGCAGCAGTAGGAATGCCTCAGTTTCCCTGTTTGCGTGCAAAGAATAAAGCTGTCTTACACCACATGGGTCATATAAGGCTTAGTTAATCTTTATGCAGAGTTTCTCAGACATAAAGCTGCATGGAAGCACATCAATTATTAATATTAACAAGAGCAGCTTGTTAAAACTCTGTGTTAGGTGTTTTGGTATTTTTGGGACACTTTCAGTGGAATCAAGCAATGCAGACTGACCAAAGCAATTAGGCATAAGCTTTCAAATGCTGATTCTTATAAACCCAACTCTTTTCTTTAGCAAAGAAGATTGTACCCAGCAATATGTTCTTTATCAGTTGTATAGAATTGGGTTTAAAAAAACCCTAGTCTTAATAATGAGTGTTCAAACTGACATTAAGAGGGTTGTTTTCCCCTTGACCTTGGCAGGTGTACCACTTTTTTCTTCTATATCTGTATAAACCTAAAAATCTACACCAAACCTTCCCTGAGTGCTGTATGGTTTTGTAGGGTAGTTGGAGACCTGGTCACTGGTGAGTCACAGCAGGGGTAGACTGAGGAGTACTATGAATCTCATCACAGTGTCCAGGTTTGATTTCTTTTCCCATGGAAACCTGGGTGAAGCATGCAAGGAGGGAGGGAATTGCATCCTGCCACAGGGTCAGGACAAAGCTGGAGTGCATGCTTTCATTTTGGAGACAGAATGACTTCTCGGGCTTTCCAGTTCAAGTATTGTTCCAGTTTACTGTATCTCCTTTTTTGATTTATTTTTGCAATAGTTCTTCATTTTTGTGTAAGATCCCTCCTGCTGATTTTTGTCTGTTTTGTTTGTTTTGGCCTTATCCTATGGCTCCATAACTTTTTCAGCTGTATAGTCCTGCCTAATCTCTGTTTAAAAGTCAGCTGAATCCTTGCATGGCCAGATAAAAAGAAAGTTTCTTATGGATTTCTTTCACAGGCACCTTCTCTGGATGTTTAACTCCTTATGTCCTGGGCAAAACTGTTATCCTTATATAAAGGCTTCATGCCCTGCCTTTGATCACAGACTATTCCATTGATTCTTCTAGCCTAGCTATTTCCTGTGGACTAGAGCAATTTGACTGAGATGAAAAAAGCAACATTTAGTTTACAGTACATATATATAAGTAATGCCAGTCCTGTTTCCAAGCTCTGCTGCAGTGCCTTGCTCCCTTCTGCCAGGGCTGGAGTCAGTTCTGTGAGCTGCAGTGACGCTTGGAGCAGCTCTTGGAAAACATCCCAACATTTCTGTAACTATTCCAGCCATGGATGATTGTACTCTTCTGAGTACAGTCTTCTGAGTGGTCTCAGATTAATCTGGTTGCATGCAAGAAACAATGGCAGAATTCCCTGCATTTCTCTAGTTCCAAAAGAATACTCAGAAACCCAGTGATTCTTTGCATATCTATTTCCCAGTCTCACCAGTCTCATACCTGCATGAGACTGCAGTGGATTTTTCGCAGCGTTTTCCCCAAGAGCATGTGGCCATTTCATTGCATTGAGGTGTTTCTGTTTGAACAGGAGACACCAACATCCTTCTGTTGTCCCCCTTTTGAGAGATAAAATATCTTTGAGAGCACATGTCTGATCTCCCATGCAGTAAGATACTTGATGATTAACCCTTTCTTAAGATTGATCCAATTTTTTAAGTGTTACCCAGAAAAAAACCAAAACTGTTTCACAGAAGGCAATAAATATTATTTTAGCTAAATAACAATAATTATTTTAAGTGTCTTTTGTTCTTAGTAAATTCAATTTGCTTAAAAATGGCACTTTGGGAATCCAGGGTGTTAGAAGTTAGGGATAATATGCCACACTATTTGTCCTTTTTTTTCTCTATAATGGCAAAAGTGTAAGTTACAACCCTAACTTGATTAACTTTTGTTTCACTGTGTTACAGTTTTAACATTATTTAAACATATTTCGTTTAACTATGCAGAGATCTTAATCTTTTACTTAAATGTAAATTGCAAAGTACGATTGCTGAACAAATTGATTGAATACCATTGATTTTTCATCAAATAATTGTGGCAAATCTTGTAATCAATTATTCATCATTCTTAGAGAAGAATAGATGACATGAAGAATAAGCTGTAATTAAGATAAAACACTACTGGATTCTGTACTGATAATTTCTTTTGAAATTACAATTCTTGCAATTAAATCAAATTGAAATTAAAATGTGAGTAGCCTGATTGAGGCACTGAGTAATGATTGTACAAAAGTGTAATCTGAGCCTATTAATGTATGGAGACAGAGATGACATTTGATGCCTGAAATATTTTCTATTTTCCCATGCATTACTTCTGTCTAATGCAAGCATGATGTCATTATTATAGATTTTAATTTCCTCCATTATTATGTGACCAATGCAACAGTTACAAAACATAAAGCACATTCTTGAAAACAAATTAAACATTTAATTCCTGTCCTAAATTTATCTTTAGCCTAATTTTTGTTTTTCATTCTAAGTGCCAAAAATGAACATGGATTTACATTGCTGTAAGAATTTAGTTTTACAAGTCTTATGGATTTTTAAATTTACTAATTGATTTGTTATTTCCATGAAAAAAGGACCTGACTAGCGGGACATTTAAATCAATGGGGACACTTTTGTCTTCACTCATGTAACATACCTAGAAAAAGATTCTCAATAAAAACCTCAGCATTAGTCTTAACCATAACCACTGTTAATGAAATAACTTGTTAGTCGGCTGGACTCAGGTAAAGTGAAGTCTGACCTTGACAGCAGTCCCCAGCAGGTGTCAAAACTTACTTCAAGTATTCAGGATTTTTTTTACTGTTGTGTTAAAAGTGAAAGGAATTAATTGTCTTTCACCCAAAGAAGTAAACTGGAAGGTCACTAATGTACCAGATTATGTTTCTTTTTCAAATTAAAAGAGAAATACTTCAGAAGGATTGAAAAAAGTTAGCAGATATTTTAACACCAGAGATGAACTGTTCTCTGGAAGTAATCATTATTCAGGCTATGTAACTGAATGCAGCTATTAGTTGCAAATAATAACCTCACATGATATTGTTTTGATGCTGATAGGATCAGTTCAGTAATACACAGAGCACAAATATTTAGGTAGATTTGAAATTCATATACTGGGAATACACTTTCTGTTATGATTAGGACTATGATTTAGATATGAGCTGTCTCACGGTTTTTAAGGTCTTTTTGCCTCAGTGACATGCATTATAACAACCAGTTCAAAGCCATAAATGCAGAGTTTGCAGGTAACATAAGTGCACAGGGACAAATGTATTCCATTGCCTAAATGGCCATTGGTTTGGAAAATGAAAAGGATAAAGAGAATTCAATCAAATTTAAATAGCATTTTAGTTAGACCTGTGCAGTGAGGCAGAAATGGTAATGTCATCAGAACTATTTCTTTTCTCTCTCCTCTCTTTTAGACAAAATGCATTTTATTGTGTCTTTAAGTATCAACAAATAAATTATTTTCAAAATTTGTTGAAAGTTACTTTGAAAAATAAGTGTGAAAAAACCAGACCTCAAACAAAATAAAAAAAAAAATCAGATTTATATTATTGAAACCATGCAACAAATTTGCTTTTTGTATTTTAAATGCATATCTTGTTTTCAGAATTTGATGTTCTTTATTCAAATTACTTGTATTCCCATGTATCAGGCAAAAATACATTATTTTTATTTAAAGAATGTAATTTTATTTAATTTAATTTTATTTAAATATGACTGGCTGAAGACACTATGCTGCTAGTGTGTATATGGACAAATTTAGGATTCTGCTTCCTTTAGCAATTTGAAATTATTTTGGAAAACATTTGCGTTCTAAAACTTGGTAACATGGGAGTTCATAGAAACATAAAAGCCATGAGAAAATTATTCAAAGGATGCACTTTGGAGATGGGTAAGAGCCAGAAATCCAAGAGAAGGGAAAGAAAATAATAAGTGGGCAGCATTTCTGAAAATCAGAAATGTTTACAGGATTTGAAGGCTTGTTTTTTTCCCACAGTTTTTGATAATTAAGCACTGATCTGTGTTTCAGTTTTCTTCTCTTCCATGGAGTGTCACAACACAATTTGCTACCACCGTGACAGCTCCCTTTAACGCTGAGTCTCTTTCTAGATCCAGTCAGAGGGGAGTGTTGCCAAATTTTTGTATTTTTTCATTCTTCATCCTGTAAGGTTCATTGTATATTAGTTGCCTTTCTGAGATGTCAACAATTAAGTACGCTGAGGTACTGGATATAAAAAGGCATTCTTGTTCATTTGGAGGTGTAATTTTCTCAGGCTCTGCCTATCTATCTGTCAAGGCTGATGTGAAAATATGTCAAGCCACCTGATCTATCAGTTAAATATGCCTTATATTTCTCTGCTTGCCTCTTACATAGTTAAAGGTGATATAATGGGAACTCCAGAAAGTCAAAACAAAGGAGTCAGCAAATCAGGATTTGGCAAACTCCCGCTGAATTACTTGGCCAGTTTTATGCTAATTGGGAAGAAAATTTCTCAGGACTGACTGTACTCTTCAGATTATAGAATCATAGCATGGTTTGGGTTGGAAGGAACCTCAAAGGTATCCAGTTCCACTCCCCCTACCATGGGCAGGGACACATCCCACTAGACCAGGTTGCTCAGTGCCCCATCTAACCTGGTCTTGACCACTTTCAGGGATGGGCAGCCTGTGCCTCACCACCCTCACTGTACAGAAATTGTCACATACATAGCCTAAATTTCCTCACTTTCGGTTTGAACCCAAAAGATTGTTTTGAGTTTTTCTGTAATACAGCATGATTTTATTCTGTACATGGTTTATTTGCATCAAAGGAAAGCATTTGAGCCAATGTGCTTAAAAGTGGGTACAAGAAATACAGAATAAAAACCTTTAGTAAAATCTTCCAGTACGTTTCCTTCATACTTAGAAAACAGTATTTTCTTGCGCCTGTTAGCTCAGATCCCTTTCATTCTTCTCACTGTACTAATCTGAGAAATTTGCTCACTCACAAAGATACATTCTGAAGTCCCTATTCTTTGATTCAGTGGCTAAACTTGAAATGTAATCAGTGGGAAATGTGTCAGGATTAGTCAGTACTTGCCAAAGCTGTGTCAAACCATGGCAAAATCTCACTGACCCCTAGCTCATGATTTATCAAATGTAGCTAATACACGCACAGAATGAAAACAGATTTTAAGAGGGAGGGAGAAGAAATTACACTCATTAAGTGAAAGTATTTTCTAATGAATATACTTTTGAAGTTAAGACTTGGTCAAAGACACTGCACACAAAGCCATGACAGTGAGGAGAGTGCTCTCTTTTGAAAATTTGTACCTGTATTGGTACTTCCTAAAAAGTGGTCCTGGCTTGGAAAATCAAGAGAGTGCATGCCAATTGTAAGAAGTACAGGCTCAAACTCACGTAATAGTTGGTGGCGAGTGTGATTCCCATCTTTCATACATCAGTCTGGTCACCAGAACAGCAACCTGAGACCTGACTACCTTGTTTCTCTTCCATTCACAGCTTAAGGGCTAAAATGAATGTCTCCTACCTTCCAGAAGAATGACGAAAACTATACTGGAGAAACAGGACACAGGGTTCTTGGGTGGTGATACAGCTTTGACTGTAGTGAAGGGTTGCAGCAGTGAAGGGTTTTTCACCTCCCTATTACCTTGCTGGGGGCCAGGGTGCTTGTTTAACAGGTTCCTCTTCAGGAAGAGAGCATTCACAAATGAGGGGTGCAACACTGTGTCCACAAAAGGCTTCATCAACCACAAAGGTTTTTTATCAATCTGACTCCTATAAGCAAAATTTATGACCTCTTTAGAGTCTGATTTGTTATTCACAGAAATGTATTGCAAGAGAAATATCCTTCTTTTTTGTTTTGTTTTGTTTTGTTTCACACACAAAAGTGAAATACAAGGTGCAGGATACTGTGAGGATGGATGTGTATAAAATGTATATGAAGTAATGGGTATGTTTGGTGCACTAGTTGGACCTGGAAATCCTGGAATAACTAGTTTCTCTCTCCTTGATTCACAAAAATGTCAAGGGGACAAACTCCACCCTCAGATACTAACCCATGACTTCTGCTGAGGTGAGTTAAAAGTGGCTGGTTTACTCTGAAAGCAGAATTTTGCCTGGAAAATAGAATCTCGTGGAGACTATACTACTCTCTTCACTGCTAGGAATTTGCTGACATTGCTTTCTTTACCTGCCTCCCTTCCCAGTTCAAATGGAAAAAGTTGACTTTGTGCCTTTGAGAGGCTGAGTTACCATCAGTGTGCAAAATGATACTTCTTCAATGCAACAGGCTTGCAGAAGGTGTAGTGGAGGGTGAGAGTGTGTTAGTAAATACATTCAAGAAGGGAAATATCAAACAGTGAAGATAAATCTTGACACAATCATCAAAATCAGTCCCATTGTGGATATTTTTGGAGGTGTTGCACTTCACTCGATTCCTTTGATTGATTCCCTGTTATATATCAATATGGCAGGAAGCTCTGCTCTCCGTGACTCTTCCTGTGAAACTCTGAGATGCATGAAAGTCTTCATGTCCTGCATGCAAGATCCAAGTCACAGAGGGGTCCTTTAAGAGGAGTTCCAAAGATAAAAATATGTAAATAACTTAAGTACAATTCCTTTGACAAGTATAGTAATAATGAAAGATATAAGGCTGCTAATCCAGTCCCTAGGACCACATGATTGAAGAAAATAAATAAAGAATAACCTCCAACATACTCCAAAAAGAGTAATGACAGCCTACTGAATTTCTCAACAACATCCTATCTAGTCCTGTTGCTACTCAACTCAGCAGTAGCAAACTTTTTAACCATTACTCATATTTCATAGAAAACCTTCTTCACCATTTTCTCTCCCTGCCATTTTCCAGGCAGCTGTCTCTAGATTGCTAGGCTTCCTAATTCTGATGCGTGTTTCAATCAGATTTCATATTTTCCATATTCTTTGCTCTAAATCTTATGGGAACCTCTCTGCCTACATGTTTTTCATAACTTCTCAGATACTAAAGTATAAGGATTTGGGATGCAACAACAGTCTTCTTCTGATATTTCCTCTTCATTCTTACTTGGTAGGCTGAACCTATTTTTAAAGATACTGTTGTGTGGAAGTATTCATTTTGTTTTATCACATTGACCAGATAGAATTTATATCCATAAACATCTAACCATTCCTCTTTCTTACCTATGCAGTGCTTTAGTTTCAGAAAGCAAATAGATCACCACAAACTAGATGTAGAGGAGGAGGGTGCATTGGAAAATGTGAAAAGTCTAACCCCATGTTTATTTCAAATCCAAAGCCAACATTCACTTCAAACCTGAATTCCCATGATATATGTGATCTTTCATATGAACCCTGTGGTTTTTCTTAACTCTAACATCCATGTCATTCTGTACAGTTTCCATTCAAATAATTCAATGCATGCTCCATGCCTATATGCAAGGTGGAAAACCATTGTTTTGCTTAGGATTTCCTAATTTTCTCACTAGTACTGTGGTAACTCCAATAGCTGGTTATAACTGAATAGTATAATGACAGTTTATACTAAGAACTGCAAAAATCTGCATCAGAAACTGAGGCCAAATGTGAAGCTTGCCTCTCATGTGAGTGATTGATTAGCCAATTTTCCTACTGGAGTGTTGAACTGTGAGTGTAACTGACAGCTGCAAGTTTAAGTACAGTTTGGTCACTAAAAGTAATAAGAAATGTGATAAACTGGATATTTTATGAAATGGAGTCCCAGGAAATTTCTAGTTGAAGAAATAAAAGAAGTCACCGGAAAGCAATAAAAGCAGCACTGGAAAGTTAGACACAACATCTCATCTCTCCTGCAAGTGTGGTTGAATATAACCAGCCTGACTGGGACCCTCAAGGGACAGAGGAAAGAAATAGTACCATCCCATTTTAGGACTCAGTATTAAGAGCACGTGCAGCAAATTCTGAGGTCCCAGGCAGGTGAGGACAGGTTGCAGTCCTTGCATGCTTTGCAGTCCTCACTCTGCTGCCTCTGCCATGTCCCCAGCAGCCACAGGGAAGACAGCAGGACTGCTGGGGACAGCCAACAGAGCTCCTTCCCACTTGTGCATGAGCAGGCAACATTTTCTGTAGGAATGTGGAAGAAGGAGAACCCCAAATTAACCCCACAGGAGAGAAGAAAAAGAGGGTGTCAGAGAAAGATCCAGCAGTTCAGAAGGACTGTGCTCCTTGCTCTCCACTCCCTCCTCATCTTATTATCTCAGAAGAAGGCACCTCCCTCTTCAGGCCAAAAAGGACGGGAAGGGACAAAACCCTCCTTAGACTGACCCCATGAGATGTGGAGCCTCCAGTGCTGCAAAAGGAGCAGGGGTGATGCTAGGTCAAGAAACAGATGTGGGTCTGGGGGCTGAACTGATCTATAACTGGAGAGTGTCTGCCTGCTTTTGCACTCTGGGTTGAGCTGCTTGGAAAGTTATGTTGTAGATGTGGGAATGAATGTCCCTGAATTTGTGAGGGAGACATAACCCCCAAACAAAACCATAGTGAGCTGACTACAGCTGTGGCTCCCAAGTGGGAGTTTTGTAAAGAACTTCCAAAAGTACTTCTCAATATTCTCAATATTTTGGATCTGGCAGTGCTATAAACCCTACATGGATATCTGGAATTGAAAGATATGATCTAAAAATAAGATCTGAACTTTCTAATGAAAAATGAAAGAGTCAGGAAAAAGCATCCACATATTTGGGAGATCATCATACATTGGCCTAGGGTAGGAGTCCTGACTTTTAAGTGCTTGAGGTTGACAGGAGTTGGCAAATGATTCAAAGCTCCAGGGTATAATGTGACAGGCAAACGCTCCTTTGAGATCACTAATATATGCCCTGGGGAAAGAAGCACATGCTGTAGTGTTTGGAGAGCAAGTGAGAACATCCACTAATTGTGCTTTCCTTCAGGTTCCTGTAGTAATCAGGTTTTTTGTTTTTTTTTTTTCCCCAGCTGGTTTCTATAGACAGGCCAGACATTTAAAAATCTCTATATAATCACAATGCAGATGTAGTTCTGGGAGATATCACTGAACACACTTTTTTCCCCTGGTGTTTGAATTAGACTGGAAACGTTATTTTCTTGAACTGCAAAACTTCCCACCTTTAAATCCTTGTATATAACATATATCATACACCATCTTCAAAATCACAAAATTTGGGAGAGGAAGCTTAGTTGGAAGACATTCAGCTGAAAAATGTGTGCAATAAATTTTATTCTCATTTTTTTCTCAGTTTCTCCCTCTCTTCCAACACACAGCTTTGATAAGAAAGGATAGGATATATAATTACCCATTTTCTCTCCTCCCCTACATTTATACTTATAAGACCAGTGCATTTTGGAAAGCTTGAAGTGTGGGAACATAATGAAACATTACATCTGTTTAGCCAGAAAAAGACAATATTAAAAATCTCTGAGTGCTCAGATGTATTCTCAGCCTGATCTAAAACAGAGCAGAAGGGGAAAAAAATTACCAGAGTTGCATAAATTCTATGTACAGCTTTGACAGGAAATGTAGTACAGGAGCCAGATCATGTGCTTTGCATCACAGAGTCAGCAATTTCTGGCCATGGTATGGACATATCTGTTCCTAAAGAGAAAGAGGTGTGCCTGGGATACTCTTCATAGAATCACAGAATGGTTTGGGTTGGAAAGGACCTTAAATATCATATAGTTCCAATGCCCCCACCATGGGCAGAAACACCATCCAATAGGCCAGGTTGCTAAAACCCCCATCCAACCTGGCCTTGAGTACTGTTCTGGGGAGCTGATCCCCTGCCAGCCATTCTGATCTCTTGTGGCTTAAATAAACCTGGAAGAACATTTTCACAATTAAAAGCTATGCTGTTAAAAACCCAGGAGCGCTCACCTCCTGGTTTCTGAGCAGCTCGAGCTGTTACTAGCTGATGTAAGGCTGAGCCTGCTGGTGTGTGGTCTGTGAGCGCAGCCAAGGCGCTGGCCTGGCGTGTCTGACTGCTCGGAGTTACACCGGTGCACGCGGAGCAGACCAGATCTGCTAGCAGAGCTGCAGTAAGGCTGGATCAGACTGCTCTGTGCCAGAGATTCCAACAGCAGGAGGTTAGAGCAACAAGGAGAAATAGCTTCCTCTGAGTGCGTGTCCCCAACCGTAACACGACCACGAGTCAGTGTAGGTCCCTGGGCAGAGCTGCCCCAAGCTCCGGCTCCCGAAACACGGACACAGCCGCCTTTGTTGGTGTGTCGTGGTGCTGCAGTTACAAGAGCATCCTCTGTTAAAAGGAGTAATTTCCTCTCTGTTTTGGCTCCTGGGGCTCTTAAGAGTTAATGTCCTGGAATAAGATCGGTTCAAAAAAGAACTTGATTGATGACGGGCTTGCACCTTTATGACCCAAAACCAAACCGGGATTTGGTCTTTGGTCAAATGCTACATTTGTTACGGGAGATATTTTGTTCTCAGGTTTGACCTAACTCTACTCTCCTCAGCTAACACAGCAGTTCTAAAGCACAGCAGTGTATCAGCAAGCTCTCAATTCCAAGCAACCTGAAAATAAAAGCTGGTATTGCAGTAAAATACCAGCATGAAATGTTCATTTTTTAAATACAGGGTCCAAGACTTTCGTGTTCGATGTCAGAGGAAGATATATCATACTGGCAAAGTATAAACCCTAACAGATTGGTATTAGCTAGAAAGTAGGCAAACCCCACCCCCCCAAACCAAAATCAAAACCCCACAAAAAGCAAGAAACAAGGCAGCGCAGAATGTCCATTGAGTTCAGTGGAAAATCCTCACAATAAATCAATTTCCAGATTTCTTCCTTACTGCTGTTAAGAATAAGTGGTCTAAAAGACCGAACTTCCCAAAATCCAGCTGAGAAAAAGCCTGTTAAACTAGGGTGGGGAGAACTGAAATCAATCTCCTCAATTAATCCTCCTTTTAAAGCTTTAGCACGTTATTTTTCTTTAAAAGGGGATTTAGTACTTGGACAAATGTTCTCATGTATCAACAAAACATAAAGTTACTTCTTTACTTTTTCCATAGCCTTTCCTGATTAATGAGAAAAGATATTTTTATTTTGAATAAAGATCTATAATTTCCTGGTTATTTTCATGCTTGAACTTGATCTCTGGTAAACTAATATAAATCAGGAGCAACTTGGTTGAGACCAGTGAAGTAAGATTAGCATAGGAGCAGAGCTGTACTCATAATAGTCGTGCAAGAGATCTCTCTCTTAAATTCCTGTAAAAGTATGCAAGCCAACAGCATGAATCAAGTATAATTAAGAGCAGAATTTAGCCCGAAAGGTTGCATGTAAGATGACACTCATTGCTGTGGCAGCAGATTGTTGTCACACACATAGAAGTTTTTACTTTCTTCCTGCACCACTGAGAAGATCCTGAAGTTGTGAAAAAAACCTTTTTATTCAGGAGTAAATATCGAAACCAGTGATGGAACAGTCTGGCAAATACACAGTACTACTGAGCAAGTAAATTTTGGTTTATACTACTGTTGCTTTTTGAACCTTTTCTTCAATACTAAACTCTTTCTTCAAGAAAAATAACATGAAGGACAAAGCTGCAGCAAAGAAAATACATTAACTTTTGCAATGGCTTAATGTGTTTTCTTGCTACTTAAATGTAATGTTTATCTAATAAACAGTATTTCAGTGTTAAACAGTAACTCTCTGTCCCATACTGAATGTCAGAGCGTCCTTCAGGAGTTGCTATGATGCCTTTGAAAGCAGTTTTTCTCTAATGAAAAGACATACTATGTCACTGGAACAGGGTCCCAAGGAAGGCTGCCCACCACTTTCTGCCTCTGGGTAATCTGGCCTCAAGCACAGCCCCATGTCAATCTTTCTTGCTTGCTCAGTTCTCCCTGCTCCGGAGTAAACTAAGCAGCATCTTGGAAAGAACGTTTATCAAGACAATGCCACAGTCCAAAGTCAAGCCATTAGTTGCATGAATAGGTTTTAAAAAAATACATGTTTTTCTATTGCTTTTCCTGTGGGGATGAAAATAGAAATTATTTTTTCAGACTTTCAGGTCTTGACTACTGAAGGATGGTGCAATATTAATGTCTTTATTTCATGAGGACTACTTGCTTGCTTAGAACTCTGTGTGCTTAAGCATATTTTTGAATTAACGCTGTACATGGTACCAACCAGCTCACCCCATAGAAAACAACCGTGAAATAAAATGAAATTACTATTTTGCAAGTGGGAAATTTGAAAACAATCTTCTCTCTTAATTCTTAAACAGAGGAAATTAAATTCATACTTTCCAGTACACTTAATCCTGATCCGTTTGGCATATTTGAACATTAGCCATTTGCACTTCTGTATAAAATGAGTGTGGCTCTCAGAAATGCACTGTTCCTGTAGACTGTTGATCCAAATTGACTGTCAAAAGCTATCTGAAGAATTTCAGCAGCTGACCTGCTTTATCATGGCCACCAGTTGCTAAAAGCTGTAGATGGTGTTGAGAGCTTAGGTGAGAGAGAAGAATACAGAGAGAAGTTAAAAGACAGGAGGGCAGAGAAGCTCTGTGAGCTCAAGTCTTTGGCACTTGTTTCTTACTCATTAAAGAGAAGCTGTAGTTCAGTGGTACCTAATGAGTTGGGCCCTTATGGCTGAGTCATTCAGAGAGAACAGGGAAATGATAAGCTACAATATTTATTTCAAGCAGATAAAATAAATGGTTATACAGTTCATGCCTTGTGTTGAACTGTTCATCATCCAGAAAAAATAAGGATGAAGCTGATTAAACTGTGGTGACTCAGTCTGGGATTTGTCTTATAGGACTTTAGCCATTTTAAGGTGGCCAACAAACTTCCCACATTAACTACTGAAGAGAAAGAAATAGGGTAAGATTTACCTGGCCTTTCTTAGCTGAGTTGCCTGTTTCTTTCTGTTAACAGGAAAGGGAATATGGATAACTTACTCAGATACAGTCAGATATGTTTCATTAGGTGAGCTCTGGTCTGTTCTCTTTGATTTGACTTGGTTTAGGCAAGAAGAGAATAAAGGAGTTTACTTCTCTAGATTCCTCAGCAGATTTAGATTTGAGGTACCCAAGTCCCTGTAGTTTGCAAAACTTGTATAAAAGGTCACCTTCCCTGCTCATAACATGATTTTTATTACTAGAAAAAAGTAATAAGTTAGGGCAACAGAAGAATTTTTAAAAAGCAGCTGTTCCTTTCTTGGACAGCCTCACTGTTTTCCCAAGCTACGTTTTTTTTGGTCTTGAACAGGGCAAAAAGAACATGAGAGTGAATTAAGACAATGAACAAGCACTTTGCTGAGCACACTGGAGATATGGCTGAATGTTAACATCTATTTTCTATCACCACTGTTTCTCTTACTCCTTCATGTTCACTCCAAGCAAAGGGAATGCCTTTGGCTTATTATCACAGTACTGAAATAAGTCTCCTAATTTATGTGATTGCAGCACTTCTCTTTTGCATCATAAAATTCCTATAGAAATGTGGCCAAAATGGATAAATATTTTCTGGAGCAGTGATGGTGTTCTTGTATCTGTCCTGGAGATAAAGGTCCTGGAGATAAAGGTGGCCTGAACTTTATTTTTATTTTTATGTGGCATAGAAGAGGCAACAGAGCATGGGAATGGAACAGAGGAATTCCTAAGGTCTGAATTCCAGTTGGATGCTGAGTCTGTGGCCTTGGGCTAGTCTGGCATTTCAGTACTTCAGCGACTGACACCCTATAAATACACAAATAATAGATAGGAACAACTTAGGTCTGGATTTCATCCTGGCCTCAGAAGGCATGAACCCAGGAGCTGCAGACAGTAGTCTCCTGACAATGTCTTACAGCCCATGAGCCACAGTACTGAGTGCTGCAGTCACTTTCCATCTTATTTCTAAAATACCTATAAAGCAAGGCTTAGATGTGGTGCATCATCCCTCTGTGCACCTTTTCTAATCTATAAAATGCGGCTATCAGGAATATTTTTCTTTTACCTGTGCTTATTTACAAGACTGTCAAGATTTAAATCAATGACAGAATAACAATAAGTCACTATCTTTTTGAAAGCTGGCTGAACTCAGAAGTGTCAGTGTGCCAGTGACCAACAAAGCAGCATATGCTGATTGTGAAGCTCTTCCATTGGTGAACAGATACTCACACAAGAGGTTACACTGAAGTCAGCAGAGGTTCACATAACTTTTGGCTATTGTGAGTGAGGAGACCAGAGTCTGGTCCTGCATTACTGCTGATGTTAGATCAATGTTAGCAATGAAATATGGTGAAATCAGAACCAAAGAACTGTTATGTATATTAAAAAAAAAAAGAAAAAAAAAAAAGAAAGAACTATTTAATGACAGCTAAAATTTTGAAAGAATTGGAACAAGTGATACAGGAAAAAAGGGATAACTTTACATACCTAACAAACAACAGCAAGAGGCATAATTATATAGGAGGTTTTATAATATAAAAACTCAGATGTTCTGTTGGAGTTAATTGATATAAAGCATCACTGTGGATTTTTTCCCTCCCTCTCTTGCTGATGTTTGTAATTCAGATGAATGAAAGGAGCCTGATTGCTAATTAGGAAAAGTTCAATAGGTTCCATTTTCTGAGAGAGTTGTGCTTCCAGAAATTCTTTGCAGCTAGCTCCTCTTATCCCAGCTCTGACAAAATTCCCAACAAAACTCAGCATTAACATGCGCAAGGTTAGGTCTTGTCTTGTTACCTGTCTCTGCCTTTGGGGTCACTTAAAGGTTGCCTGTAGCCCCAAATGAATGAATTACTTTTAAATGAGAAGTTTGTTTCTTTGAAGCTGCAGTGAGAAGGGGGATAATAGTGAATTACAGTACACTGCACATAGCATAAAATCACCCAGCACATACTAAAAGAACTATCTGTAAACTGTAAAGCTCAGCCTGAGACTTAAAGCTTACCCAGCCTGGGTAGTGTCAGAGCTGAGAGGACTGATTCAGTGTTGTGTTGCTGTTGAGTGTTGTGCAGGAGGCTCAGCCTGGGGAAAAGTCAGGAACAGCTAATCTCAACTCCTCCTTCCACAAACAAATTGCCTGGTACACAGGGGAGGCCCATGGGATGGCATCTCTGGATTTTCTTGAGCAGGTTTCCAGGGCAGCATGGGACACTGGCATGCAGCTGCCCCAGCACAGGGCTGCACACTCTGGCTGGTTCTCTCCCTGTTCCATGGGAGCCAAGGTCTTCTCATCATCCACACTGCAGACATATTGATTAATCCCCACACTCCCTGCTCCACAGGAAAAAAACAAGCAAGGCATGATACCATTTTTTCTTTCTGGACTCCTCTCAAGCATATGTCTGTGTCTATTTTGTGTATGTTTTAAAGAGCAAGCCTGGCTGCTCTTTGCAGATCCATGCCCATAGTTATTATTGCTAGCACAAATTTGCCCCTAATCATGGAGTTGCATTAGAAGGTTAGTGTGACTTTATCTCACATAGCAACATAAAGCAGTCATATTGTGGACTTAGATCCACTCTAGATTGCTCTTAAGGACCGCTTCTAGTCAAGCAGATCTCTGGAGTTTACAGATGCAAGTAGTTTTCTTCTGTAAGAAGCAGATGCTGGAGGATGAGAAGCTCTGATCCCTGAGAAGCAAATTCAGGACATTTGTTTGCCGAAAGGAGAGCTGCTGGTTTGCCATGTTTGGTTTTCAGTGTCCTGCTGAGGCAATAAATGTTCAGGAGCCCTGGCATCATTATGTGCTGCTGTGGCTTGAAGTTACTGTATCAGTAGCCATGCAAGGCGTCTGAAAAGGACAACATAAAAGAGCTCTGCTTCCAGCAGGGAAAAGGATAAAAAGTAGAAAGAATTAAACTCTGCCATCCTGCTCTCACATTTTCCAGAAACTGGTGAGGCAAATACAGTGGCAAAATATAAAGTTCCAGAAACTGGTGAGGCAAATACACTGGCTGGTAGCTCTGGGTGTGAGCAGGAGCTGAATCTGAGCACAGACCTTCATGTTGCTTGGCCGTGTGTGTGGTGGTCCTACTTCATCTGCACCAAGGCAGGCGGGCTTGCTGATCCTCCTGCATCTCTGTTGACACTGCAGCTGCTTCTTCAGGCATCAGGGGAAGCTTGTGGCTCTTTTCACAGGTCAGAGATCATTATTAAATGAATTTTGCCCTGCATGGTTCAGGAAATGTGTGGATATCAATCGCCTAAATATTGTCCAATATATGCTGAAGTAGAGGTTGTAGGCTGTAAGATATGCTAATCTAAGCCTTTCACATCCCATCAGCAACGAGTTTTCTTTGCAGGTCTCACTTCACATAGTCCAGGGACAAAAAGTACTGTTTATACAAATGGGATTTATAGGAAAAAAGGAAGGTCTGTCACTGTCCAAGCATTCACACATGAATAATCCATATTGTCTATGATTCATCTTTAGCTGTGAATGCTGCTAGCTAAAGACCATTATTTGGATTGATACATTTCGTGGATGCAGATGTAGTGTATGTGGGAATGACAGGTGCTGTTGTAAATAAAACTTGTGTTGTACTTGGTGCACTGCCATGCAGTTCACCTGGAGTCTGCTGAGACCTTTGTGTAATATCCTGAGTCATTGAAATAGAAACAGTTTTGGGTATAGATTCCCACTGTATGTACGAGGCCCTCTTCTGACTGCCAAGGCTGCTAAAAGGAATAACACATCAGGTAACCTGTACATCACTTGTCTAGAGCTGGAGTAATGCTTCCCTTCTGTGTTAAGTATACAGGGACTGCTAAGCTTAGAATAAAGAGAGAAATGCAGTTATAGCTGACATGGCTAACTTTAGAAAATTATTCTTGAGACTTTCCCTCACTAAAAATTATAAAAAGCCCTCAGGCCCTTGAGACAAACACTTTGATGTAGCTTGGAAAATAACAGAAAAGCTGCTCTGAGTGCTGGGCAACCCACCAAAAGTTCATAAGTTAATAAGACTCAAGAAAGCATTACTGTAAGCAGAATTTCAGTTTTGGGCCTTAAAGCATATATTTTCCATAATGAAAGAAATGTATGCCTGGGATTTAAAGAAAATGTAAAAAAGGTTGTGGGAATAGGGCACAGTAGGAAAAATTTCCCTATTATGCCTTGTGCTTCCCTGCATACTAACAGCACCACAAACATCAACAATAACACACAAAATGCCGAACTTGTCTTTCAGCAGCTGTGGAAGGTGTTTAGTCTGGGATTTGTGATTTATGGTTATTCTGACGAATAATATGGAGCATGGCCTGAGGGCATTGAGTAGTGGATGGTCCTTGGCACACTGTGGGCAAACAATGCATATACAGCTCAAGCCATGTATTTTTCCCCTCAAAACCAGGGTGTTTTCCCCTCTGATCCCAATTAATAGCAATCCTTCCTTAAGAATTTTCTCCTTCTCATGGAAGAATGGAGTTCATAGACTTAATCTTCTTTTTTGTTGTTTATTTTAGGATTTTGGATTACTGCATTATTGTACTACTGAATCAATCACACTGTTTAGTGTGGACAGCCTCATAACACCCTGTGCGATGAGGGAAGCTATTTTATGACTAGGGAATCAGATGCAGGGCATGAATTTGTAGTTAGATTGTTAGAAAAGAGTATCTAGAGCATCCTATTTTGAAATTGGATTGCTTCTCCTTGCATTGGTTCATCCTGCTTAGTTATGGAGAAGATAATCTATTAACTCTGTGGAAATCTTGCCAGAATTTCTAAAGATCTGTAGAGTATACTTCAGTATGTTCCTGATGATTTAATCTCTGCCTCAGCCAGACAAGCTTGTCCTGTATTTTCAACTAATTTACAAGAGAACTGCATTTGAGATTAAATATTTTTTATTTAATTGCCACTAAATCTATGTCTTTCCAAATAATAACTTGTGAGCTTTCTTCTCAACAAGTCAGTAGGTAATCATATCAAAGTGTGGAGGTTAAATGATTGTTACTGGCACAACAAGAGACCTCTGTCTGAGCAGTGTAGGCACAAGATAGTATTGATACTGAAAGTGAGTTTAGGTTCACCATCAAAGTATCATAACATACTCTAGAAATCCATTTTTCAAACTCAAGACTTGAGAAAATTTGTCTGAGAAAATGCTTGTGAATACATATGTTACTGTGTGCTGTTTAAAAGTGTGTGTCTTAACCCTGAAAAATGGCAGTGAATGATCCATATGTGTGTAAATAAATCCTAGATCTACATAGTTTTGGGATAGAACTCTGCTATGATCTTGCAAGCTGCTTTATTACTTTTTAATTAATTTATTTTCTCAGCTACTTAATCAAATGCTATTTCTAGCCTTGAAACAGGATGGGGGCTGGTGGAGGTTCACATTTATTTGACAGATCTAGCTTTTGTGGCTTTCTAGATGACAAATTAGTCTGACTTCTGCAGTGCTCTGGCGACTGTAGTGATCCAAATATAGTTTCCTGAATTCACAGGACCTTGTTTTTCTTAATGTTCTTCTTTTTTTTGAGTCTTTGAAGACATCTGTCTGTAATCTTTCCTACAGGTGTTCAGCTGCAGTCCCATCTGTAGAAAGACCACAGGAGGATTTGCCTTGAGCCGGTCTACATCTTACACATTCACAGTGTGCTAGAGAGCATCTTTAAGTACAATGACTGATATCTACACCTGATATTTGAATTAGTGTAAATGAACTTTCAAAGACATCAGCAATGCTTTAAGATTCCAGCACTCAGGATGTTATTCTGGCTGTTTATACCACCAGGGATATCTCTAATATGAAAATGAAAAAAGTATTCATGTTACACAGCCACTCAAAAGGAGTGGTGTAAAAAAAACCGTGTGATACGCATTTGTTTTTGTTTGATACTGGCCAATGTTTTGTCTTGCATCCCAGCCTTCTGACAGGTGTAGCTATTCATGTGTGCATAGCACTATGGCTATGGCAGAACAGCCTCCTTCATTAAATTAATGCTGATGTTTATATCTGACAAAGCTGGAAACCTCTTCCAAATTATAATTCATCACATATATTTGAGACTTTTTTTCTTCACATTGTTCCAACATTATTTGCATAGCTCAATACCTGAGCTGCAGAAGCAAGTAGAAGCTTGGTCTCCACATGTGTCTCAGTGTCTGCTGTCTGCAGCCCCAACAGGTGAGTAAAGCAAAGAGGGTTTTGTAGGAAATCTGTTATGGAAGTTTATGATTATTTTCATATTTTTTTATATATGACAAAATCTTGGTTATTAAACAGATATATTTTATTTTAATATTTCTAAAACTAAGAATCCTGCTAAGTTTAAATGCTTCAGAGATGAAACATGTCTGTTACTTTAACTACTATGAGCTATTTTAGGTAAAGTTTTTGTTATCATGCATTTTCCAGTATAGGATTCCAGTAAAGTAATTTTTTGTAAAGAAACCAGCATTTTAAAGCTCATCTGAAAATCTGTGTGGGTGTGTTCACTAAAAAAATAAATCTCCTTGAAAGTATTGATATGTGAAATCTGTTGCTTAGATATATTTATTTATGTTGATTCAAGATTTGCTAGGAATGGAAATGAAATATTTAAAAAACGGTAACTAAATCAAAACCAACATTTTGTCAGAAGTATGAATTTCTTCTGATCACACAACAATAATAATGCATTTAAAGTTTGTTCTTCAATGGGTTTACCTCTTGGGGCCAAGGAAGCCTTTGGCCTGTGGTCTATTTGGCCCGTGTCAAGGACAAACAGTTGAAAATGGTTATCTTGGTCTGCTTGAGACTGTTTCAGAATAAGAATGTGAAATCTATGGCTCAGCTACTGGTTCTCTGAACAAAAGAGTAGAGAAAATATGCTTAAACTGAAGTGCTTAGCAGTTGTTATGGTGACACATTAAACTAGTCAATTCTGGCTTGGATCCAAAAAGATTTAAAGATGTAAGGATGGTGAGATCCCATTTTGGAGTACTTCAAATCAAGTTTTCTGTGATCTGTAGTAGAGAAATAACCTTACAATAAGGATGGGAATTTTCACAGTAAAACACAATACAAAAATCCACATTGAAGTCACTCATAGGGTAGGAAATGCCAAATTTAAGATGCTTGTGCAAACCTAGTTCCCTTCCTGTGCTGTGCTCTTTGTATGTTTTCCTTTACAGGATCACACTCACCTCATGTAGCAAAAATTGTTAAATGAGTGATTGAAGTGCTCCAAGGAAAGATGTCTCTTCCAGTACAGCAAGAGTAGTGCAGGATGGGACCAAACAGTGCCTAAACAGTACAGACAGAGCAATCTCCCCCATACCCTTTTGAGGAAGTTTCTCTGTAGCAGAGCTGCTGAGTGTGTAGAGGCAGCAGTAGCATCTCTGTGACCATGACATGTACGTGTGTGTGCAGGTGTGTATACACAAATGCCTATTTTTGCTAGTAATTTTTCAGTGTAAGGTGCATGAAACATGAGGTAATGTTGCAGACAAGTGTTTTTATGAGAGTATTGATACTGAGAGTATCAGTTGCAAGCCTGTGTGTGAGCATGTACCACATGGCTTGCTGGGAACCAAGCTTGTGACAATGAGCAGTAGCTCCTGGAGTAAACTGTCTCTCAAACTGCACCCGTCTTTTGCCTTGGGGAGCATAATTTCTTCACTTGAAAAGTAAACCAACACATGGGCACCATGGATAATCACGACTGTAAGTGACTTGAGGAATCCTCTGCAATCCTGTGAGACCAATTCTTATTTCTTATTTCTCGTGGTCAGTCTGAATGACTGCCCTGGTGAGTTGGATGTATCTTTTTTACCTGGAAAAATCTGTTATCTTAGAAAATGGACTTTTACACAACTGGAGTTGCCTCTAAAAATGTGGTCGTTAAGAACAATGGTAAAATAACTGAGGAATAGTCACACCTAAAACTGTAAGCTGCTCAAGAGCAGCAGGAATCCTGTAAGTTGCTCCATGTGCTATGCCATAAACCTTGGGACCACATTAGTGTCTGATCCCATAGTATTACTTCAATAAGCATCATCCCTATGAAATTGCCATAGAAATAAGATGGTAGTGACTCAGGAGGTAGTGGCAGTGGAATGTCTTCTGCCATTACTTGTGCTGTAACCCCTGTGTGGATGAGCAGGGGATTTCAACACTTTTATAGGGCATCTTCATGGTAAAAGCATTTCCATACAGCAAGTACATGAGTTAAAAAGTGTTAAAATATGAAACATAATTCAAAGGGAATCCTTGCAGCTCCCGACTACAGCACAGTCTACATGGGGAATAAATGTATTAGGACTTCAGATCCTAAAGGAGTCAGTTCTGGTAATGCAAACCACGCATGGCTTTGGTTTTGTAATTCTGGCAGTTATAATTTAGATCCTAAGATATATTGGGCATAATTTCAGTCTAAAATAGAATATTTTGGGGCAAAAAGAGTGTGGTTACATGGTATGTCTGAAAGTTGAACTGCTGTCAAAGAAAGAGGGAGATTGAAAAAGCAGACACCCCTGCAGCTGCATCCTTGACTTTGACGAATCACAGAATCACAGAATGGGCTGAATTGGAAGGGACCCACCAGGATCATCAAGACCAACTCCTGGCCCTTCACAACAGCACTCCCAAAAATCACACCATGTGCCTCAGAGTGTTGTCCCAATGCTTTTTGGACTCTGTCAGGTTTGGTGCTGTGACTGCTTCCCTGGGGACACAGGGCACTGCTGACTCATATTCAGCTTTTCCTCGACCAGGACCCCCAGCTCTCTTTCCATGGCATTGTTTCTCAGCCTCTCATTCCCCAGTCTGTCCATACATCCAGGGCTGCCCTACCCCAGGTACAGAATCTGGCATTTTCCCTTGTTGAACTTTATATGTTTGGTGATTGCCCAGCCCTCTCATTTGTTTGGCTCTTAACCCTTTGTGCCCAAACTGTGAGCCAGTTGCTCACCCATTACGTGATGTGTTCATTCAGCTACACATTTTGTCAGAAGGATCTTGTGAGAGACGCTATCAAAAACTTTGCTGAAATCCAAAAAGATTACATCAGCTGGCTTCCCTTGATCAATTAGGTAGCTTACCTTGTCATAAAAAGAAATCAGGCTTGATAAGCAGGATTTTCCCCCACAAAGCCATGGTAGTTTAAAACTGATAACACTCCAGCCCAAACACATGTGATTTCCTCAGTTAACTTCATCAAATCCTCTCTTTTGAGGTCATATTAAAACACCTGAGAATGTGTGCCCATGGCTGAGCAGGAATCAGTGCCCTCCTCTGTTCATACAGGGCAGAAGAGAAAGAGAATGAACAAAGAACTTGACTGTTGCTGTCTGCTGCAGCTCTCTGAGACCAAAGGGAAGGGACAGGACGTGGAGAGGGTCGCAGTAAACCAAAGGACTCAGCCTAAGATCCAGCATCTGGCAGAAAGCCCAAGTTTCAGATTTGTGAGAAACTGTCTGGGGGAGAGAAATATCTTTACACTAGATGTGAAACAGGAGGGCTGGAGGGAGGTTTGGAGAGGAGCCCAAGAATGAGCGCAGCCTGCTGCAGCCAACGGCTCCGGTCAGGGCCTCCCTTTTTCCAAATGAAACTATTTCTATTGTCACTAAGTCTTAAAAAGTCATTGTGTATCTGGATGTGCACATGTATGCATATGCTTGCAAAAGTGACATGTTTAGCTTCATATGTGACAACATGCCTTTGGCAGATAGAATGTAAAAATTAACTTGTTCTGTGCTTTTCTTTATTTTTTTTAAGGAAGGATAAAACAAAACCAGATTGAGCTTTTACACTTAAAGCCCTAAGAAAATCATAAAAGTGAATTATGGGGTGAGAATTACTCTTTAAAGGAAAGCTTTACACTGGAGTAAACTTGGAACATTTATACATAAAATATCATATATAATATTTATGTGTATAAAATCTGCTGAACTGGCCATTTTCTGACTATTATATAAATTTCATGCATTTGAGAAAGCAGACTTCCTTTCACAAAAAACAATTTGTTCTAGCTTCTAGCTTCTATTATAAAGTAATAATCCCTGAGTATCAACACTTGATGCTATTGTCATAAGCTCTCTCCTCTGTGTGCTGTTCGGTTGAGTAATTTGTCTTTTGTAGATTGAGCATAAAGTGCATTGGTCTAGCAAGCTAAAAGCATGATGTAAACGAGGAGAAGGAAAAAGATGAGGCTGAGAAAAGAGCACATACTCCAAACAAAGGACACAATTTTGGGGTGCAGAACTCTTCAAAACCACTCCATGTCCAAATTTAGCTTGAAGATGGAGTCTGGGTGTGGGCAGATATACAGATAGTGAGTTCCAAAACTTAGTCTTGTTTAGAGGCAGCCTTCGAGATACCTCAAAAAAGGAAGTGGTTGAGGGTCTCCAGGGAAGGCACCAAGCAGCAGCACAGAGCTGGTGACCAGAGAAGCACTGGGAAACATCCCACAGGAGAGGCCCCGGGCTGCCACCTGTGCCCCACCCTCCCCTGCACTCTCCATCAACCATGGGGTGACACCTCCAGGGGTGTCCCAGAGGAGTTGTGAGTGGCAGTCACACACCTCAGTATGACCTCGTGGAGCAGAGGGACCTCCTTTGAGACAGTGGATTGACTTTCCAAAGTAACTGGGCTCATACAAGAACTTGACACAGAATAAGCAAGTGGACCTAAACAGATAAACGTCCTCTACTGTCCCTACAAGGAAGAAATGACAGAGAATGAAAGGAAATGCAACAGTTATTAATGCTTTCACCCAATAATGCTTAGATGTGCTCAGATAACACAATGACAAGGTCTTTCAAAAGTCAGTGCAATGCAGAATAGCCTGCATTTATCTGGGACAAGTAGACATTCCTTATCCTATCTGTAGAAATGCTTGCTGCTTTTGCAGCTTGTCTAGTATTGATCTACTCCACAGTAATCCATGTGAATTCTCTTCCTGTAAATCCCCCATTTGAAAGTTATGACTTGTTCTTGCAGAAATTATTACAAAATTATCTAAAAAGCAAGTGAAGAACAGAGACTGTTCACAGAATTTTAATCTGTAGAACTATTAAGTCTTTTCTTGGTTGAAGCTGGAACAGAAATGAAGCATTTCAGTGCCCTCAGAGAAATCCAGCATATATGATCTTCTCTAATTGCCTGCCAGGGAAAAGCTGTGATTATGATGCAATCACTGATCTGATCCCATAGTAGCTTTTCCTAAGTCAAAACAGTCTGTTTTCTTCTCATTTGTTAAGTATAGCATTGTTTTAAAGAGTTTCAAAACGTCCTTTCCACAACAAGCATCAACACAGGATTAACAGAATCAAGGTCTATACCCTGGAATGACAGGAAGAAAAATAGATGAAACATTTAATTGAATTGCAGATGTTATGTCTAGAAGAGCAAAATACTCTGAAAGTAGTTGAGTAGTTTGCCATCTACACTAAGCAGAGATTTTTAAAACAGAATATGTATGGACAATGCAATGGTGCAGAATGCAAACATCTGTGTTGAATGTTTCCAGTGCTATCGAGGAATACACATTTTTCTTCGATTTTAGAACTTAGTGGTATCAGTGAAAATAAAATATCTAATTATATCACTGAAGTCATCAGAAGGATGCAGAAGAAGTTCATTCTTCTTCCTGAGAGACATCTACAATAAATCATCAGTGGTATATTAAAAAATAGATTATAGTAATGGCAATAAGTGCTTTTCTTATTCAACAAAGGAATAAAAAAGGAAGATATTGAATTATGATCTATATCAACTCAATTGTGTGCTTATTCAGTCAAAATAGGAAAACATCAAAATAGTCTGTATGATGTTGTTCAGTTCCTTGAACTTCACATAATTTTAAACATTTGTTGGATAGAAAAAGAGAAGATAATTTTTTTGAGTATTGTAATATTGAAACTATAAAATATATTTTCTAGTTTTCTAACACAAGCAGTTACTCTGAAGACTGAGAAGTGATGGTTGTGTGGAGTTAGAAATATATTATCAAATTTTAACTTCTCAGATAGGAAGAAATATAGAGTTGTAGATGTTATATTAAACCATTCATCTTATCATTCATTTACATTTCAGCTTGCAGCACAGAAGTCTGAATAACTAAGAAGATTTTAATTAAATCAAAGGACAAAGCATGACAATTTAATGACCTGATATAAAACCTCATATATTTCCATTGGCCCCAGGAATTTTCTTGAAAGCAAAACAATGTGAGCTAGATTTTCCATTCTATGTGGGTTTGGGCAGCCTGTTCCCAAGAGACAAGACTAGGAATCAGGCTTTGTTCCCTATTGCCTTAATTCTGGATCAAATAGATATTGCAATTATATTAATTAGGCAAACATCCCAAATTGACTTTTAAAGTTATTTTCTTTGATTGACAGTGGTAGAGCCTTGCTTAGTCAGTCACATTTTCATTGAAAATCAATGTGGCAAGTCTTGGTGTTCCCTGGTTTTGAAAACAAAGCAAATGATTATTTATCCCCTCTTTCCTGTTCACTGCAAAACCGTCTCTGTGATTTAATTCTAGCTTGGGCTGATAGCACACCAATCTTCTTGACACACTAAGAGGGAAAGGTATTTGGATCACTGCTATGGCTTGGCAGGAGCTATTGATGTGATGCCTGCACTTTGTCAGAAGGCTTGGGAAATTCCACAGCCAATACTCAAAGCTCTAGGTCAGGCAGGGATTTCCAATCCCTGATAAGTGTGAAGTTCACGAGAACTCAGCCACCCTACATCTTCTGCATCTGCTGGCTGTGGCAAGGCTTTCATGACATATTCTGGTGGTCAGAGCTCCACTTAAATCCAGACATCATTATGACACTGTGAGTGGTGAACTGGTGGACAATTCAACTACCTTTCTCTTATTGAAAAGGAGGTTGAGGCTCCTTACTAAATGTGGTGTAGCTGAAGCTGATGTAAAAAATATTGCTTAAATACCCGAATATATGGTTATGTATTGAAATGAAAAATATGAAGATGGTTCAGAAATCATTGCATAAAATTTATTGATTTGCTTTTCTCTTCAAAAAGTTAAAAAATGCAGAAAGCACAGGTAGTTGGGAAACTCTTCAAGAAATATTTTATTTGTTTAAGAAGAATGAATTACAAGTGAGGACCTTGTGAAGTTTTACTATATTTGAAATACACCTGGAACTGCTACAATTATTCATTATCCTCTAAGTGGATTGATGATCCTCTAAACTTTTGCTTAAACTAATTATCTGAGGTTTCATCAGGACAATGTAGGTTATGTTGTAGGAACAAAAATTCAATTATCAGCATAGTCTAATAGTAAAGGAACAATTATCTGGATAAGTTTTAGACTCTCCTCTAATAAAAAACTTTAGAAACATGTTTCACAAATTTTTCTCAGGTGTCTTCTCTGTATATTAACTCTTCAGCACAGGAGAAAGTTGGATTCAGACCTTGTTTTCCTTTGGTTTCAGGATTTTAAGGAAAAAGGCCAATATTATCCAGGAGTCTATATTGGATGGACATAAACATCCTTTCTACTATTTAAATCTGCTTATATTTTATGAGTTTATCTCAGCCATAAAGACAAGGTTCAGATCCAATGATGTTGATTTGAAGAATACTGCTTTATTCTCTTATTTTATTGGCTTATTTAAACTCCCCCATGCATTACTCTATTATTTTATTGGGTTATTCAGACTCTCACAATGAATCATTTTCTTAGCTTAAATAAGTCAATCCCATCTGGATCTGGTCAGAATATTTTCAGTGAAATGAAATATGTCACTTCATCAAAGCCAAAATGTTGTATCAACATATCAGTTTTGACAAACATTTCTTGAGAAAGTTTTTGCCTGGGGTTCCCTTGTCACTTACAGCCAGAGGAGAAAGAACTTGAGCTGAAAAGATCAGGTTTTATATCCAGAATCAGACATTTCATAACAATTTCCATTTGCAAAAATGTTTGAGGGGGTTATTTTCATTCCTCTGAATAGTGAAAGCAAATTCTGAAACCTTGAAATTTAGAGTAAAAATGGAATCCGTGTTCTCTGAACAGCTTTAATTATATCTGAGCATACAAAATGCTGATTCAGTAGCTCATATTTAGAGGATTTAGGTATACCAAAAGGCAGAAAATCAGGAAACCATGAGAAATGTGGCTGTATGTTGATAGCTGGATTCTTTTCCCTTGGAATAGCATTTATTTGCCATGTAAACATCACTGAATCTGACTCTTGCCACAAAGATCTCCACAAAGCATGCATGATAACACACTCTATCTTTCACTCTGAAGTTTAGTAAAGTGCATAGCAAATCCTTCCTAAATTATGCAGGGTACAGATTGGATCCTAAGTGTTTAGAGGAACACTGGAATTATGTTTTCTTTAGCTCATTAAAATTTGTGGACACTTCAGTTGTTTTGTCATGGCTAAAACGTTTTGATTGCTCCAAGGAAAGAAGTCCAAAATTGCTTCTACCGGCTGGACCAGGAGGCTCCAGTGCACTGATGAAGCTCCATAGCTGCTCAATTGCATGCTGGAAGAAATGGACACTGTACATGACTGCAGGAATGGGGCAGGTACAGCTGTGACATAAACTGCCCTTGTCTTCCCTGAGTAATATTTTATAGACATATTTCTGTAATCCCTTCTTAGCCATTATGAAAATGATCTTGCAGTATATATATTTTAATTAGTTGTTACGAAACGGGGCAACACCTGTAGCTGGAACACATATGGTGGTTATTTTCCAAATGAAGACAAAGTATTGTAACAAAAAGAGATGCTGAAGTTCTGCCATATGAAGCTAAGCTTGTAAAAAAGAGGGGGTTAAAAAAGACTTTCTGGACTGAACTTTGAGAAAGACCATTTTCTTCAAACATGAAGGAGCCGCACGTTAGCGGAGAATGCTGAAGTCTGTCTTCCATTTCTCACAAAAATGTTCATAGCAGTATTCATGGTCACATGTGTACAGCAGTGTGTGTGTCCTCTCTACACGTACAGGCTGGTGTTACCAGGGCTAGGAGCTGCTCCAGGGAAGGCAGTGCCGAGGCTGAGACCCTCCTTGGCGAGGAGGAGCCTTACCAGAATAACACAACCACTGCACCTGCCCTGTCTTCTTCTCCACAGGCGGGTTATACAAGAAACTGCTGAGAGGCAGCAGAACCAACATGTGAGAAGAGGCTGTTAAGGAAAAATATTCAGCAGAGATTGATGTCAGGAAAGGGAGTACTAATGCTGCACAAAGCCAGATGTGTGACCACATACACACATGTGAGATTGTTCCTCTTATTCTCTAAGAATGGAGTAATCCTGTGCATCAGTAGAGCTCATACAGGCAATACAGGCAGTAATTTTTCTGTAGGGAATTGGTTTAATCAGTTTATAGAAATATTAAAATGTAAACTGTGGTTTTTCAGTAATTATTTTTTTCATGAAACATATTATTGAATGAATTCTCTGCAAAGAAGGAAAAAAATCCACAACTCTAATTTTTGTCCCCTTGCGGTTCACCTTTAACTCAGAAGGTCCATTTTTCTTAAGCTGTTTTTACAGCAGAATTTCAGATTTTAAAGAGTCTGGAAGACCCCATTTTATCTGTAGAGCTAATGGCACAATACTGTGATAAGACTTGAAAGTGAAAGCTGAAAAACAGAAAGGAGATGAGATTAAGGATTTTATTTCAGTTGGTACATGGATTAGTTTCAATGGATTTATGGCTGTTGTTTGCAATTATGGAGCCAACTGCACTGACGCCTATGACGGTGATTTAGTGGTACCTATTGCCAAACCACATCACTGAGAGCTCTGGTAAGGCTTCAGAAGCCTTAAAAGACAGTGTGCACACTGTTGGCAGCCTGAGCCTAAAAGCCAGAGATAAACAGAATAGAAACCAATGTACAGCTTTACCTTCTGGCTCTGTAGAAACCAACAACCTTATACTGTGTTTTTGGCCTGTCTTCTTAATACGTAGAAATAAAACCACAGCTGTTATTTTGTCTGAGACTTATAGATCTACTGCTGAGTGAGAGGATAATTCTTGTTTTTTACATATGCCACTGCATTTCTTCTGATTGCTTCTTTTTAAACTAAGTTGCTAAACACACATTTATTTTCTGATTCAAAGCAACAGTGAACAATGCTCATGAAACACTCCCAAAGAGGAAAAGAGATAAAATCTTGATGCAGCTGGCAGAATATACAAGATAAAGTGTTTTTTAAAAGGAATAATTAAGGAAAAGATCTTATTTGATAGAATAATTTAATAAAACCCTTTAATACAGCTGATAGTCAATGACTCAGTGAAAAAGGAAACCTGAATTTTAAATATTAAGGATAACATCTATCTTTGCCTAGATCTGGACATTATTGGTGCTCTCCATAAATCATCCTCTTTTTAATTTAATATGAGCATCTGTAAGGTCCAGAGATAAATTAATTGCTGCCAGATTTAAATAATACGCTTGGTTTCAGGCATTTCCTGGGGATTAATGACAGGTTAGGGGAAGCCAAGGGCCTAAAGTTCAGCCAGAAACCATTAACCTCAGGTTATCATTAACCTCAGGAAACACCCCATGTCTAAGCCGTGTCTGTTCCTACAGAATGGAAAGGAAAAGCACAATGCCATGTATTTCTTGTAGGGGTTAACGCCATTCCAGCTGGTACATACAGAGAATTTTAACAGCCCATGTTCTACCTGCTTAAATGACATGAAACGAACGTGTGCATCCACTTGGCTTATCATGGCTCCTCCAAAAGGAAGCATTTCATGCTCTAAATGATCTGTTGCATGGATGACGTTTTTGAGGGAAGGCAAAACATAAAAACCTATAAGTCCATGGAAACCAAGGTGGATGTTAGCACGGGATTGGTTGACACCTTGAGGTCAACATTTGGCTTGCAAATGCACCTTGGCTGGGTGTGAGGAGCACATCATCTGGTCTCTTCATTGTTGTCCTCAGCCATTGTACAGCAGAATTTGGGTACAGGGAAGCAAGCCTCATGTTTCTTAATTTAAGTAGTACAAAATTGTGTCTGGAGGAAGATTTCAGAGTTCCCAATTCAACTTATTAAGAGCCAAGTTTTGACCTACTTTCAGATTGCAGAGACCTCAGGAGACATAGTATCTGGATACAGAAAATAAGAACAATATTTCTAAGAAAGTTATTTTACATTTTTCAGCCTGAAGGTTTCCAAGCATTTTATGAGCATTTATTAATTAACACCCACAACATTCCTGTGAGATATGTGTTAGCCTTACTCTGTGCTAGTGATGACATCAGAGATGATACCAGAGGAAATCTGGGGAGGGAGGAAAAAGATGGCACCACACAGGAACTCTGAGAGGGCTCTGAGAATTCCCACTTCTCCCTCATCTCTGCTGTGAACATGGGGCATACTATGGGCTCTGTATACACACACAGGGGAATTGGGAGCAGATGCTAATGCTGTATGTAGGGCTTGTAAAAGTATCATAGTAACACTGTGAGTTACTGTTCTAATTAAAAAGAAGGGAGCAAGTTAATCTGAGCTAATTTCAAAGCACAGCCAGTGTGTGCTGTAGAGGAAGAAACTTCTGGTGAGCCTATGGTGGTTTTCAGGTGTTGGTCCAATGAGTATTTAGGCTATGGACCAGTTCAGCTGGACTGTAGCAGCTAATTGCATGTGCAGTGGGCTTTGGATGCATCTTTCTAAGCACCAAATTCACGTAATGTTAACCATGCACAAGTGGGTGCCTAGCTTGAGCCAGACATTTAGGCTTCCTCTATAGTTAATATGATGGCTTTCATAATTTAAAAGTGTCTAAATACTTCCTGACTTTAGAAGTGCCCAGCTTTTCACACCAATTTTAGTGTGGGACTCTGAAAGTCCCTGTTTTTTAGTAGCCCAGCATAGTTGGGGTGAATGTGAGAACAGGAGAAAGCCTGGATATTCTCAGTAAGGCGACAGAAAAATGTCCTACTGGCTAGCAACTCTGTGAGCACTGTTGGTTTGGGGACTGGACAAATAATCTATATTTACTCCCAAGCACATATATACCAGGTTGCCTTAGGCAGCAAAAAGGCCACAAGCTCATGTTGGCTTCATGGAGGGAGATGATGGATGAGTGCAGAGAGATACATTGGGAACAACATTTGCAGCACATATTAATCTTACTGCAACTTGGTATGCTGACAGGGCTGCTCTTTGTTTTCTGTTCTGTTCATCTGGGTTTATTTCAATGTTCATTTTTTATGATAGTTTTACATGCACAAATCTGTAGCATTCTACATAGCTAGACAGTTTTGTATCTGCTTTTCATTATTATGCAACTTCTCTAAATGTTACTGAAGTATTTTTTAATATATAAATCTTTATCTAGTTTATGTTTTTGTAGCCTACATGTAACTTTTTATTTTTGCTCTTTGTCTCCCTACCTTCTTATTACCATATTTTATATTCTTCTGTTGCCAGGCTTCTTTAATTCTGCTAGTGGCAAAACCCACTCCTCTAAACCTGTGACAATTCTGCAGATAACTGCATCACACTTTTTCATGGATTTCAAGTGTTTAAGAGAAATGATACAGCTGTCTCTGAAAGCACATCAGGTCAAAATTGTGGCCAAACGGCAGCAGCATGACAGGAAAAAAAGTGTTCCCTGGAAACTGGTTACAGAGGAATTTTCTAAAGAAAGAAAATTCCAAATATAGAGCACACAACATATTTCCAGAAGCTGGCAGAAAACAAATGATTAAACTAAACTAAATGTCTCTCCTGCTTTTAGTCCACAGTTGGCTGCAAAGAAACAGCATTAGGCCAGCTGTACAATGCAACCTAATTCCTCACAAAATACAATAGAGGGCTATGGAGGGTTTGAGTCTGACTTTCTTGTGGGCTGGCAGGATAAGATATCTCAGGTTTACTAAAGCTTGTAAATCATATCTTATCATCATGCCCTATAGTTTTGATTTTAGTAAATCTTGCTCTACCTGAGCTTTACTGAATGGAAGAAGAAATTCACACTGCTTTCTGCTTGTATACAAGGAAGGAATGTGAAAACTCCTAATTATATCAAATACCATCTCCTCCACCTGACCTTTAGTGCTATTGGAACTGCTCACTTGTGCAGTCGATCCTGTTTGCACACCGCTCACACAAGTCTTACAGAAACAGGTGTTACTAATCCAAGGCAAATGTCCTCCTGTATTTCCTGGAGCGGATAATGCAGTGTTGGTCTCTGAAGGTGCAAGGCTTCTTCCCAGCTTTTGGAATCCACACAAAAGCTCTACTGTGCAAGCAAGGTGGGGAGAGTAAGCAAGAAGGCACAAGAGCAGGGACGGTTAACATTTTAATGGCCTTTGGTCACTTTTTTCCCAAGGCTCGCACTTGGAGGTAGAGTAATAACTGTGCAGTGATACCATCCCTCAGATGAAGTCACCACCCCAGTCTGGTCCTACACTTCTCTCTCTTAATTATTCCTCATACAGAAAAGTGCTCTGATAAGTTTGACCTTTCAAAAACCCATGCTCTTGTGAATTGGGTCAAATAGCCTTTGGGCTAGAGGAGGGTCATGCCTGTGTGGATGGTGTGTCATGGAAAGAGTTGGAGGTCCTCTGGTCATCCCCAGATCCATGGGAAAATAAATTCCTGTTTGAGCAAATGGAGAGCAGAGCTACATCTGAAGTAATATTTATATAGAAAATATAAACCTTTCATTGAAGAGAGACACTTCCAAATCCAGCATCTGATTTTTAAATCAAAAGGTGGTTAAAACTTTGTGGTTCTTTTTTTGAGATTATGATTTGGGAATAATTTTATAATTTCTTTCTTATTTTAATTCTTTATACCTAAAATTTATGTACAAATTATGTCTACTTTGTATATATGCATATATATATTATATATCCATGCAATATGCATTCCCTCTAAAATAAAACTCCCAATCATTCTCAATTCCTATGACAGCAACGGCATACACACATACAGCTAAATTAACATATTAGTGAATTTCAAAGATACTGATTCTCAAAAAAGAAAGATACATTGTCACTCATTTCCACCCAGGTCAAACAAGTTATATAAAACACCAAATATAGATTACAAATGAACCAGATATAAGTAGTCTAGTATTCCAGGTTCATGCATCCTTATTTCAATTGTCTAGAACTAAAAGCAAAAGGATACACTATATCATTAAAAATAAATGGAGGTTATAATTGCTTAAAAGATTATAGCATAAAATTTACATGACTGATGTGCTGCAAAATGCAAGAGGGATTTGCTATACAGAATTTAATGTTGCTTGCTTGAAGGTGCAGCTTGCATTTAGGCATATCAAGAAACAAGATCATTTAATGGTTTATTCATTCTATTTAACAGAATATATCCATGGCCCATCATCCACACATTCACCTGCTGTCAGCTGCTGTTGAGCTCTATAATGAACAGCTGTGGAAAGGGCAAAAAACGTACAACAACCTCTGGCTATTTGCATTTAAGATATTTAGTTCTGTGTGAGAAGAATGACATGTAATCAACAAGACACATGGTAAAAATAGAAGACTCCAATTTTGCCTACTATTTTCCTCTTCCCTTAGACATGGTTACAAAATTAATGGATAATTTGCATTTTGACTTTCAGAGCAACATGCAATTTTTATAGGGCAAAAGGTTAGATTCTGTCTGTCCTGTTTCTGAGGGGTAATTGGAGAAGGAAAGCTCTTCTCAGTGTGCACCATGGGAACGGGGCCTGATCTTCGCTGTCAGTACATAAAGTCTCATTAACAGGTTGGTAATAGCGAGCGATGCCCACACGGCAGGGGCAGCACCTTGATAAAGAAGCAGATTGGAACAGCAGAGTAGTAACCACTGGAGTTGTACTGTGCTGGTAATGGTCTCTCTTGAACGAGGTGGGACACCTATTAAAATCTGCAGGAGGCATTGTGCAGTGACTATCAGAGCATCCCTGCTTGAAATGGGATTGCAGCTCTCTTACCTCTGTGGTGCATTCAGATTGTCTAAGCCATCCTTGAAATGATGGACTCATTCCCCTGAAGGCTTTGAATGACTTCTCAGAGGCTGAAAGTGCTCCAGGCTCCCCTGGATGCCACTGGGACCTGGAAGCCCAACCAGGCCCCCCAGAAAGCAGGAAAACAGGAGACAGCGAGGGGCAGGATCCCATCTGTGAGTCCTGCTGTTGGAAACTGAACAATAAGTGAGTCTGTTCTCAGATAATATTCCCAAAGAAATTGCCAGGCATCCATCAACTGGAAAAATATGGGGGCTCATTTGATACCAACAGCTTTGTTTTCTGCTTTATCCACAAGTCAGAAAATTGTATTTTAAAGCTTATTTACTAGAAACAGCAGGAACATTTAGTTCTGCAGTCATAGTCAGTAAAATCTGGCCAAAGGAAATACACCCGAACTTTTCCAAATAATAAACAAAGGTTCTTTAGTTGTGTGCTTTTAAAGTTTCTTCTCAGCTTGAGAGTAGTATATAATAGATGGAAATAATGAAAAAGACACTAAGAAAGTAGTGTTCCATGAGCTAATTTGCAGGAGACCATATGACTTTGATAGTTGGAAAAATAAAAAGATTACACTGGAAGCTTGTAAATATTAGGTGTAGCATTTGAACCAGTCAAAATGGTAACTAAATAATTCTGAGAATCTTCAATAAAGATATCAGCTATTACAGAGCATTTATGGCTTTGCTAAGTAGGAAAAGAACCAGTCTGATCTGAGAATTAAAAGCACCATAAAAAAGATGGAATAGTCATCTTTCTGCAGTCACTTACACCAAAATGGCTTCATTTACAGAAATTAAATTTTTATACAGATCTGGAGTATAGAGAGAAAATCAACTATTTTGAAAAACAATTGAAATAATTCTCACATTAGCTGTTAAACCAGGTTACTCTGAGCGTTCCGGTAGAGACTCAGCAAGCATGAGCAGAACTGCATGGATTGGAAAGGTGATCTTCAGAATGAGTTGTCACACTTTTCCCAGCATGTGGTCTGTAAAGAGAAAAGTGGGAAAGCTTTTTGACATCTCAGTGTCTCTTTTCCTCTGTGGTGTGATCCTGAGTCATAGTGAGTATCAGTCAGTCCCAGTGAGGCTGAGGAAAAAGTGCCAAGAGGGAAGGGGACTGAAAGACATCTCATGCAAAACCTGAGTTCCTTGTTTTGCAGGCTCCATGCAGCATGAGAGTCCTGCAGCTGGTCCCTGCATTCCCTGCTCATGCACTGATGATTGCACCCTGCTCGTTTCTGCAGCATGGTGACAACCTGAAGTATTGCTTCTGTCAGTGACTTTCTGAGCCAGGTACAGCAGTCATCAGGTCATTGGCGCTTGTGTCCTCTGCCTCATTGCCCCATGCCCAAAGGACATGGTCCCAAACTGAAGTTTTAGCATCTGGACATCCTCCTCCTGTCACATGAGCTGACAGACCAGACATATCCTTCACCATGTGAGAGAATAAGGCACTGCCTGGCGTTTTAGAAAAAAGATCTATAGAAAGTTGTATAACATGGGAGGATAATCAGGAGGAAGAATGTAGGAATAGTTGCTTGATACTTTGGCAAATTACAGAGCCTGAGAATATCTCAGTGTGTCAGGATGAGAGGAAAAAAGCATAGGCATTAGATAGACATTAACGATCTTATATGCAGGAAATGACCACAATAAAATCAAAAGGTCTTTTTTAGTGTAAGTAAGGTAACATGAGAGGATGTGGATATAGAAGTGACTCACTCAGTAGCCCCATCAGATCAAACAATTTAAACTTCAGATATTCCATAAGATTAGCATCAGACTATTTTTGGCCACAAAGATGGAAAAGCTAGAGAAATGGCTAAAACTGTTAAAATGTTAGCTTCTATAAACAGTTTGATATCCAAGTTAACAAAAAGTGCCTGCTAGCTTTGCTCCCAAACACAGCAGCAACACAGAGCAGAGCTGGGATGTAGGGGTTTTTGCACCACTCTTCTGTCCCAGCACAGCCCCGAGGACCCAGGCCCACATTCACAGCCTTGGGCTCAGAGATGGAAGGAGGCAGAAACTGAATAGTGTTCAGCAACATGAACATTTGCAAAATAAACCAGAAACAAACCTGGCCTGCCTCTCAGGCTGAGAAACCCACAAAAGCAAAGAAACTCACATTGAAACTGGGACCATATTCCAGCCTCAATAGTTCCTTTGGGTGATCTTCCTTTTATGAGCACAAAGGTTGGGAAGTCAGCCTGGATTCCAGCTGCTGCTCAGAATATTCATGCTCCTGTTTCTTCAGCTCAGACAGTTAATACTGCTTAAATATCCCTCTTTGAGAGTGCAATTGGTCTTGTCTGGGTTAGAAATTGGACATGAGCCGTGTGCCTCATCTCCATCAGAGCCATTCTTCTCTCCATCACCCTTATGCTCAGGGCCTAGGGAGTTATCAATTGACTGCTAATGGAGAAACATCCATGCATGCGGGCCTGCTCCATGCACGGTGCTCCCCTTGTATACCCTGTCACACCCACCTTTGTTTAAACATTTGTAGACTGAAACATCCTGTCGAGCCCTGTTCTGTGGGAGAACATATTTGTGAGACAAAGCAATGCTGTGGTCTACCAGGAGGTCTATGACTCTCTCGGTGAATTATTCACTACTTTGCTGTGGTCTACATGCCAGGTCACCCGTGTTCACAGGGGAGAATGAAGCATTATTCATTATCAACCTTTGGTTTTTCTCTTCTAGGAGGTTGATCCCCCACCCCTGTTGCCCTTTCAGGTTTTAACAAGACATTGCATTCTTTCAGACTTCCCCTGGGCAGCAGTTTTTTGCACTTGCAGAGGTACAGCAATAATAGAGGGAAAGCCAGAGCAGTTGTAAATTGTAGCAGTTAATGTCAAATTGATGGGGCAGTGATCAAATGAAGTTCATAACCACAGAATGCAACCTGGGGGTGGAATGCTGTTTCAAAGATTGCTAATGACAGGGTTATAAAATCATAAAATAGAAGGTTTTTTCCACTGTGAAAGTTTGAAAGAATTTATTTGGCTGACCGTAGGTACTAGCAGTGTTAGGGTCAGGCTTTTATATGACATTTAGCACAATTGCTAATCAATGAGGGCACTGACCAGTCAATTTTGGACAGAGGGAATAACACCTGCACTGTGTTGCTATTCTTGGACACCCCAAGTACACCTCTAATGATCTTCAGGTCTTCTAGTATGGTACTGTTTAATTAGAAACTGCTGATACAAAGGGAGAGCAACTGTTGGCTAAAAAGAGCAGTTTTGGGGCTTTCAAATCTGTTTTTTAAGCATCAGCATGCAAAAAACCAAACCAGTAGGGAATGTCACAACGTTAGCAAAAGGGAAAATATTTATAGCTCATCAAAGCTGGACAGTACACAGCTGTATCCCAGCTGCACTCTCCAACCACAGTGCTAGAAAAGTCTCAGAGAGGAAAAAAGAGTCAAGAACAGGAAAATAAGATAAATGGGCATGGAAAATATTGAAGACATCCCAATGCAATTTACATATGGAAGTGAAAAATGAACAATGTAAAAGAGACATACACTTTTATAGATGGAGCCTTCTGTATTTTCAGATTTATTTATTTACTTATTTATTTTTCTGATTTCTGCTTCAGTTATTGAGACTAATCTGTCATGTGATTTATTATGCTTTCCTTACCCATTTGTGCTTAGCTTAGTCAAGAAAGAGCAAAGCCATAAAAAAAGGCCCAGCTTGAAACTGGCCTGCTTTCTCCTCATGGCAGAATATGGAAAAGGGAATAAACTACATTTGGTTAGAGAGGCAGTAACATCCTCAGATTCACACAGAACTTCCAGCCTTGGCTTCCCTGCAAGCGTTGCCAGCCTTGGTCATTAAGATGTGTTACCTGAGTCCCTATAAGTGCACATCTCACAGAAATGTGGCTGGTGTCTTTGCACAGTCACTGTATTTGGCAAAGATGCAGGCTCAAAGCAATTTCTGGCATTATTCATTACATTCAGCTGTCCAATTTCTGTTGTGATGGAGGACCTTGCCAAACAGTAAATTTTTTTTCACTTCCACTTTTCCTGCTGCTTCCCTATTTCTCATTCAGAGGCCCTTCATAGCTGAGTTTCTGAAGCTGGAAAACACCAGTAACTAGAACTCCTAGTAAGTAGAAGATGATAAGGTGCTGCTTCACCCTGAAGGTCCCTAATTGCTTTCTTTCCTGATCCCAAAGGCATCAAAAACCTTCCTATTTGTAGTTTTTGGCCCTTTGAATTGGACAACAATCATCTCACAAATTGCACCCTTCAGAAATGCAGCTTCCGGTGTTAAGATTCAGGTCTTTAAAGGTATTCAAGTCTTGAAATATTTTCAAGTCCTTAAACTATTTTAGGCAAATTTAGATGCTGCAGGCATACCCTCATGGGCTTTGCATTGCCTGAGCAGTACTACTGATAGCTTGTCAGCTCCAGAAGGTTCTTGTGCAAATTCCATCAGATATTTGTTTTTTTAAGCTAGGTCTTCACATAAGGGAAGAAAAACCACAACCCCACTTTTCTCCACTAGTGTGTGGTATTGGACATCTGGCTTCTGTGTCAAGAACATAATACAGACGTTCTGCTGTGGAGGTCTACTTTGGTTGCTAGCAATCATTTACAATGCTTATTAAGAAACAGACCATTGTGAGTCAGCAAATAATCCAGGGCCAGATGAAAGCAGCTGGATGGGAGTGACCTATGTACCATCACTTGAAACAATACAATCTATGCTAAATTAGTCATTAGTAATTTGGCGAATTTTGTACAGTGAGTGCACTGTGGAAATAGACTTGGGAGAACCACTGCGTTGAGAGACACAGAGATATGTAACCTGGTTGTGATTTTTGGGAATAGAAGGCAGCAGCTTCCTGTAGTGCAGAATCTGGAGAATATTCTCTTTCTGGTAAGTAATTTGTGCCTTGGCAAAAATGCTTGAGATATACAGCGTCATAGCAAACAGCTGCTACTGCTGGTGATGCTCTCACAATAGTGACCCCTAAAATAGATTAAAGTGTTGATGTAAGAAGTAGCCTTCTGATTGTAATTAATATTCCATTATTAATATTGCATTGAGATGAGTGAGTGTAGGTCACATAGCAAAGCTGTTGTTTTCACAGCATCTGCAACATCAGAGAACTTATATTGGCTAGCTTTTAATGTTAATAATGCTAATGATTTTAATATGCTCAAAATGAAAGGTTAGATTTCTGGAGCAAGAATAAGGTGCTGATTTAGTAAGGAGAACAATTATGTTGAAGCATATGAAATAATAGTGTGGCATTATGAGCAACCTTGATAGAAATCTTAAAAAGCAAAGCAATTTCAAATGGAACATGCAGCCCCTGGCTTACTGCGAAGTGAGATGCTGAATAAAGAATGTCTGAATTTTTGTAGGTTTATTTTTCAAGAAAGGTCTTCAATTTAGTGTCGGCAGCAGACCTGTTGTTTCTTAACTGCTGTGTTTTGTGAGTAATCTGGTAAGAATTTTATCAAGTCAATACATCTCATGCTTTGTGAGCACAGAAACCTGGAGTCTTGGAATGGAGTGGAAACCATCTTCTAGAGAACATCCTACTTATTGCTGGTTGCCTGGTGACAGGACCAGAGGCAATGGGCACAAACTGAAACATGGGAGGTTTCCTCTGAACATCAGAAAACACTTTTTCACTGTGAAGCCGACTGAGCACTGGCACAGGTTGCTCAGGGATGTTGTGGAGTCTCCATCCTTGGACATATTCAAAATCTATCTGGATCTGGTCCTAAGCAACCTGCTTTAGCTGTCCCTGCCTGTGCATGGGGGATTAGACCAGATGACCCCCTGAGATCCTTTTCAGCCCCAACTATTCCATGATAATGGGATTCTGTCTTGTCCTTTAGGTTGGTTTTCAAGACCCCTTATTACCACAATGTCCATGCCAAAGTGCTGGCTGATGGGAGGTGCTTACTGATGTTTCTCATCTTAAAAGACTGTGTGCCCAAGTTGCAGTAAGGCAAACTGTCCTGTCATGTGACCTTCCTTTTTCCCTGACCTCTGCCCCTTCCAAGACCTCTTTGCTTGCACCAGCTTGTCATATTTTATTTCGAGATCCTAAAATATTCTGGAAATGACCTATTTCTCAGATCATGTTTGTATAGCAGGTAGAACTGGATGCCTCTATTCCAAGCAGCTACTCTTAGAAGAGACAGTGCTGTTACTAAACGCCACCCTGCTGGGCATAGTCTTGAAACCAAACATCTTTGCTAATTAAATGCAGAGCTTCAACTTTTTCACTTTTCCTCTTTTGCCAAAAAACCCCAAAAACAAACAAACAAACAAAACCCCACAAAAAAACCATGTAACCTAGTTTTTTGTAAAGGCATGCAACTCAGCCGTGGTAAATTAGTGGTCAGGTTTGTGCCTCCTAGTCATGTTATCTCAGGAATCACAAGGACAAACACTGTTTTTTCAGGGCTTAGAGGCTTTAGGAGCACTCATGGAGTACAGTATGAGTAATGAAAGTAAAGCCATGTTAAAAAGCTCCCTCATATTATTACTTGGCAGTTCATTAAGATATACCTTGTTTACCTGCTACAGCCTGCACACCAGATTTAGCTCTCTGCAGGAATCTGAAGGCATTTAGTGTGCAGAAGCTGTGAATTGCAATGAAAAACAAAACACTTCTGTTTCATTATTTTGTGAAAAGCAAAGTAATTAAACAGTGACTGAGAGCCTGCTCAGCCCTTCTTGATTTTTCCCCAAGCAGATAAAAGTGTGGAGCAGAAAAGCAGAAAAACAGATCTGATGATCTTTACTTATTGACAGGCTGGGAAACACTGTACATTTCCTCTTCCGCTCTTTGGGCTTTCTGTGAAAGCTTATAATCTCCTTTGGCTTGTTAACTGCTGCTGAAGCAGGCCAGAACTCATTTGCATTCTTGTGTTGCTCAGTGACCCTCCAGTGATGTCAGATAAGAACACTGATTTTTAATTAAAATCTCAATTTTCAAGTACATTTCACAGTTAATACATGGTGAAAAATTCTGACCAACTACATTGTTTTGCTAAGCCGTGTGGTTTCAGCTGTCTTCTTAATCACCTCTAAAGCAAAAAGTCACAACTTCATTCCTGAAAAATGTGACTTCACAGGACAATCAATATGTGAAAGGCTGATCTGCCATATGCACCAGAAGTTCCTCATTTGAAGGAAGCATCGAGTGTGTGAGAACAGGAAAACATCTTGTGTTTAAAGATTTAAAAGCCCACGATCACCGTGTGAAATGGTACACAGCAAATTGCTGCGTAGCATACAATAAATTGAAGGTAATGTGCTCCCATGTTATTTGTTTTATTCATTCTGGTTTTTTAGGCCTTTATGAGCCCATCACAATAGGCACACATGAGACCCATTAGTGACTTTATCATTAGTCTCTGTTCTCAAGATCTAGGAAAGCATTATTCACCTCGTGATACCAAGGGCCATGAGGTGTCCGTGCCAAGATCTCCAGCTGGTATAACCAGTCCACTGAAGCAGAGAAACCTACAGAGCTACAAGAATTTACATTTGCACATCCAGGGAGTAAACAACTCACCTGAGGCTGCGCAGAAATTCTGTGGCCCAGCTGGGAACTGAATTCACGTCTGAATCTCCGGCTCAGGGTCGCCTTCCTCACCTGTCTGCAGTGCCTGCAAACACTATTAAATATTTGTTTTGTCCATTCACAAGCCATCACACTCTCAGTAAGGATGGCTGGCTGCACACACCAGCTCCAGCTGGCCCTTCAGGAGCAGGCACAATGAATGAGGATGTTTCCTGCTCAGCAACCATTCTTCCATCCTTTTTGACTGTCGTACTTGACTGCTCCCCCAGACAAGGCTTTTCAACATTTTCNCTCCCCACAAGAAAATTTTTAGTAATTTCCTAAACAAAAAAAAAAAAAAAAAAAAAAAAAAAAAAAAAAAAACCAAAAAAAACCAGTTCTGGACTGCTTGCAACATTTAATTCACCTTGAATCATTTGGTTCCACTTTGAGACTTCGTAAAAATAACCCAGGGGCCAGATTCACAAGAGAAATGAGGTAATCCAGAGAAGCTGGTATTAAAGTTCCTTCCTCCCGTGCCCTAGATCCCAGTCCAGGCTGGACATTCACTTCATATGTGGGAAATCTTGGGCCCAATTCCCTTTTTGTTTGATCAACAGCAGGAATTTTAACCTCAGGCTGACCCACTCAGAAAATACCACAAGTGTTAAGCTGCAGTGTGTGCTGAGGCAGGGGTCTCATGGCTTTTCTCTTATGCCTGGACCACTTAACAATGAAAACTTAAATAGTTACTAGATAAAAAAATAGCATATGTCTCTCTAAGTTGATGATTAGGTCATTTGACAAGGGGAACTTCAGATTTTTGGTTGTTGCTTCAGTGGATGTTTGTTTATGAATAAGAGTGGAAGCATTTCAACAAGGGAGAATAAATGACCCACATTACCCACCACCCAGCCCCCAGTGCCAAGGAGCTGTCATGGGAAGCAGTGCTCTTACTTAGTTTCTGACCTGGTGTTTGTCCTACCTACTGGGAAATACAGTTTGGAGTGAGAGTGGGAAAGGGACCGTCTCTGAAATTTATGCTCTAGGAATTCAAATCAGAATTCACAAATAAATTTTTGGGACAAACTAACTATTCAGCAGCAAAAGCTATCATCCACCTCCATCGATACCACTGCTTGTAAAGTCGAAGGCTGACAGAAATGTCCACCAGAATGCAACACTCTGCAAGATCTCTTGCCCAGTGTCCAGCCAGGGGAAAAAAACCTAAGAAAGCGTCCCCCAGGCTTGCAAAATATGGGTGACCGGGAAGGTAATTGTCAAATCTTGGAGGCTATATTTTCCATTTCACCACCCTCACCTGCCCTTCTCTGCCAGGGGACTCAGAAAAATGAGGTTTCTAGATCATAATCTGCAGAGAATTCCTTATAAACCCCTTGGATAGGTTTCAGTTTTTAACATTTTACTGAACCAACTGTTATTCTTCTGAACAAAGAAGCAAAAAAAAAATCAAAAGCTTTCAACTAGGTCATGCTAGTATTATCATGAGTGAGTGTGAGTGGTATCGTTTCACACATACTACATCTCTCAATTAAGGAAAATGACAGACTTCTGTTAGCAAGACAGCTGGTGGTACTCAGTGACTAAATATAGTACTGTCATCACCTAGGAGCACAGCCAGGACATTTTAATGGTTGGGACAACTGATATTTTAGTTTAGCCAAAACAATTTTTAATCATACACTATTATTTTAAATAACCAGTGGACAAAATCAGTGAATGAATGTATTTGTAATATATTTAAAACATTTTATTTATTAGGTCAATTTTTAACCAATATTCAGCTGATCTTAAAAGAAATTCCACATATTGTGTATATTTGAGATAGAAAAAATCAGCTAAGTAAATACAGCTGGCATTCAGCTGATTCTCTGATTGTCTATACATTAGATAGACTAAACTCCCTTAGACAGTCTTTTTATTTTGTGTACAGTCCCTTGATCAGTGGGGCTTGGATCCTCTAGAGAGTGATTATTAGGGATGATTCCATTGCAGAGGAGAGGCAAAGCCCAAATAAATATCTGTAGCTCATCTTAAATGAAGCCTGATCCAGTTCACCCCATATTTGATGAAAACAATTTAATCTGCAATTACAGCTGGAATAGGTCCTAAATTATGTCAGTTCTCAGACAATTTACTTCCTGAAAAAAATCTTCCAGGCTGAGGGAAAAAGTCTTCTGGGTTCTCACCTCTGCACCAATATCCCAGGCATTTTGCAGTTTCTGTTAGCATTCTTTGTGTGTACTGTGGAACAAACCAAAAGAAGACACACAATTAGGTATTGCTAAGGGTGAATGGAAACAGCTTTCTGCACATCATGCTATTGTAACTTTAAGGTCCTTAAGCCTGAGCGTGCCAGGTTTACAAACATGGGCTGTGCTCATGTGTAGCTGTGACACAGAAATGAAGTGTCTGTTTCTTTCCTGTTTCCAAAAAATAGTGAGTTTAGGTCTGGTTTAGCTGTGACTGAGTAGGTATTTCAAAATATTTATTAACAGTTTTATTGCTTTATTTCTGCTGCCAGCTCTAAACAATAGGGGCCAGGAACACCAGGTTTGTATGTACTTGTATTAATACGTGGTTGCCTGTGGACATAAATGCAGAGGTATCCTCTCCAGCCAGTGTATTAGAGGACTACTTGTTAGTCCTGCTACATGTTGAATGTGAGCTGGAAAATGACAATGCTAGAGAGTTATCTCAAAATGAAGATAGTCAGGAGCAGGTTTTCCCATGTGAAAACCTCACTGATTACATCTGTGCTACCAGTGGTGTTGCCTGGAACAGTTTTTTTCAGCATCTATCCTCTTTTAGAACTTTCCTTATCCAGAGCAATGAGGAGAGTTTTAATACTGAGTTGATTTTTTTTCTTTTTTTTGGTGATAATGTCCTGGTTTTGGCTGAGATAGAATTAATTTTCTTCTTAGTAGCTGGTACAAAGCTTTGTTTTGGATTCAGTATGAGAATAATGCTGATACCACGGTGATGTTTAGGTTGTTGCTAAGTAGTGCTTACCCTGAGTCAAGGACTTTTCAGTTTCCCATGCTTCTAGGGAGGAACTGCACAAGAAGCTGGGAAGAAGCATGGCCAGGACAGCTGATCTGATCTGGCCAAAGGGGTATTCCATGGCACAGAATGGCATTTCCATTTTACAAACTGGGGAGAGATGGCTGGAAGGGGCCAGTAGCTACTTGGTGATATGCCAGGCTTCAGTCAGTGGGTGGTGAGTAATTGGATTGTGCATCACTTGTTTTTCTCGGGGTTTAGCTCTCTCCCCTTTTTATTAAAATTATTATTACTTTTTCCATTATTAGTATTATATCATTTTACTTTGTTTCAATTATTAAACTGTTCCTATTTCAAGACCTGTGTTTTATTTTTCCTCCTATGATTTTCCTCCCTATTCCAGCAGGGATGTGGGAGAGCTGAGCAAGGTGGCTGTGTTGAACTGAGTTTCCACCTGGGGTCAAACCATGACAGATAAAAGATAATGGGTTGAAGCTAGAGAGAGAGAAAAAAAGGTGTAATGCACTTATTTGTAAGTGCAAGCTTTTTATCCATGCAGTCAAATCAATATGGGGCAGCAGAAGTGCAAATTTCTGTCTTGGTCTCTCTCGGCCAAGTTTTCCTCTAGTTTCCCTGCAGCCTTGACCCTCACAGGGCTGTTTTGCATTGGAGCCACACCTGGGTGAAGACTCACTCTGGCAGGACCACCAACAGGCATGCCAGAGCTGATGTCTTGTTTCAGTCACTCCTTCCTTCAGATGTTAACCAAGAGCTGGTGCATATCTAGCCACAGACCGCAGCAAACAGAGGTGTGTGCGTGCTTTGTTCTGTCACTGCCTCTCACCATGTTGTTTGCATCCAGCCAGGAGGGCTCAGCTGGACGGGGATAAACTCATATTTTCCTGAAGGTGGCAAGAACTTCTGCTGCTAGCAATCAGCACAGCTCCCCTTCCTTGGGCCCTGAGGGAAACTGCAGCTATATCAAGTGTTGTAAGGGAAACTGTTCTTCTCATTGATCTCTACCAAGAGTTTTTCTCTGACCTGACACATTACAAGGCTGTGACAGGGCAAGAGGGAAGAGCTTTAAGCTGAAAGACGGAAGGTTTAGGTTAGATACCAGGAAAAAATGAGTTACTCAGGGTAGTGAGGCATTGGAACAGGCTGCCCAGAGAAACTGTGGATGCCCCATCCCTAGAAATGTTCAAGACTAGGTTGGATGGGGCTTCGAGCAAGCCAATCTAGTGAAAGGTGTCCCTGCCTATAGCAAGGGATTAGGAACTAGATGATCTTTAAGGTCTGTTCAGACCCAAACCATCCTATTATTTTCTGATTCTAGAATCACTGGAAAATTAATCTGGAGGAAATTGCGTTTTCTGACATCCCAGTGCTGTTGTGCATGAGGGCAGTGCTGGAGTGCTGAACTGTACATGCAGCTTCTGACACCTGGGAAGCACAGCAAAGAGAGAACCAAAGACCTTGCCTTCTTCTTCTTTCCTCTCTTGCCATTACAGCTAAAGAACATTCTGGAAGATTTAGTATTAGTGTCAAACAAGTTTTGATTTTGGCTTATTCTCTTGCTTGAATAGAAGACATCTATAGATAGACAGACATCTATAACAAGGACAATTAACATATCCTTCGATAGAAAAGCATTTTTTCCCCACTCATTCATTCTTTGTTCATGGACAGTTTTTTAAAATTTATTATTGTTTTAATAGCTCCATGTTTGTAGCAAAACCTGTACTGTCTGTGAATGATGTAATAACTACGATCACAGCTAATAAATCTATCTTTTGAGAGATGCTGCTAGCCTTATTACTTTGTTTTTAACCTTACTTTACTTTTAACCTGATAACTTTACAGCTTTAGTCAGCAAATTATGATAGCCTTTCTCTTTTAATGGAAATGTTTTCATTTCTGCTATGCTAAATTTGTTGTTTTAAAAAAACTTTTTTTGAACACCACAGGAAGGTGTAATTAGGAAGCATTAATTTGTGCTTGAAAAGTATATTTAAATTTTTTTTCTTTGAAATGAACACATACTGTGACCTAGTTTTCATAAACAGAGAAAGAAATAAATGCCAGATCTGAAAAAGTAGATTTAGCTAGATAGTATTCTACCTTTTTAATTATTTTTCAAATGTAAGAGGTGATTTCACCTATTTACATATTGCTAGAGGCTAAGGGGAGAAAAAAGCATTCATCCTGAGTTGAGTTCAGAGAGTCTGCTTTGCCAAAAATGAAGCCAAACATATTAATATACAGGCTTTCTCAAAGTCTCAGAAGCATCAGGAATCCATTTGAAAGAAGAGGAGCTGGTCTGGTTTGTCAGTCTGGCAAGTACCAGTGGAAAAATCCATCATCTACCAACAAATACATGCTTGCACAGTCAGTCCTACAGCCGTGAAGGGTCTGCAGAGCAGTTCCACTCCCAGAAGCTGAACCCCTGTTAGTGCCTGAGGCCATGTTGGCTCTGCTAGGGAGAAAGGCAGACACAGGAATGCAGAGGTGAAATATCCTGCAAAGATGATTTTTCTCCATAATATTAAATTTGCTTAGTATAAAATTTTACAAGCATGTCCTGGACCACCCAAAAGTTGTAGTGATTAATCCGGAGGTATACCCTGTCCTTTATGTGATTACTTTTAAATGTTCGTTCATTGCAGTATACTTCAGATTGTTAAACACAGCCACATGGAGCGTGTTTGTAAAGTACATGTGTTGTCTAAAATGTACATGCAATTTAAAGGTTCTCTTGTTACCGTACAGCTCCAGACATAAACTCCTTTTTTTTTTCATGAATTCAACAGTTAGATGAAGAAACCTCTCCAAAGCTGAAAAGAAAGAATGATTAATTAAAGAACCTGAGACTTAAATGCAGACTTGCTCTTAGTCTACCAAACCGTAAAACTCTTACCTTAGTGGGTACACAGACAGGCATGTGTTTGCAACTGATTTTTTGGCAGATAATTGAATAACTCTTGTAGCAGTGGCCTTTTTTGAATACCAGAGAAAGCACTCCATCAAATGGACATAATTTATTTCACAGGGAGGGGGAAAAGCTTTGGCGAATTTTCCAAGAAAAATCCCAAGGCTTACGTGAATATGTTCACCTAGCAGCTACAGTGACGTGAATCGATATATAAACCCACATGTGTAAGACAGCTATGAGTAGTAAAAGTAACAACTCTGAGCTATTAAGATGTCTAAGTATGTCTTTACATAAAAGCCTTAAAGGGCTGCACAGGGAGTCATTATAGTGTATTATGTCAGGACCTTACTTACTCAACACGTAGAAGTCGACACTGACACTGTCAGCTGTGATGTAAAACGCTTGGAGGATCGTTTCACAGGACAAGCATTTCCAAAGAGTTCAGCACCCACCAGTTCCCATGTAGGCAGCTAAATGAGGTGATGAAACTTTAAATGCTCTCAGCTTTCGTGGGAGCTGAAGTCTTTTGAAAAATCCAGCTTTCCCTGGGGTAGCTGCACCATCTGCTTTGAGCTCCTGGAGGGGTGATGAGAGGGACCAAGTCAAGTACTGGTGTCCTGTGAAGGTGGCTGCTGAGAGACGGTCTTCTGAACCCCCATGGAATGTCTAAGGCATGCTGAAGGAACATCTCTGCTTCATCTGTAACATCTATGCCTTAGCTCAGAGTTTAGATTAATAAAAAACCAAAACAACCTAATGATTGTCTGCTCTGGAAATGTCCTCTCTCAGATCGTAAGATAACACTGTATTAACTGTGTGAACATGGTATCTGATACAGCAGACTATTATTCTAAATTTTCTTATTCAAACATCATATTCCAGTGCACATGAAAGCCAGCATAATTCACAGAATGCCTTTATACCCCAGTAATTTCATTTCAAAAAGATGCAAACAAAACAATGTGTTAGATTACATTCTGAAACTGTTGTTCAGATGTTTTATGCTATTGCTTCAGCAATAAAAGGAACATTAAAGTCCTGAGGCCAGACTGAGTCTAGCTATTTTCGGCACCTCTGTCAGGCTGGAGTGGAGCCGAGGCACCTGGCTGCTGGGAGCCCTCAGAAAGCCTGTCACACACTGCTGCTGGCTGGGCCCTGCCTCTGCTGGTCCCTTTAGGGGCACAAATATCCCTGCTGCTGCAGGAGATTGGCTTTGCTCATGATGTTGGACGGGGAGGCCACAGAAGGAAAAGCCATCAAGGGCCATCAGACACAGACAGCAGCAATTCCCTTGCAAGGTGGGGCAGGAACAGGGGAACATGGCTGTAGGCCTGTCCTCTTCTCCAGATCCTCCTCAGGCATCGGCTGATGGCCACTGCCTTACTCCAGATGCAGGACAGGAGGTCGGACAGGCCAGCTGCCTCTCCATGAGTGAACTGTCTGTTTTTTCACACCATGACCCAGATAGGTGAGCAGAGAGGGTCCCTAAATGTCACCTAACTCCCTGGAGAGGCCGGTCTGCCAGGTCTGCCTGAAGCCACTTCTCACTTCTTGCCTTTTTGGTGGCACGGTACTTCCATGCTCAGCAGTGCAGGGGGCCTTCCAAAGACAAGGGTGTGACTTTGCCCTTCCATCTCCAGGTGACCCTCCCAGAGGACAGTAGAGTGTCCTAGTCAGCTGTTTCATAGTCAATTGAGCTTGTATTTCCTCCTGGTGAAGTACTTCACCTATTCACTTGTTTTCTCATCATAAGCCATAGTGATGAGAGTTCCTCCCTNTCTTGACCTGATTGCATGAGCTACAGAGGAAACATCACTATGTCTTGCTTTCCTGTTGCCTGCTTCCAGGTAGTTCTGCGCACAGCATGGGAATGTTAAATTGCTCTTTGGACCTGATGCACAATAAAGTCCCAGTGACGTCCTTAATTTTGGGACTTTTTAGCATCTCTATTTTGTACTTTGCAGCCTCAATGGTCTTTTTCTGCAATTACAGAGGCATTTTTAGTAGAGTGATACTCTATCTGATTGATTTGAGTAATAGATGTGTGATCTGATGCATCTTTCTCCTGTCTAATAGGAGATAAAGATGAGATAGTTTTTCAGTGTGGTACATTAGGATAACAACCCATTCCAAAATTATTCTATATTCCAGCTGTGGAAAGGTTTAACCCCCTGCAATTTAACTGTAAGTTACACAGAGAGAAATGGATTTTCTGTAGGCAAAATAAAGAGAAACACAGGAATGATGACTAGGAAAAAGAATAATTAAAAAAGACCAAGTATTTTATTCCCTCTCAGCCTCTTTCATCTTAACTGACATTCTAAAAAATGGCCAATCTTAAGACTATGATTTATTACCTTAAAAGTTTTAAGACTTGCCCTTTTTTTTTTAAGCTTTGTCAGATTTTAAACTTCCATGAGATTCTGCTTTGAGTCCTTTGAGAATTAATAAGCAAAAGGTTGCATTTGCAGACAGAGACACATTTTTCACGCTTCCCTCCCTCCCAGTGACTTGTTTTCCATGTTCAGCCTCTGCAGAATGAAAGGAGAAAAAAATTGCAGCCAGCAATGTCAGTTCATGTTATTGTTCTGTATAGAGAAATGCCTTAGCCAGCATTTATATGAAGCTTTTTAGAGTGTAATAAAAAAACTGATTGAATCTCTTATGACTTCCTTACTTTACTTGGTTATTTTCCCAAGTTCAGACAAAAGGCTGAGATTCATCTGACTTATGCTGAAGTTCATGAAACTTAAATTTCTCACTAAGCTATTTGCCTAAGTTGCCCCCACAGTTCCATCTCCCCATAGATAGAGATAAATAGTCCAGATCGTGTTTTGGTCTTTCTGGGACTGCTGGGCTGACTTGCATTCTGGAAGGGCCATCTCTGTTTGGGTGCAAAGGACCATCCAGCTGACCAGCCTGACTGGTCTCTGCATTTTGGATGGCTAAAGTTTGGTCTGATTCATTCTCCTGTAAGTTCAGCTTTCCATTTAGGAAAGCTCAGGGGGCAGAGTACCTGAGAAGTCTGCAATGTTGGTCACAAAAGCATCCCCTCCCTTACAAATTTCCAAGGACATGACCATTCTGGTATTTCTTATCCCTGACATGATTTTTCCTGGTCCTGTTTATTTACATAGAAATGTATTTCTCATGTACATCAACATACATACATACATACATACATACATACATACATACATACATACATATATATATACACACGTTTAAGTCTCATAAAATACAAAAACCAAAACATAGAGGAAAAAATTTTGACTAAAAAATTTTTTGACTAAAGAATCGTGAAAGAATTGAGCTGGTCGCTGTGATTCACTAAGTCTGTCTCTATAAAACTGAGTTGAAATTAATTTCCTCATATGAATAAATCCCCAAAGTCTCATGAATTTTAGTATGAATGTTTCTGAATGCCTTAAAATTCATATGGGAAATGAATTAATCATTCTTTCTTATTTTCTTGTTGACAAAGTCTTCCTTTTCATCCAATCAAAGCGAGGGCTACACACTGGGTTACTAGCTGTGCTCAGTGAATGCTGAGTAGCACCCATCAGCTGAGAGGTTGTCACTGAAAATATTTGCTGGAAACTTCAGTATGCAGAATGCATTAGAATGAAATCAGAATTTATTTGCAAGTGATTCAGTGACTGCAGAAATGTCTGCATTTATGAGTGGTTTAACAGTCTCCACATACATTCATGGTTTATACTGGGCACATCTGTCATTTAATTTAAAAAGGAAATGTAAATTAACTATATAGGTTTGAGCAAGCCACATGGATTTTGGTAAGGTAGTAGCAGACATGACAGCCCTCTGCACATTGTTTGAGCATGTAACTGATCTAAGGAATGTGGACAAACTCTGACGTTATTATTACTACTTCTAATATGACCAAATTCTGCAGTCCTTACAAATGCACACTCTGTATTAAAGCTCAATAAAACCTCATGTATGTTTTTGTTGGTATAGGACAGGGTAAAGTACAGAAGAAGAGACCCATACGTGTAGTTTTGTGTTCATGCATATTTATGAATATATATGCATATTTATCTTTATTGTATTATGTATTATATTCCAGTACAGTACAGTATGTGTATTATTTTATGACAATACATTTTCCCTGACTGCACAGCATTTTTCTTCTCTGCTTGAGAGTGCAGTGGATGACACACATTTTCTTCAAGAGGAATCTGGCGTTCACATTGTCTGAATGTATCTTGAGATTTTGTCCTACCTATGTTGTAATCTGAAATCAAAAGTCTTTCACAAATAAGCTAGGTAGGAAGGAGTGAAAGAAATATCTTCGTTCTCTTCCTCTCTTCTATAATATTTGCTCACATTGCTCATACAATTGTGAAGCATTGTGACTACACATATTTTACATGATACCTTCAATTCTTTTGCTACAGTTACTACAATGATATTATTGATACTGACATTATTGATAAATTTGTATAAAGCAAATCTTGATCTGATAATGCAGGACTCCTATCTGATGATCCAATTCCTGCTGATTACCCCTTCTTTATGCATGAATGCCAGCGTGTGCAAGTGCCTTCTGTATGTACTCCAACATTTATAGGTCAGGGCTGACCTTTGGATAGTCTGGGAGGCAGCTGGTATCTGACAACACGATCAGGACTCACAGCACAACTGAATTGCTGTGAGATTAGCATTAGTTCTGCAGTTAGACTGCAATTACATGGCTGGTTTGGGATGGAAATTACTGGTTACACTGCAGGGTTCTGCAGCCACTTGGGACCACATTCTTAGGGTTAACATACAGTTTAGTTTCCTTAATCATCCTTTCTGTGTGTATCCAACCTCCTGAAGTCACTTTTCTGAGGTGGATTATTTGAAGGACATTACATGTCCACAGCATGTGCATGTTCCATATGATCAAATAATGAACATCCTGTGAGCAGTTTTTTGGAGGGCCAAAATCCCTGTTGGCACAGCTGCATGGAGTCATTAGTGTTGCACCAGCAGGAGAGCCGACCCCAGCCCTTGTTCAGTGATTTGACTGGCCACCTCACCATGAAGCCATTCTATTGTTTCCAGGGACATGAGTTTGGAACAGACAGTTATTTCAGTGGCACGAGGTTGACAATTGTTTGGTTTTTAAAGAGTTACCACATAATGTTAAACTAGTGTCTTGCCTTAATGTGAAATCTTGATGCAGTGTATTTTATGATCTATTAATCTGGGGAAAAATGTAAACCAAAAGACAATAAACATAAACAGTGATTAAACCACAAACATTCCTCAGAGTAAATGATAATATAATTAAACTTTAACTTCACAATGCAGATTCTTTTAGTGCATAATTGAAATTGTGTAAGATGCTTTAGCAATATGTTTGACATTAACAGAAAGCAAGTAATTTTAGGAACCAGGATCTGATCTTTCTTTTAATGACATCATTTGCACAGTTTCCCCAGCTGTGTCTATACTACAGCTTCTTTGTGGTGTGCTTCACAGACCCACTCCTGGTTAGTCCCTCCCTGTGTCCTGGCACCATGCTGGAAGGACATGGGCCTGTATACCATGCCTCTCCAAAGCTGAGATCCTTTCAAATGAAACCCAAGCATACAGGGAACACAAGGATCTGCAAGGTGATGGGCTGCAGAAGACAGGGACATGGAGCACCAGGGGGCTGCCCAGCAGACCTTCCCACAGCTGGCATCCCCTCCTGGGGGCGTGAGTGGCCATACCAAGTTCAAGCAGAGGCCCATTTAGGCTACTTGTCTGCTGAAAGTGTATGCTTGGGAAGAGTATAGAAGAAGGGCAAGCATGTAGTGTTGCTCTCTCAGACATCCTCCTGAGTGTCTGCAGCCTGCGCTCAAATTTAATGAGCCTGGATGACAGTTCAAAGCTTCCTTCACCTCCTTCCCTGCACAAGGCTTTTTAGACATCTTAGTCAAAGGAAATACTTTTATAGTCCACACTTGATACGCTCACATTGCCAGCTGTGGGGCACTACCATTGCAGCAGCTGTGCTCCCACACTATTCTCAGGGCAGGAGCCTCCTCCCAGGGATGCTGCTGCACATCTGAGACCCAGCAAGGGTGACCTCTCTGATTTGTCTTCCTTGCCCTCGTCCCAGAGGCCTGAGCCCTTATGAAGGACATGGGCAGTCTTAGAACCAACAAAGGCACTCCTGGCAGAACTGTACCTGCTGTGACTATGCTGCAGGCAGGCTTGTGCTTGGCTCTGTATTTAAGAGTAAAATAGAGTAGAATACACATTGATGGTAGGTGAAGAAAGACACAGAGAACAGGAGACAGGCCCTCACTGGAGAACTCTAGGGACTGACTGCCTTGACCACATTGACTAAGAACCTTCAGCAGCCATAGCCAGCACTAACTAAACAACAGTGGTTCTGTAGTACTGCATGACTGCGTAAACAAAAATAATAACAAAATTTAGAAATACACATAAATATATAAATGAAAAAAGAATCTCTCATAGCTCTTTGCTCTGCTCTGAAATGAGGCTCTTCGAGAAAACTGAGAATTTGGGATTTATTGAGGGTTACAGGGTTGCCAAGCAGTGTTTCCCAGAGCATTTGACAATAGCCTCTGGAGAGCTGGCTGGTCACATTCTAATGGCTCCTCTTCATTCTTTCCAGCCACGAAATTACAGCCACAAGAATCAAGAGTTACATTCAGTACATTCTTAGCATAGTGGCTCTCACACTCTTTCCATAGTGAGGAGAGACAATTTCTACAAAGACTTTGTGACTTAGAGAAGCATCCAGAAGATCTCTGCCCATGAGACAACCTGGGTTTAAAGCTATGGACCAACCTGAGAAAAATTCTGGAAACTTGCTTAATGCTGGTAGAAGTTCACATGTCTGGCACTTAGGCAATAGGGGTTTCCCAGAAACAGGAGCTGGTGCATTTGTGAAGATGGCTCCTTCTGAATCAAACGAAGAAAGATTTGTTTCTGTGATAAGAAACAAATGTACAAATATTTTTATTGAGATTCTTCTACTTTCCATGTAAGCCTGATTTTAAGTACTGCTTATAGCATGGGCACGGGAACAAAGGACACTTAGTCTGCAGTTCAAAATCCCGGATTTGTCCAAAAATGGCTTAAACTTTTGATAGCTGATACTCAGTATGACTGGTCACTGTACACAGCAAACAGCTGGCAGTGAGTGCCAGCAAGCTGAACTGGTTTCACTCCCTTGCTATTGTCAGTCATTTGAGAAATACCTAATTTTTGGAAATTAACCTATGTTTAAGAAGAGCAATTGACAATCAACCAGGGAACAAGAAAAATCCAACTTTTTCTGTTAATGTTTTTCAAAGTCTAAGTAAAAGCCAGGTAAAAATCTCTTTCAAATTTATCTGATTCACTTTAAAAACCCCTCAGATTATATATCTTTATAGCCCAGATTTAAATCAAAACACCAATGCCATTGATCACAAAGGTAGAGTTTTGGAGTTCTAATTAAACCCAAAGTAAAAAAACTTGTAAAAATTCCTTAAGTAATTCATACACTCCTGATTTTCAGCCACAGATAGCTAATGATCACTGATTCTAGTGACTTTGATACCATATGGCATGGTCCAGTATTCAAACAGGTTAAAATTATGTTGGTACAATTTAGAGAGAGGAGTAGTGGACCCTCAGCAAAAACTTTTATGTTGGAAAATACCCATTTATCAGATGTTTTTCTCAGTGTGAGTGGATACTTCTTCCAGGAACATTCTGTGAGAACCCTGAGTCACTGTCAATGCTCTCAGAGCCTGGAAGTGGCTGTTTCAGAGGCTTGGCCCAGGGTCCCACACACTGCAGAGCATTGCCTTTTCTCTTCTTCTGGGGAGAAGCTGAATTCCTGCTTTCCGCTGCACAGCTTAGCTGTTTTCTGGCTAACATATGCATACAAAGGACCAGTTCCTGCTGGGAAAATGGACCTTGAGGAAACTTTAGAGACATCTCTTCTTGCAGAGAAGTTTCAGCAGCACCGGGGGCACTTCAGAATTGCAGTCAGCTGAGAAGCTGCTGCTTGTGCTTCTGGGCAGCCACTGGGGCTGCAAAATGCCTTGTCTTGTATTTAACTCAGGAAGGAGACAACAGGGAATGTGTCTGCTGCGTGCACCAGGCAAGGTAATTAGGACACTTCATGAGAAGATAGCAAGAAGTTTAAAGCTGAGAAGAGGCTGTGCTTTTTCACATGACAGGGAATTAATTTGTGGACACAGCTGCACCACAGTCTTAGCACTCAGGTGCTAAAAGGACAGAAATGGGACTAGAAGGATTTAATAGTGAGGAAATTTGAGAGAAACTTAGAACACCAAGCTGTCAGAGAAAAAGAAAACATCTTGGTGAAATAGAAAATGTCCTTGCACTTTTTTCCCTCATTTGTTTGGTATTTTCCCCCTTCAGAGACTGGATCCCTGATTAGCTGGGTTGCTAGTCAGAGCTAGGAGAGCAGGTGCAAGGGTGGCATGTCTTATTTTCCCACGGAAATGTTTCCTAAAATTCAGAGTAAGTTTATGACACTTAACTAAACCAAATATGTGTTAAAAAAAGGTAAAAATGGTGCATCAGTCTGATTGAATACTTACTAATACTATGAGACTGAAAAAACACATACATTGCTCTAGCCACAGCCTGAGCTGTGAACAGTTTATCTTTCCATTTATAGGAAAGGTCAAGAAAAGTTTGACTCACCTTTTCAAGAGACAGCTTTTCTTCTGCTTCCCAGCCACAACATTTGTCTGGATGCCCAAGTGTAGGGGCTGCTGAAAGGAAGCTCCCCTGTCAGTCCATCACCTCTGGGCTGTGGTGTGCCCCAGAGCCCATATTTGCAACCCAGGCATGCTGCAAAGTATTCCCCTAGGCTTTGGTGTGGGGGAAGAAGTAGGATGTAAAGGGGTGGCTTGCTTGTAACCCAGACTTGGGGACAGACTAGTTTCCTTGGGCACTGATAATGGACGGAAGTGGGTTGCACATGATGCTTTTTATTTTTTGGGAGCTCATCAAACACTGTCCAGAGGGTGGGATAAAATTATCTGTTAAACAGTCTCAAAATGCTCCTAAGAAAATAAAGCAATATTTCTATCTTGCACTGTCAGTGCCAGAATACTGCAAAGCAGCTGTCATTTCACACTCCTGCTGGACATTTCTGGGCTTTGTAAGCACATATGGCCCATTTGGAGCAGCATATCTCTATGCTGCTGTTTAAGAAAAGAAGAATAAAAATTGGAGACATCCCAGCCCAGTCAAGTCCTTGCAATGAGGGAAACTCTGACAGAGACTGTTCAAATGAAAAGAACTAAACAGTTCAGCTGATCTCTTCCATTTGTATGAGATTTAGGTAGCAGTTGCTATGGCAGTAAACTATGGCAAATTGTGTCCTTTTTAAATCTGCAGAATTCTTTTGTATTTTAGTGACACAGAGTGTGTTTGTAGTTAGTGCTAGGCATATATTGGGTTTATTTTGTTTCGTAGCTGACCAGTGTCTCATTTAAACTTTGTTTTAGATTGGCTGAAGATTTCACCAGGTATTTAATTTCTAAGTTATTTCTGCCTTTAAAATTGCCAAATTTTAAAATATAAGTTTTTAGCATGTAAAGCATTTTAGCCAGTTCCATTTTGACTCATTCAAAATATCTATGGAATAAGATCTGACTTTATAAAAGCTTCCAAAGTCTGAACTTTTTCAGTAGCTATTTTAACTACTAAAAGAGTTGAAGAAATTAATTCAGCCATCTGCATTTCTAAGCACAGTTTATTTCTTCACTCTTTGCTAAAATGCTGTTCCCATAAAGTTCATTCTAAGTGGTTGTAAAGATGTCTTTATCTTTGGGAATTTTCAGGAATCAGTCCAACATGTATGTTTTTAATGATTTTAAAAAAATATTAATCTCTTACAGTTATTCACCCTTTGCTGCCTCCCACTTTACGGAACAGTTATTAGGCTCTCACTGAGAATTGTCTCTTAGAAACAACACAAAGAAAATAAGGAAGGAGGGACAGCAACAGAATGCTTGAAGATAACAGTGCTGAGGATGCTGAAAAAGAAATCAGCAAGATAGGAAACAAGGGGATTTGGAGGTCAGCAGAGCGGGAGTGAGCAGGAAATGGAGGGAGGAACTGAGTGTCAGAAGCAGCTGATAGATTCATTGCCCTGCATTTTCTTAGGATAATACTTCCCCAATTGGTATCAACAGCTGAGGTTGCGTTGCCTTGCATCTTAAATCTCCTGTCAGTGTACCTGACAAACCCTGCCCAGTGACTCCCATATACATTCCTTCTGCACATCTTAAACAGTCCAAAATCCTCATTATTCTGTAATATGGATGTAAAAACATCCAGGGACTAACGGAGGAGAAATATTTGCTTCACTAGTGACATCTAGAAAATACAATTATTTGCTAAAATAAAACCTGTTTTATTGCATAAGACTTTTATAAGACTGACCACTTGAAGTTTAATTTTCCTTCTTTCACATATAATTATATCAAAAAGATTATGAATCTTTCTGAAAGAAGGGAAACGGTGAAGGTATATCTGTTCGTTACTTCACTGCAAATGTGAAAGGCTTTACACATTTTAGAGAAATAAGGTTTATTTTAAAATAAGACTTAAAATACTGTATTTTATTAGAAAACTAACAATGAACAAAGGGTTGAATAAGTACAGCAAATGAATGTTTTAAAACATATTAAGTGAATAATTTGCTAAAAATGGTCATCTGCTAGTGGGTAGAAAATGAAAAGCAAGTTTTCAATTTTACAACATAAACAGAATTTATTCACATTTCATGCACAAAGGCTGTGTAAAAACCAGGTATATATATTTATTTGGCACTGTATTTGCTAAATTAATTTTTCAGAAACCGCTTAGACTGGATCTCATTAAATAGTCTTCCTTGCTGTTCACTGTGGGATACACAAGCTGTAACATTTTCTTGCAGCTGGTCAAAAGGAGAGTTTATAAGTTTAATCAGTATTTGTTAACCTGCAAATATCAGCTGTAAGTGCTGAACTAAAAGGAGCAAAAACCTTAGAGCAACTGATACCATATTTGCAAATATAGTCTTAATATTGATTTCCCTCAATACCCTTCAGAAAGTCATACTGAAGACCATGCCCAGCTTGGGATGGACACCTGGGGACCTGGTACTATGCTAGATGGACCTTTCTTCTACCTCAAACTCTAACAGTGGCCTTTTGCTTTATTAATGAGCTTTAAGCAGCTTTTGTAGGCCATTGACACATTCCTCTGACTGACAGAACAGGGTTTGAGGAGCCCCTTGTCCCCCTGCATGTTGTCCCTGGTCCCTGGTTCCACAGTGTCCTCCCCCAGTGTGCACTGTTTTCCCTAGGAGAGGCTGTGTCCTCATGGTGTCTGGCTCAGGTGCTGACATTAAGCTACCTATGAATGTGTAAAAGGTGACCGAAATGTGTAATCGTGTGAAAATGTTCCAAGGTTAACTTGGTAAAGTGTATCTTTCATAAACGCATGTTGATTGGCATTTCTTTTATTACCTTTTAAAGTTTGTTATTAATAGAAACCAAGAATAGCTGTTCCACTGCCTTTGTAGCAGGCTGCTGGGAATGTAATTGCTCAGGATGTCTGCTTACACTTCTAATGTACTGTCACAAACTCAGCTTCCTTTAATCCTCTGCAGCTACTGGGTGTTTCTAAACTTACTGGAAATGATGATGAATACTAAAGAGATCCTTGTCTGGCTCTTTTAAAATCCATTCATGGGAATGGTCGGATTTTGTTGTTATTAAATCTTCATTTGGAATCTGCTGCTTAGTATCCTCTTTAGAAATGGTTATAATGGTATGCAAAATATTTTATCATATATATAAATCTGTCTTTCTCCCAGCCAGAAGGCCAGAAATGTTTCAGTACTCCTGCCCTCTGTACTAAAACCATTGTTAGGAACTCTTGTTTTAGTTATGCTTAAATATTTCTTGTCATTAATCTTTTTTTTTCCTATAGATAATATCATGTCCTGTTTCCTGCTTTATTCACTTCCCACTGTACAATGATATTTGATGCTGTTGACATTCTTGCTTTTCCATTTGTTTTAATAATTTTTATTTTACATTTTTTGTCTATTTTTTTTTAATACAGAATATTGTCTCTCTCAACTGTAGATTGCTGGCACCCAAGAGTGTTCTTAAATTCTCAATTAGCATATGTATTTTTATCTCCAAAAGAAAATGTGGGCTTGGTGGCAGTAGTTCTGTTTTAAGATTCATAGCCATGTGATCAGATTAGACAATCAGAAAGGCCTTGCAAGCAGTAGGAAAATTCAGGAATACTGCACTTGGGTCATGAATTTAGAGTTGCATATTTGTTTCCTGAGCTTGCATGGATAACATTCCTCTACAGCTGTTCTAGTAAAGGAGGCTGAGCCTTGCCCAGAAACTTCATGCCTGCACTGCTTTGAAGTGTAGCTTGCCAGCAAAGGATTTCTGTTAAGTGTTTCAGACATAAAACCTCTTCTGTAGGCCTGTGCAAAATGCTTGGGTGCCCTTTGTTTTATTTATTTTCCTTTTGCAAATAAGTGTTTATAACTCTTACCCTGAAAAGAGCATTTTTTAGCTTTCAAAAAGGAATGCTATTGATCTTCGGAGGCTGGATGACTACAACATCATTTTTCTCAGCTCTGCCCCAGTAATACACAGCTGAAGGGAAAGTCATGGTGTCAAAGAAAAATGGCAATTGCCAAATCCAGAACAAATGAAGGATTCATCTTTTGATGAGTGTCCTGAAAGGTTATTTCACACATCTTCATGCCGCAGAATGCTGTGAATAATATTATAGACCCATTCAAAAAAGATTTGATAGATTCATGGAATACAAGTCTAATGAGGGATATTAGATAGAATGAAACCATCTCTCATTCACAGAGAGGCTAAACACTGGGAATATCCCAGAGGAAGCACCACTTTCTGCTTATCCTCTCTGTGTGGGGTTTCCTGGGCATCCACTGCTGGGCACTTCTGGAGGCTCATGCTGGGGTAGGTTGACTTTTGGTCTGATCCACATGGCTGCCCTCTGCAATTAATCCTCTTTGAGTCAACAGAAATAGTAGAACAATTTGGACTGGCAGCGAGGCTTGACCAGCATGGGGTTTGGTTGAAGTATTTATAATTCTGATAAACCAAGACTGAAATTAAAGAATAAAGGAAACAATAACTCTTCCCTTGTTCTTCTTATTGTGGTTTCATTCCTTTGTTTCTTGATGTGGATTCCAGAAAATTAATTGAGCATTAAGACCCAAAGAACAGTACTTTTGGGGCTGATTATTGCATGCCTCAGCTGCTGTAATAAAGTATGAGTTAATGACTTTAACCACCTGAAAAGTGCAACGATTTCCCTGTAAATTCAGTGCCTGGAGTTACTTATTGTCTGATCACTTAGTCTGTAGCTCAGAAAAAAGGAAGAATTGAAAAAGAAGAAACTTACTGCTGTTGAATTTAAGAAGTGTTAAATAAAAATAAGTTTAAAAATACATCCACATTCTTGTACTTCCTGGACATTATTGTCCTGTGCGTGACATAGCTGGCAGTGAGTCAGCACACTGCATTCACGTCTGAAGTTTGGAAGCTGTTTCATAACTAAAGAGAAACCTGTGACCAATCTGTAAAATCAGCCAGACCTGGACCTGGCAGCACCACACATTGTAATCCTGGTGTCAGGCCAGGCTTGGCTGGTATAGGGAATGCTATTGAGTTGAATTTTGAGCATGCTGTGGGTGTGTTTCTTGTAGGTCAGTCAGTGCAATCAGTAACTTTTCCTCTCAGCTCCATTTGCAGGAAATGAGCAAAAATCCTGTCTGTTTTAAATGCTTTTCAGTAAAAGACAGAAAAAGGGGTATGCTGACATTCAGTGCCCCTCATGTTCCTGGAGCCCTGCATCCCTTACATAAGAGGCCTATGTGGTTTTTCTTATACAGACAGCTGCATTTTTAAAATGTTGAGTGACTGTCCAGTGAAAGTTTCAAGGTTGTACCTTGAGATAATCCCAGCAACATGTGCAACTGAAAGGCTTGCTTTTGGGTTTCAACCTCTTCGAGACAAAGACCATCCTTTCACTTTCACAATACTTGGGGCAGTGGTGTCTGGTCCTCATTGTGAACTGTGCCTGCTGTAATACTGTCTGTAATAAACAGTATATATAATAACAACAACAACAACAAAAGGTGGAAGCTCATGGAGACAAAGGATGGTGACTTGCAGTAATTTAACTTGTTTTCCCAGGTTTGTCACACACTTGATATGTGACCTCGAAGAAGTTATTTAACTTCTTTCTGGTTTAATGTTCCTCCAGAGACACAGGATAACAGTGCTTAGCAAGGGTGTCAGGAGGCTTAATTCAGAAGCAATTGTGAAGCCTGCCAGTCTCCACAGAGGGTCCATATTCTCAACATGGCAGAGATGATTGTCCTGGTGGCAAAAGATATGCGGAGAATGCGAACAGGTCATCAAAACAAGAAGTTTTGTGTTGAAAAATGTCAGACTGACCCTTTCTGCCACCTCCCTATAGCTTGGATACAGATAAGGCAAAATGAGGGAATTCCTGTCTGAAGCAACACCACAACAGGAAATATTCCCTTTAAGTAAGCAAAACCTTGAAGCTGAATGGAAGAAAGAGCCAGCCCTGAGGAGACCAGCTATTGTAATTGCTAAGAGCCAAAATATCCTCTGCTTTACATAAGTGGTCTCTCTGCCATCATCATGGCTCTCAGCCTTCAGCAAGGGCTGAAATGAGAGCTGCCATTAGCCTTGATCCAGGCATTGCCAGCCATGCCAGGTCCTTCCCCTACTAATGGCTGCAAAGGCAATTCTTTTGGCAGCAGGGAGGCCAGGGAGTCGGCTGGTGAGCTCCTGAAAGGCAATGCAGCTGCCAGGCCCCGTTATCTCCCAAGGCATGCCTGCAAAGGGAGCTGCCTGGGGATGGGATTTTACAGTGTGAGGCTGAATCCTCCTTGCTCTGTGAGGGCTGTGGCAGTGGCGAGAAGCACCACCTGGTCCAGGAAGAGATGGCCAGAACTGGGGTCCTGACAGTGAGGGATTAAACCAATAACAGCCTTGGATGTGATACAATCCAAACCTCCTTCTTCCTGGACAAATCTGCAACTCAGAGGATCTTATTTTAAATTACCTCTGGGAGATACCACCCTTCCTTTCTCTGGGCTTTTCCTTGCTGCAAAGCCCGCCTGTGCTGTGCCATGTGGACCTGCTTGCACTTTCTGGCATGCAGAGTTATGCCCTTCCCAATGAACTTCTAAATCATGTCACCACTGTAAATTTTCTTTTATTGCTTTTAAAAAAATTTATTGCAGAAGCCTTATCCATTTAGTTAGAGGCTCAAAGATACTGCTCTGCAATCCCTCAGGGAATCACAGCTTCTTCTCTGAAGAGCACAGACTCTAAAGTCCAAGTTTTGTTTATGGACAGCCCCTTCTGAGCACATCTGCCAGAAATGCACATATGAACATGTACCCAGATGAGTAAAAAACTGTCACTAGATTAAGGGAACACTGTGCATTGATCAGATGGCTCACTTGCTTCCTCAGATTAGTATTAACAAGGAGATGTCGAACCCCTGGTTTCAACTAGCTCATAACTAAATGCAGACTCTAACACTCGGAGCGTTTTGCCATTTTGAAACCTTCTTTGTCAAATTTTAGGTTTTCAGATCAATGTCTGGAGTATATCCATTCAGAGATCCAGGACAGTGCCAGCATACTTAGTATGTTGAACAAGTCAGGAAAGGTACAAAAGAAACTCAAGTGGCAACAGTTCGCCACTTGTGTTCAGTATAGAAGTCTGCATTTTATTTAGCTTTTTCATAGTGTCCCTTGTCAAAAGCACTGCTGAATGGGGATGGCTTGGTAAAACTGACAAAAGCGTTTCAGCATTTTATAAGATTTGGCATGGCTCTCAGAGAAGTGAAATGCGTGCCACAGGAGGCGTTTTCAGCTGTGGCACCACTGGATGCACTGGCCTTTCATTTCACTGACATGCATGCTATGTGGTGTTGAAATGCTACAAATTTCACTGAGTTTTTTTTGGCACCTAATCCCCTGGTGACAGTGAACATGGCATATGAGGTAATCCAGATCAGGAGTTATTTGTGCATTGCTTTACATCAGTACAAACTTGCAAACTGCAAGAAGAGAAAAAGTCACTATTTTAAAATCTACTTCTTATGGGTACACTTTTCACTAATGGCAAACAAGGATGAAATTTCAATTTCATTATTTTAGGAAACGAGTGTATTTAATCACTGCAGTTGCAGGAATAAATACCAGACTAAGGAAGTGGTCAGACAATAGAATCAAGAGAAATGTTCTGAATTACTATCTGCTGGAGTAACATTGCAGCTATTTGAGGTAAAATGGTCCAAATGAATGAAACAAGTAAAGCCTGAGACTTTCATATGAAGAAGATGACTCTTTCAAGAAAACTGTGTTCTATCCTAGGTCAACTCCATTATATTTTCTTGCTTTTACATTTTTTACATTAGTCTAAAAATTTATTTAATAAAGATGCCTTTAAGGGTTCTGTTTATCATTAGTAAAAATTAAATAAAATGAAGTAGAAGTTCAAGAGAGAGTGAAAGCTGTGTGTCTGTTGAAAGGTGCCTGACTGGATCAGAGAGCTAGAATTTTTCCTGCAAAAGACTACCTGACCTGAAACTGAGCAAAACAGAAAAGCTCCAGCTTTATTGAATATTCTCACAGAAGACCACTTAAACAACTAAAACTTTCTACTTCTGAAATGCAACCATCCTTACTGTCTGGAAAATGAAGAGAGTGTAAAAGTGAGAGATGAGTAAAAGCTCTTGGAAGTGTTTTGTTTTTTTTAATGAAAGAAAAAAGAAGTCCTTATTCAGTCTTGCTTATGCAAACCAGAATTTCAAAATTATTGTGTGAACTTTGAAATGAGTGCCCATTCCTTTGTTCCAAAAGCCTTCTTTGGGCTCCTCCACTGATGGTGTTAAACAGAAGTTTTCTCTGTTTAGTAAATAGTCTTCCTATCTCTTTGAAAAGAATGAAGCTTCTTTGCTTTGGGACAAGATATTTCCAGTCTATTTCAAGGCCTGAAATGTCTTCAAACTCCTGACTCGTTTGTTGAATCTAAATACATTCTCCTGGATCTTCTTTTGGCAGGTTTAATAATTACCTGGCTGAGTTCCAGGGCTAAGTATGTGGGGCTGTAGAATTCATTTGATATCTTGAACCTGGGGAGTTTCATTACCTGACTATCACTGTGGTAGAAAACACTGCACAAGTCCTAAAATTTAATTTCATGCTCCATTCGTTTTTGTGTCACTGCTTGTTCTGTGACACCGAGACCTGCAAGTCTGCCCTTCCCTCCACATAAACATGTAGAAAGACAGCAACGTTTGGATAGAAATTTTAATCCCAACTTTCCAGTATCTGCTGAAAAACTCAGCATTAATTGCAACCTTGCCCATCTCAATTATCAAGAAAGCAGTAGGTAGCAGAGGATGTTAGAGCACTCTCCCAGGAAGTGAAAGATGTCCAAAAGAATAATAAGGCTTTCCCACCTTTAACCATAGCACAGCAGAGGGCAACAAATGTAGCCAAGGTTATACCAATCAATACACATTTAATTATTATTTAATGATTGAACATTCCTGTCTGAAGCTGAACAATCAGATTACAGACTCTTGTCAAAAGCTAGATGGATAAGTTTCCCTCTGGATGGATGGATTGTGCCTAAAACAAGAGGTAATTCAGACAAAGGGACATACATCATTTTTAATTGACGAAGGCTGGCCCCTCAACACAATTATTCAAAGCCTAGTGCCAACTAATGAATCTGCAGTGTAACACCATTGTAGCACTTTGGCTTGAAGTTAGTGCTTCTAAACTACCATTTAATTGTTTCAGTTCATATAATTTGGATTTATGAATAAACATGCATTTTCCTTGGGGCTTTTCTAACCCTTTCTTGCTGTGGTGAGCAAAGTGGAACTTCAATTTTTGCTTTGACTGAAGCACTGCTGATTTTCTAAATTCTGACAAGAATTTCTCAGGGTAACATCACTGTCATTACATGGGCTCTGTTTGCTGAAGTCTGTGATTAAAAGTGCAAATGGAAAATACGATTCAATGTGCTGTTTTTCCTGAAGTCCCTGCTGCTTCTACAAGTTCTTAATTTAAATACCATTAGCTTTATTTGAAAACAGTTCTGTCCAGAAATAGAGTGTAGAACAACATACAATAATCTTTGCCAGCTAAATGTCTTCATCATAATTTTTAATTAACTTTAATTAACTAACATTAATTCAACAGAATTTCAAATTACCCAGTGGTTGATTTTTTTATTATTTTTGCTACTTTTTTACTACTTTTGTATTTTTCTGCCCTCTTTGAAAATTCTGTACCTGAAAAATAACCTATAAATCCAAAATGGTAAAGCTAATTTTAAAGATATAAGCTCTCATGGACTGTGTGTGCAAATACCTTGCTTTGCCCTAAATTGTATGTTAACAAGAGAAGGTACACAGTAATCAGCTAAACTTGCAAGTATCAACTTGAGCATTTTAGGATTTTTTTTCCACATTTTACAGTTTTTGCTATTAAAAGTAAACAAAGAATGTTTCATTTTGAAAATCTTGTTGTGTAGGCAAAAGCTGCTGATGATTTGGGTCATGCTACTTACAAGAATATCCAAATCATACACTGGTGTTTCATCAACAGAGCCATCTGCAATCTTTAGTCCAGGTGAAGAACTTGAAAGCCAATGGGAGCCTCCTTATAAATAGCCAGTGAGAAACTGAATGTCAATGAAACGAGTTTTTAAGTCAATCACTTAATGTTGTGAATAGAGTGTGGGAAAAAAGAAAGTGTAAATTCTTGTATACATACCACTGATCACACTTCAATTATGTTTGGCATGGTTCTAGTTTGAGAGCTGAAACTTGGCTTGTGTATCTGAAAAACACAAAAATATGGGGGAGTTCATCAATTAATTTTTCATATGACAGATGTTGGAGATAACCTGTTGAATTACTCATATTCCTTTAATGAAATGGTATGGATTTGTAATACAAATATTTGGCAGTAAGGAGAGCCACACGAATCAAAAACCTACATATTGTTTGAGATATTTTTGAGCAAGATTGGAAACCAGTGGTTTCTGCTGGAAAGATGTGGTAACAAGGAAAGCTACAGGAAAAGGTGGTTTTTACATTGATTTGAAGATAATTTTGAAGGTCATAAAAGCAGATGTTCAGTCCTGACAGGGTAGGATATCCTAAAAGTAAAATGACTGGTTTAAATTACAAATGCAGACTGTGATTCAGTTAAAATTAGACCATGAGAAATTGCAGCTGTTTGAAGTAGGATAGCCAACTGCATTCTAGCCCATCTGCTAAACTCCACTGGTTTTTTTTTCAGGGATAAAACAACATTTACGTGAGATAAGAGAAGTTATTCAAGATAAGGAATGACACAGTTCCTTTCCTAATCAGTCATGGCCAACAGCGCTTCACTGTGGATGTCACGGTGTGTAATATATCCCTCTTTCCATCACATCCCAGAGACACAGATGTGGGGTCCCTCTTCCCAGGAGAAATGTTGGTTTCTCTTAGGGACAAGCACTGCAAGGTATTTATTGTTGTCCTGAATATTGTGTTATCTAATATGGGTAAACAAGAGCATCATTTGGATGCTTGCCCATCCCAAAAGTTTGGAGTGTTTGTGGCGTTTCTTATTGCTTGTTTTCTTTTTTTTTTTTTTTTTTAAAGTGGTCACTCAAAGGTTTGTCCTAAAAAGACTTAATCTTAATTTGAGGCATGGATGACAATACATTTCAGGAATTACACTGGAAGTATATGTGCTGTGTGTCAAAAGAAAGCTGGTTTTGTGTTTAACTTTACAAGGAGAGTGTTTGCACAGGAGACATAATCGTGATTTACCAAGGGTGTTCAATCTCTGAGCTCACAAAGAATGCATTGCTCAGCTGTTCAGGAATTGCATTGGATCAGCCCTTGCCTTTTCTTCCTTAAGCAGCTATTGCTTATGAGCATATGGCTGCAGAAAGGGTCACTACTTTTGCAATGTATGTTGGGTTTTCCATCTCAGAGTGAGGGAAAAGGCAGTTCTTCCATTGCTTGGGATGGATCCACCCCAACCAGCTTCAGAGATTTTCATAAGCATTACCAAGGAAGCTCAGAGAGTACTCAGGATTCCTAATGACTACGTTGAGAAAAAACACAAAACCCCCAAACATACTCACAATACAAAGTGCTCTGAAAGTATTTGGGAAGAGGAAGATTTGTGTTACAGTTGGATTGCAGACAACAGTGCTGAAAGAGAAATAGAAAACAGGAGTGACATCATCATGGGAAGGGCTCAAATTAAAAAGTAGAGAAAAGACCGTGAGAAACGTATATATCTGTGAATAATTTAAGAGTGAGAAAGTGGAGGAGTCAGCAATATATGAAAAACTGTGTTTTCCATAAATTAATATGTCTTAATGATACTTATTCCAAAGCTTATGCATTAAAATACACTTTCATGTGTACACAGGTATGAATGCAGAGTGTACAAAAGAATGCAAGACAGTGCTGCTATAAATGTTGTCTGAACATTTGGAGAAGCTGCTGTTCTGCATCTGTGTTCCTCAGTTAGACTTGTGCAAGAATGCTAGGTGGCCCTTGAGGTTTCCTGACATTCCTGTAACCATACCAGTGGTAGGGGTGGCATAGCCAGCAGCTGTGTGTGGCCCACTGGGTAAGTGCACCTGCAGGAGTGTGCAGGTAGCATCCTCCCACCTTCCCCGAAAAGGACAGGGTGCTAGCACTCACAGCTCATCCTGGAAGAGTGCCTGACCCCCAAAATGCTGGAGAACAAACCTTGAGCAGCTGCACAAATGCAGAGCTGACTACCAGGTTCTGTAATGGTGTTGAACTTGGTTGACCTGACCACACAAGCAGGACTACTGAATTCAACACTGACAGTATTCTTTGGAGGAGCTGTAGCAGTTTCCAGCCACCCTGGAAAAAGTGGCTGAAAGTGCCAGGCAGTTTGTTTTCTAGATAAAATCCAAATGTGCTTTTTAGACTCCTTCTTGATTATTCCCAAACACAAATTTGGGAACTACCTTTTTAAGGATAATTTGATATGACTGATCATATGCCTAGGTTTTGAGAAAAGTGACGGTGTTTTCAAACACAGCTTTGCCTGAGGTAGGTAGTGCCTTTCAGTGCATTTGAATACAATATTTAAACAGGTAGTTATCAGTAGGGAGAAGCCAGCCACACAGCTGGTGCAGTCAGAAGGTTCTGCACTCAGGATGCTGCTGCCTCCAGCCTTGACACAGTGACTACCTGATTAACAGGCAATACCGTTTACTGTAAACAGTCATGTGGTTGTCTGGGGCAGCTGCTGTCTGCTGAACTGTCTACAAGAGCTAATGTGTTCCTTATAAGTTTTGTCTCCAGGTTCTGCAAGACATTTTGTGAAACTCATAAAAATCTCTGGGCCATCCCTGGATTATTATAAAGGTAGCCACTGCTGGATCGGGAATGAAAACTCAGCTGTAGGAGCAGGTTTGAGCACTCTACACGCCTACAAGATTTCAAAGGGAAAACAGGCAGGCTTTTCAAACTTCTGGTAATTCCTGCTGTATCAGGTCCCTCTATTATTCCTTTATTATATTTTCAGTAACTTTAAAAAGGCTCTTATAATTAACAGCTTGAAGGAATCAGGATATTAGAGGAAATAAAAAGGGAAAGACAACACTAATAGGCCTCTCCCTTGTTTCAGTGCTCTGTCTCAAATAAATCTGTGCAACCTGTGATCTTTTAAATAATTACCAAATGTTCCATTACCTAGTCCCTCTTTGCAAGCTTGTTTTCATGCTCCTGCAAACCCAGATCCCATCCAAATTCTGCCAGACTCATGCCAGGGTGTAACAATACCCGAAATGATGGAAAAGATTGATGTTAAACTTCCATTGATTACTGTAAGGTAACGTGTTAAGAATTATTGATACTAATACATACAAAAGAGAATTAAGCAGAGAAGAAAATAATAAAAACAGACAGGAGGAAGGGAAGGTGCATTTGTGACTCTATGCATCCATGTGCCCAGAGTGGTATGGTAGATAAATCTATAAATTTCCAAGCAACTAAACTGGTATTGGTGCCTGTTCTTCTCTGCTATTTTGAACTAATATGTCATAAACCAACACTAGATTAGTTTTTTTTGTGCAGTATCTCCATAGATACTAATGACAGCCAGGAGATATAGATTTTTCCAGTAAAAGAAAATTACTTTTTTTTTTCTAAGTTTAATCATAAATCTTCAAATGCACAAGATCCAGTTCATCAAAGGTAGCTTTGTGCTTGTGGCCCACAGAGCTCCTTGTAGTTTCCCTGCCCAAGGCTCCTGCTGAACTATGAAAGCACAGTTCCCAAAACCAAATATTCCTGTGTTGCAAAGGTGTGTTCTTGGTATGTGCATGGGAATTTAGAAATAGCCACAGATATCTGCAGAAATTTGAAAGAATGAAATCTCTGTGCAGAATCTCATAATTGTTTACTCTAGGTTTTCCATTGCCTGGCACAATGTGCATGGCAGCGCTAGCAGAGAATAATTGGTATTAAAAGACCTCTCTCTTCTGCTGTACATTTTAGCACTATTTTCACCCCAGAGTTGTGTTTTCAGTGTGAGCAAGGTACATCTCACTAGCTGATGACTCAGATGAACCAATCTTCTGACTCCTGACCACACACAGTCCGACTCCCAGCACTGTATTGCTTTGCTCAAGTTTGAAGACAAATGTCAGCTTCAACCGTCTATTCAACCACATTTTTAACTGTCTGGAAATGGGATGTATGGTTGCCCCAGGGCTCCCCATGGCACTATTTCCAGCCTGCTAATGGAAGGACAGAGATCCTGCATTGCCTGAAGCCTTCTGGAGGTGGTGATGGAATGGATGGATGTGCCCTGTGGTCTCCCAGTGCTCAGGCCAGGTGACCCAGAGTTCAGAAAAGAGAACTGGGGACTGGCTTTATGAGGAGCAAACTAGGGTTCTATGGAAATGTTGGTTGGCACCAAGTGAATTTTCATAGAATTGTTCAATGGTTTGCCTTGGGGTAAACCATTGAAATTATCTAAATGAAAACAAATAACCAAATGAAATTATCTAAAGGTAAACCTTTAGATATCATCTAGTCCAACCCTTTTGCAGTGAACAGGGACATCTAAAACAAGATCAGGTTGCTCAGAGCTCCATCAAACCTGACCTTCAATGTTTCCAAGGATGGGACAACCACCATCGCCCTGAGCAATCTGAGCCAGTGTTTCATCCCACTAACCATAAAAAATTTGTTCCTTATATCTAGTCTGAATCTACTATCTTTTAGTTTAAAACCATTACCAGTGTCCTGTGGCAACAGGCCCTACTAAAACGTGTATCTCCATCTTTTTTACAGACCCCTTTTCCGTACTGAAGGGCTGCTCTAAGGTTTCCCCAGAGTCTTCTCCAGGCTGAACAATCCCAACTCTCTCAACTTGTCTTCATAGGAGAGGTGTTCCATCCCTCTGATCATCTTTGTGTCCCGCCTCTGCTCTCCCCATGAGGAAGAGCCCTTAATTCCTGCCTCATTTTCCTCCTCCTGACAGGTGGGTGCATGGGACCATGATCTCTCCGCCCCCTTGACTGGAGGCCAGGAGGAGAGGTGGCCTCTCAGCAGGACAGGGTGCCACCAGTCTGCTGGTGGCCGGGTGGGTCAGGAGCACCTGTGTGAGGGCCAGCGGTGCACGTGGCACGAGTGGGACCAGCCCTGCCAGCCCTGGCCGGGGTGGGATGCTGTGAGTGTGCCAGTGTGCACTACTGCTGGGTGCCTGGGCTCAGCTGGCAGCCAGCCTCCCTGCTTTCCTGAAACCAGGTCCAGCAACACGCAAGGTCACCCCCGGCACTTGCAAACAGGCTGTCACTGACGGGTGCAGGGGATATATTTTTAGCGTGCTGGAGGCAGTCTCCTAGCTACAGCTTGAAGAGCTCGGCTGGGCAGGGGCTGGCAGTCCTCAGCCTGCACAAAAGCAAACTCTTCTCATGAATCCTGCTGTTCAGGCCAAATCCTGCTCCGGGCTTGCTGCTGTGCTTCCCCTTGCCTCCCCCTTAGCTTGGCTTTCAGGGTTTGGTGGGAACATTGCCCAGGTATTCCTCTGGGTTCCTGGAGTGCAACTAGTGACCGGGGTTGTTTACATCCTCTGCTGAGCTAGAAATGGTCTTTTGTTCAAATACAGAGATGTACGCTCCTGGCTGTCAGGATGAAAGACCAAATATTGTTTATGTTGCATGTAGTAATCTATCTCACATCTGCCAGAGTCTGGCTTTATGTAAAGATGTGAAAGAACATTCATTAATTCCTCTTTAAGGGCAAGGCTATTAAAAAGTTATTTTAATTTTAGGCATGAATTCAGAATTTCCACTCTTTTTGAAGTTGCTTGTCTTCCTTAAATTGCTATCTGTCTGAGAACTGTTTATGGATAATAAAATATCTTTAAAGATTCTCTTTTGTTTTGGAAAAACCTTGGAGATAATTAGTCTGACATCTCCTGGATGTTTCGCAGACACTGCATGGCTGTTGTTGGGCTGTTACTAGGATAACTGGAAGTCAGGCAGGGTTACCTAAGTTTCCAACTTTCTTTGTACTATTAAAGCAGACAATGTAACTGCTGCAGAGTGCAGGGCATCCATCTAACTCAATAAAAGCTGAGTAGCAGAGAAGACTGAGCTTTGAGACTGATCATTTCTTCTTTGGGAGCAGAATATCTAACTGTGTCTGGAATTAATTGAGTAAATTTCTTTTTTTTTCTCTCCATATTTCCTTCCTTTTGCTCTTTGAAAAGAACTGCATTTGTTCTCTGAGAGCTGAAGGCCTTTTTCCTAGTATTTACTCTGATACATGCTGCATAGGAACAATAAAACCTCTTGTTCAACTTTCATGTATGTTCTCCAGGGACCTAGACTTCTTTTGCTGATAACATTATTTTATTTGCCATTTACAATTTCGTATTATGCATGCACAGATCTCATCAACATTTGTTAAATAGTGGAATAAATTCTGAATTTGCCCTACTGCAAAAACGTGGAATAGGTTGACCACAATCTTGGATAGGGAGTGATGTACATGTACCTGTACCATGCCAGGGTTTTGTATGGAATGGGTACCAGTGTCGGAGTCCAAGGAATTTTTTAAAAACTATTTTCCTCTGTGGCATCACCATGAGAACTTTTCTCTTCGGTTACAAGTACCTCTGTATCTCTAAAAACCAGAACAATTTTTAGTGTATGGTTGGGATAGAAGATAATCAAGTATTACTAAAAAAGAATGAACAGGATCCCTGTACAACTGTCCTGGTTTAGGACATTCACTGAACATTGTTTTTGCCTTAAAGAGGAGTTATTCATTAGCTGAGGAACAAATGCATTTTGAGCATTCTATTTTATATAGCCCAGAAAGAAACAGAAGTCTTTTCATGTCTTTTATAACTTTAGGGGTTACTATTAACAAAAAAAAAAAAACAAAAAAAACAAAAAAAAAAAAAGGAAAAAATAAAAATAAAATAAAAGTAACTCCAGAAAACTTGCATATATTATTGTATTATTACAGCAAAGTTCTAGTACAGGATATATATGGTTATGCCCTCTCTTCTGAGACATTTTTTTGTTTTGTTGGAATTTAACTGGTATAACTCTTATGCTCATAAAAAGGTATTTTTTCTTATGCAGAGAAGCAATTCACAAATTTGCTGGGAACTGCTCTAAAGAACACAGTCAGGTCACAGTGCTCTGGCCTTTCTAATACCATATCTAATGCTATAATCTCATATTCCCCTTTTTCTTGAGTAAGCCTACTCCTAAGGTCCATGTCTTCCATGGGGTCAGCTGAAGTAGGCAGTAATTTCCCTCGTGACCATGGAGAATTTGAAATCAGTTTGAGATATAAAGAAGTTTTCTGTGACATTCAAATGTCTCTACCTTTCTCTAGGCAGCAATGAAGATGCTGTAGCTGCCACAACCTAATTTTCAGCCAGGCCTGGTCTTCCTAAACTGCAGTATGTGCACCAGAGTGAAGTAGACCATCACTGGGCTGTCCTGTCCAGCTGTGAGCTGCTGCCATCGCCAGCAGTGCCAAGTAACCAAGACACATTTGGGAACACCTAAAGCAAAGCAAGAATCACTGCCTGTCATCTATAATTATATGTCACTGGATAATACAGTATTGGTGTTGGAGTTCATGTGGGCTGGCAAACCTTTGCTGGAATGGATGGACTGTAAGAAGACCATAAGGGCCAAGAGACTCTTCTTCCCATGTCAAAGTTTTCAGACTAAGGCTCCCCAGGGGGGCAGACTGCTCTTGCCAGCACACAAGTCATTACTGAGTGGAAGGAGGAACATGAATTTTTATGGCCTGTGTTATTAAGCAAGTATAACTAGAAGATCTAATAGCCCTTTTTGGATTTAAAATCCATGAAAACATATGTGGTGTCATAAGATCTTCCCTGCTAACAGCACAGACTTTTCCCTTTGGTTCGAAAGGCAGCAATCAGTTGCTACTTGCTGGCTGTAAGGCATTGTTTACTTGTCTCTAGAGGTATGCAATTGATGTCTTATAGTGCTTTGTTAATTTTCTTTCCTTTTCATACTGTCACATACCTTTTTTTCCTGAATTCTTACTTTTATAGCTTCACTAAGTGCTACCTCTTCTGGGAAATAACCCTGTGTTTGAGCTTCAGCTGTTCAAGGTGTTGAGAGCTCTGGACTATCTCCAAGAAAGCTCTTAAGAGAATGGTCAGCTTTAGGGGTATGAGCAGTCTGGGCTGAGAAGAACCGTGAACCATTTTAAATGGAGCATAGTAGCCACTTTGCCAGAGCTCAGTTGATTTAAACATTTAAAATGTCACTATTTTGACCATTACATATTGAAGGTTCCCTTAGAGCATCCCTGAAGCATTAGGGCAGCCATGGAGAACGTCTTGTTAACACCCTGTTGAATACCTATGACTCTGAAGGGGTCCAGAGAAAACAGAAAATGAGAGAGGAAAAAAGGTCTTGTAAAATTCTGTGTTCAGATTTTTTTCAGGAAGAAAAAAGAAAACAGACTTCAGGTGTTTATCTCCTTTTAGAGATCTACAGAAATCAATATTCAAGCTAAAAGATAAAAAGATATAACAAAAACAAGAAGAAGAATAAAGAATGTTTGAAAAGAAACAGCAGCGCCTAGACTGATGTATTTGAGCAAGGGCTGATGTTAGGAATTTCCATGTAGAATAAGCAAAATAAAATGTCATCTCATGGTTTAAATACTGCCAGATGATTCAATATACTTTTCACAGCATTCTTTCACCATGTGATATTCTCTTATGTTTGTTGAAGTCAGGAAATGAGAAACTGCTTGAAAGGGAAAGGTTAGGCCTCATGTCACTGTATAATATATGCCCACAAGCCTATTATATTAACAGAGCTGCTTAAGATAGTTCAGAATAGAAGATGGAGTTAATTTCTACCACAGTATATTCTCACTGTGATCTGCTGACAGAAATCAGTGTATCGTGCACTTGTTAAATTAAGATTCACGAGGAACAGGACCAATGAGGAAATTATATCTTTCTTGGGGAAGTTAACATTTGAAAAAAAGTTTTTAGCTTGAAGGAGGATGAAAAGTCAAACTCTTACACATGTTCATTCCAGCAGTCTATTAAAGAAAACATGTTGATTTGAGTAAATGAAAACATTTCACGTCAATATTTCTAGACTTTTCATTTAGATTCTGACTCCCATTTACAGTTTCTACTATAGGTACTTTGAAGTTCTGAAAGATTGTTTGAACCAAAGATGAATTTTTATACTTATAATGTTGAAACTGAAAATTTTGATAGTCTCTTAAATAGACTTTGGGGTAATTTGAGAAAAAATACTTTTTGCAACACATGTTTTACTTTTCAAAGCACACATGTTTCCTAAAGGAAAAATATTTTATCCAAAAAACTCTCAGCCACCAATAGCAATGAATTAAGTAATACATGTTTTAATTACCTTGCTGTTTACATTCTCTGTAGTTTCCCAGACTTGAAGGAAACTATTAAAGCAAGGGTAGATGGGATTGTCTGTTCTACTCACACTCAAAAAACTGAAATATTGTGGTCTGGTGAGATGTCAGCCTAGTTCAGACGTTGTCCTGCCTGCCATGTTAGAGATTTAGTTCATGATCAGAGGCACATACAAGGCATTAATGTGTCAATGTCACACAGAGCCTGCACCGTACATGGAAGGGGCTCAGAGGGGAAGAAAGGATTTTTCACTTGTTGCATTTTTCAGTTCATATGGTTGACTGTCACTGTAGATAGGAAAATACAATGAAATTTTGCCCTTTCTTATCCTGGTTGGTATAAGAAAATTGTGTCTTTTTTCTAAATCTTGTGATGTTTTCAGTTATTTCTGGGTTTAGCAACAATTCTGTTTCCCACCTCTAAATTAGAAAGGGTGGATACATCCTGCTTCTTTCTTACTCCTTTGGCTTTAAGATGTAATTCAAGAATTGTTTTACATGCATTTTACTGGAATGCACATGAACTTGAATGCACATGAACTTGAATGCACATGAATGGTCTCTACCATTACTGAACATGAGGTGGAAAATAGCAACGAATTATAACTTAAAAGCTTAATAGGATTTAAAAATCAGCTGAGTCTGGCGTAATACTTGCAATCTCTTGGAGGCAATTCATTGTTTAACAAATCCTGCCAATATGTTCATTCATCCACCTCGCTGCTGCGTTGGTGTTGCTGTAGCTGCCAAGGCAGAGGCTGCTTGTGGCTGCTCTCCCTGTGCTTGGCAGCCCTTGCTGCCCAGCGTGGGCCTGTGCACCCCACTCAGGCAGGCACCCCTGCCCTCTGCCATCATCCTGCCTGGGGTCTCCCCCTTGGTGGGATGGCAAGTCCCCCTGTCCTTCTGAAAACCTCCCTGTGCCACCACCAGACCCCGCAGGGGAGCTACACTGGATTCAACCCCTGGGACTTCATGGCTCTCAGTGTGCTACAGGATGGTCTGCTGAAACCTGCTGATTGCTGCTAAATAGCCCTCAGTGTGTGCTTTACCAAGCAAAGCATATCTCCTTTCCCTGAATATAGTCCATTAGCATTGGTACATGGCAAGGAAGCAAATCAGGGCTAGAAATGGGAATTTACCAGTCTGAAGTAAGGCTTTTTTTTTTTTACCCTCTTCTCTATTACATTATTTACATCTATACAAGTATTCTATTCTGGATATGTAACTGCATTTATCACATTTCTTCTGTGATTTGGCAAGAATATGTGCTTATATTTTCTGTACAAATATGAAAAATTCATTCTGTATGCTAAAAGGACAAGATAGGTCAGCTGCCTTCAACGTGAAGGCCCATCCATAACTCGAGGAGACCAACAAGATGTGTTTCTAAGAGCATTTTAGCTCAAGACACTCCATTTCACTCCTCAGAGGGAGCTGAAAATGTGCAGTTACAGTCTCGGATCTCTCTTCTTTCAGAATAATTTCTGCTGGTTGAGACGGGACACATGGCTTCTTGTAAGTCTCTGACTCTCCAACAGGACTAGAACTTATTCAGGCTTTATGCAGTCTTCACACATTTATATAATCTTTCAAAGGGGTGAATGGAGAGAAGGAACTGTTACAGACTGTGGTCACCTTTGTAACCTTCATTCCAAATACTGGAGAAGATAGCAAAGTCCACATTTTTTCTTTGCTAAGGATTGTAAATAATTCACTAAAAATCTTGTAAATAGTCATAACTCATTGCACTTTCCAGACATGACAGAAGGAGGAACAAACTTTCAAAGGCATGACATATGAGATTATTTCCATGATGTTTTGACCATAAAAGAAGAATGCATATATGAAATTGTTGAATCCAGTCTGTCCTCTGTTGGCTATCCACTGATTTATGCAGGAATATAAATTACTCAGCATCAGAAGTCTGTATATTGTATGGCCTCAAGTCAGCAAGACAAACAAATACATGCCTAATTTTAAGCAGGTGAGTTGTTTTAAGGGAAAGGGCTTTTGTGAAAATTTAGAATTAAATATTTTCTACAAATGACTGAAACAGATACATTGCTTCCAGATGAACCTCCTTACAGAATCCAAATATCCTGACATCTGAATATGCTGATGTACCATACTCCATCCCAACCAGACCAAATAGAGTTGATTTTTCAACAGAAATACAGCATACTTAACCATGGCAGAGCCATTGTCTGCAGGTGGAAGAAGCTGGACTTTCTTACAGTCTTCTGGAGTTTCTATTCTGGAAAGCAGCAAAGCACGTCTGGGAACAGAATTTATTCAGTTTTTTAAATCAGTTGACTTCTTCAGCCTGTGCTTCAAAGAAAAAAATAAAAAGGCCTTTTAATTATTTCTGTCAAAGTCCTGTAAAAAAATTTTGTTTCTTCTGTCAAAGCAAATAATTTATATGGTAGCAAGCCACAAACATGCCTTATAAATGGCATTGTGAAAATATGTAGACAACATCCTACTCTCCTCAAATCAGGCATGACTAGGACAACAGCTGCTGCCTTTCTAGTTTGGGTAGAAGGTGTTTGACCACCTACAAGCAGGATGTTTTCTCCTTGTATGAAAATCATGCAGGTTTTACTGATTGATGCCAAAGAATCTAGGCAATGCAGTAGTCCAAAAATTTAAATGCTGACAGTCTTCCTTTTGTTGCATAACTTGGTCCAATGCCATGGAAAATACATCAAATTAATAAAAAATAAACCAAAGAGTTTTGTCCTTGTATGTGCTATTGAGGCTTTATGAAACCACCTTTCTTGATCTGTTGCTTGTTTGTTTATTTTATGACACTGTGGAAAAGTCATATGTGGAAAAGACGTGGAAAAGTTAATGGTGAATAATTAACTTAGGAAATCTTGGGAGCCTAGCATCTCTGAAGAAATGCAAATACCTTTGAGCTTCCTCGGTTTAATGGATTCTAAGGAAATTGTTGGAATTGGTCCACTAACTGAACAGTATTGGCTCAAACCCACAATTTTGAGTAGCATAAGGACATTATTTTGGAAAAGGGAGTTCTTTTAACAAAAGTGGTTAAAAACTTACAACAAGAAAATGGTAAATTAAATCTCCTGCCTCAGTAAATGGGAGAATCTGATAGAATAAACTGCAGGAGAGCAGCAGGAAAGGATAGAGGCAGAGTCCTTCTTGAGCAAGGAAATATAAAGCATTTTGTAGGTTAGCCTAAGGTGGGAGCTAAAACTTGTTCTTCCATGCACAAGTTGACTTCAGCTTAGAAAGAGGAGTGACAGAGCTGCATTCACATTTTTTCTAGCTGGGGAGGAAATATATTCACAAAAGACCCTTAACTTTTTATTTTGGGAACTGAAAGAAGATCAAAATAGACCAAATGTTTAGTGCAGACAGTAGCAGTGTTTGGTGAAATGAATGCAAATCTTTCAGAATTTGCTGGAGAAATTAGCAGGGAATGAGAAAAACCTCCTCCAATTCTATTTTTACCTTTCATGTCATTACATTGTACTATCCAGATTTAGTACAAAGAAATTGTGGCTTAAGTGTTGAAAAAGGTAGTTCTTGAAATATCAGGGAAAAAAGCTTTCTCAAGAGCAGTAAATCTCAATGAACATTTCATACCAGTGCAGATGTTCAGAGGAACTTTTTGCTTCACATAATTAAATCTATAAAGATCTCAGACCCTTTGTGTTTAAAATATCTTTTTATCAACCAGCACTGAAAGCCAAAGTTCTGGTTTAATGCAAGGCTGATCCACTGTTCCTTAAAAACAAGAAGGTTCTATTTATCATTGTTAGAAATCTCTGTCTGGTATATTTTTGTCTGCATTTGCATTAGTGCTTCTGAAGTTGTCCCACGGTTCTATCAACAGTGCAACTGAAAATAAGAGAAAGCTGAGAATTCGCATCTACTAACCAAAAAAAGTTTAGTTGCCTAAGGTACTCTTCTCACCTCAGCCACAAAGGAGCCCCAGTGAACTGGTCTGACATGCAGTATCTGTGACTCAAAACTGGCTGCAGTTGAAATAAACACAGTTCATCTCGAAGATGAGTCAGAGGAAAATGGCAGCTGTGAAGACTTTTCTCAAGGATGAGACTTGCATCTGCTCCGTGTGACACTTTTCTCCTGACTGCTATTTTGAATGGCCATCTGGTGTGAGTTTGTTCCAGCCACGTACACGTTCTGAGCGGTTTCTCCATCTACTTCCAGTGCTCAGAGGCCCAGGCTCCACAGGCCAATGCAGATACGATCTGGGAAGCAAGCCTAACCATATTGCAGCTGAACATCACTGCATCCCCAAAGAAGCCAAGAGAACTGGCTGAAGAAGCAGTTTCCAAGACACCAGATGCTGTTCAAACCAGTCGTGCAAAGCTTGTTTTCTTTTTAATAGATTGTTTTTGTGCCAAGGAGATAGGTGGGCACAGAGACAGGGATGGACAAAGTTGCAGCTCTGGTCTATGTGAAATGCACATACTGTGTTTTGCTGTTCAAAACCAACATGCCTCTTGCTCATGACAAACATGAAAGCCACTTTGTGATGTTTGTGTCCCCTCCTTTCCTGGTGTCATTGCAGGAAAGAGGTGCCAAAAGCTTTAATTCTTGTAATTCTTGTAACGTGACTTGCTAGCCATATGGCAATATATTTTTAGGTAGAGAGCAGGAGATTCCCAGTTTCAAAGCTACCCTTGTATCATGATTTACTCCTTGTCTCTGCTTTCCTTTTATACTTCACCATTTCTTTCATCACTCTCTCTTCTGCTTCCAGCCCATAACCCTTGATTGCTGCATTTTCTTTAAAGAGTAACTTGGAGAACTACAACACAATATACTTTATATCCCAGTTCTTGAGGATCTTTGTGAACATGTAATAGGCTTGTAAATATTTCCAGCTATTTTTTTTTAAATCCATCCTCATCAAACTAGGGAGTAGCTGCTACTGATGTATAATCTGTTCTTCATCTTCTTCATTAGTACTGCACCCAAATTCTTTGGCAGCTTGTAGAAACTTAGTGCTTGTTTTGGAATGTCTTTGATCATTGAGCTGGGGCCAGGACATGACATTCACAGCTGAGCTGTACCTTCTGCATTTGCCTTTTCTGCATCCACAGTGATGATTTCCATCAGCCTTTAAGTTTGGTTTGGTTGTGTTGCCCTGAAGCTGTTGATCAGAGAGCCTCAGATCTCTCATATCTGGCAGCGCCCAGAGATGTCAATCACCACTGATGGGGACAAGAGGAGGAATAGTCCATTTTCTACTAAATGAAAGTACTTCTTAATATTGCACAATAGATTGCAATCCATGATTTCAGAGCCTGTATGTACAACATCTTCCCAGAGCAACAGCCTCAGCTGTGCACTCCTGCTTGGTTGCTTTGTGTAGGATCAGAAATGCAGCAGCTTAAGCTACAGGCTGAATGGAGAATAAGTTATAATAAATATAATAAGAATAAGCAGTTAAATACCTGGTTTGCCATTGCTGATTCCTCTGCCAGCTGCATTGAACAGGTTTAATTCCGTGTTACTCAGAAGAATCACATATGCATAAAATGAATATCTGTGGTTCAGAAATCAATTCCCTGGTATTTCAAAGATCTTCTTAATCAGATACACATTTCTCACATTATTCTAAACTTCTTTAACCACCCCATGGAAATGAGGTTAAAGCTGACATTTCACATTTTATTAATAAATATTAATATTCACATTTTATTAATAAGGACAAAATCTTACAGTTTTCATAATCAAGAAGTGTTTAATGCCAATCTAGGTGAAATAGTTAATTATGCACAAGCTATTTTTAAAAAGTGTTATGCTTCAGCTTTCCTTAAATAGCTTTTTCACTGTAAAATTAATGCATAAATTCTGCATGACTTTATGGTAAGAATTTTATTTTCCCACTCAACTATGGGAAAATATATTTTTCTGCTGTGGCATCCATTTTTCCCTCCTCTTTTGTAGCATTTTCAAATAAATATAGCAGAGCAATCAGTGGATCTTTAGAAAACACACAAAGGACTAAAACAAACACATCAATGAATTGTGGGCCTGTTGGTCTATTTCCTGCTCCACATGATATATTTAGCACTCATCAAGCTTTCAAAAGTTAATTGGAAGTCTTAAGTGTTTCCCTTATTTCACATTTCATTCTCCTGATGCAATGAGAAACTAACAACACTGGGAAACAGAAACTATACTTGTCTTAGCACAGGGTGTTCTACAAATGCACAGATCTAAGTAGGTGAACCCTCAGTCTCAAAATATTTAAAATAGGTTTTCTTTTAATGCAATTGTAAATGAAAAGCTAAACAGGTACAGACACGTTCAGTGCATGATGCAGCTGGTGGCTGAGGGTATTGGATCCTTAAGTTATTAAAGGTAACTGATAAAAGGCTCTATAAGGGCTGGGCATGGAAGGAAAGGTATCAGATCCCATGAGCCAGGTACACAACACTGGAGCCCGCAGCAGCTCGGTGGTGACTTGAGCATGACTTGAAGTTTGGAGGTGCTATGCTCCTGCATTCCTATAGAACCCCATTCTCCAGTTCCTGACCTCTCCCTTGTTCCCTCCACCACTTCCCCTTTCCTTCCAGCACTCCTTGCAAGCTCTTCTGACATGAGGCAGCTTCTTCCTTCTCCTTCTGAGAGCTGGAGGCCCTCAGTTTCCTGGTATGTGGTTTTGGTCAATGGGTGACACATCCTTGGGTGCCAGAGGAACAGACTCCTGTGCCTTTTTACCCCATGATGGAACCCGCTAAACAGACAGAAATTGCTGGAGAAAGGCAGGCGTCAGCCTCTAACATGTGATCTGTTGTCAGAGGTAAACTGACAACTTTCACAATTTTGTACTTTAAACCAAGTTTGGGCAAATTTCACAAGGAATGGCTAGGGCAGAGTTTTAATGGCAGGATCCTATACATACAGCCTGACATATTTCAGATCCCTGACCCAAAAGAGTAAGACATTGGAACCTCTCTGATAAATAATGTTATTTTTAACTTGGGTAAAATAACATTCTCATCTTAATGTCATTCTGAAAAATGGGTGCACACTTTCAATCTAAAATTCAGCCTGTGAGGGATGTTTCTAGGCTCTGTTCTAACAATACTCTTGGGCACATGGTGGGACTCTTGGGGATGGTGCTGTGCAGAACCAGGAGACAGACAATGTTTTTTGTGGGTCCCTTCCAACTCAGCCTATTTTGTGATTCTGTGAATTAAAGCTGACCAAATTATTAAAACATCTTAAAATTTTAAGAATTGGACATTTTTAATTATAGCAATTTTTTACCTGAATTTCTTGTAGCCACATCTTCTGGTCTTGGTTTTAGAATAACAATCATCCTGTCAAAAATTCTTGGTATAAAAAAGGAAAAAAGGGGCTCATACAATAAACACAACAGTATTTACCCAGTACATGGTATAATTACTCCTCTTACAGTGTTTTCACCTTTTCTCCCAGCTAGTCTTCCTCTGGCAGGTTAATTCAAAGTACCTACCTGTCACCTCAGGTTACAACTGATTGTCGTGCTACCTCTTCATACTCTGTGGGTTAACCCACCACAGCCACATCCAGTATATGTGTAAACAGAATTGCTTGAGGAAGCTTAGAAAATTTTAAACAATAATTTTTTAGGTTGCTGAGAGTTTAAAATTGCATAATCCTGCAGAAGAATCCCCACTTTATTCTTGGAAGACAGTACACAAAATAGAGTATTAAAATTGGATGTCATCTGAACATTACAAATTAAACTGGTCTTAAATATTGGCCATATAACAATGGTGACCCTAGCTGTCAGCTTGCAAGACACCAGCATGGTTAAAAGCTAAAAGCAGGAACAATCTGTAAGCAGCATGTGAATTTTTCAAGAATGGTACCCAGTATGAGTCCCTCACAAACAGATGGGTGAGAGGTTTACTTCTTCATCAGAGAGCACCAGTGGAGAGAGCAATGCCAAAACCAGTTCAGTTTTACTATAAAAGCTTTCCAGAAATGCATGAATGAGACTGAATTTGTACAAAACTACTGGTGAGTTATCTATCTGTAGTTCCTAGTTACTAAATATGTTTAGCCACATTTTGGGTTGGTTTTTTTTTTAATTTTACTTAACAGAGTTCAAGAACAGCAGAGTGGTTTTTTCCCCTATGAATTCCTGCACTGATATTATTTTCACACTTTGTCGTTTTGAAAAAGTAGTGCACAGCAGCTATCACTTGTTTTAAATTTTATCAGCTGTCAGAGAGTCTTTGACAACATGAACAGAGACACTATGTGACACATACTGGAAATTTACAGATTACTATTCAAAGGTGTCTGGATTTTGAAGGATTTTTGGGAGCAAAATGTGTGTTCCCCTATCCTTCAATTGCCTTTATTTCCTCCCCACAGTGCTGATAAGCTCCATTTCTGCTGCTGCTGGTTAGAACTGATCCTCACACCTGAAGTGAGTAGTAGGACAGTGGTGCTGCTAATGATAGTCATTGCCTGAGAACTCCAAAAGTGCTCTGGAGAGAATCACTGAGAACAAGCGTGTTACACAACTTGGCAGCCAAAAGACCAATATCTATGGAGGTCAATACTCAAGTCTGCATGGTCTGGGTAATCCCAGATAACTCTACTGGTGAATTCCTTACAGGCAGGTATTCTTCCCAAGTCCTGTCATTTTATCTCTAAGACAATGAATTGACACTGAAATGGTAAACTGTGTTGTTAAAATGTTAAACTGTGCTGTTCAAGTCCAACATCACTGGCATCTGCGTGGAATTCAGTATCCTTAGTGGCAAAGTGCTAAAAAGCGCAATTTTAGCTACAGAACAAAAACACATCTATCCAATAGATAACAGATATGTTTTTGGCATGAATGCATGCTGCAGACAATAAGACTGAAATGGCCCAAACTCTTGAAGTCCAAAAGATGTATCTGCCATTACATGGACTGCACACAGGCAAAGGGGCTTGCCCTAGCCAGCTGGTGTTTTGATGACCCTGAAATCTACAGAAAAAGATACCAGTTTAGGAGCACCTATCATGTCACAATTTTACTGGAGCAGAAGCTTTGCAGGTCAATAGCTTCAAAGAGTGCTTGGTAATGTGTAGTGTGGGTTATGTAACAGTTTTATGGGCTGAAATTACAAAGCTTTCCTAAATTGTGCTAAGTTTTGTGTTGCATTTTGTTCACTCTCCAAAAGAGATATTTCTTGTCAGAGTCAGGATTACTAATTCTCAACAATGTGCTGACCTTCATACTTACTCAACATGATAATAAATCTTATCATAAAGACATATTCCTTTCGACATGGAGAAGGAATATTATTCTTCATGAAACTATCCTATGTGACTAGTAGGGAAGGAAAACAAGAAAGTAGACATACCAGCTCTTCCTAATGATACCTGAGCACCTAGAAATGTGACATTACTCCAGCACTGTGACATTACTCCATCAGGAGTTCAATAATCCAGGTGTCAAAAAAAAAAATCTCTTTGTGAAAAGAACCATTAAACAATTTTATAAATGCAGAGTAGTATTTACTAAATATGTATGCATTTTTTCTTACTTCCAGCTTTTGGAGAAAGAGGACAATATATTTTTGTTTTACCTGATCACATGTTGGAACTTCAGCTTCAAAAATGAGATTGAGAGTTGATTAAATACAGCGTGATATACAGCAAAAACAATCAATTTGTTTTGAGAACAGAATGTCCTTCGCATTTTGAAAACAGATACTTTCCTAGTGATTGTTTCTGAAATACAAAAACTACAATCACTGATTTTAGAATATCAAGAAACAGCAAAAATGATGCATATTCATTCCATTTTGCAAGTTTATCTGAATCTCCTCCAGTATAATTGCTGATTGTATTGTCATGCTAAACTATCAGAGTATACTCAATGCCTCATGACGAGAGGTTTAACATATTACATCTTATTCTTCAGTTTTATACGTAAACAAATGTAACACTTCAATTTGTCACAAAAAATTCCTCATCAACAGTTTCTTTTTTTTTTCTTTATTGACTAGTGGGGATTACATTTTCCATAAACTTCTATAGTGTTTGAAGATGAGAATTACAGTGTTTGACTTATACTATATTTGTTACAGTACACTGTGAGGTCAATGCTTTGTGAGAAATAATGTTGCTAGATAATTGTCAACGTATAATTTTATTACTGAATATTAGCTTCTTTGCTCACATATAATGTATGTGGTTAGAAAAATGTAAACTTTGTGCCAAGAACAGATATGTGAACTGTGTTAAAATCTAAGCCAAGAGCTTAATAACTAGCATGAAAGTTCCAACTGATTTTTAAGTAGTTTTACCCATATAATAAAAAAATAAATTCTGCAGCTGTTTAGATGAGAATGTCAACAAGTATCCACAAATCTCAGTCTTTTATATAAAATATATAAAATCTCCCTAAAGTATTTAAATGAATGTATAGCATGCAACAACTGCTAAAGTAAGCAACTCAAAATGAAGGAGCAGGGAAAAGCAAGAAGCCCTGTGTAACACAGTACATAGATTATTGAACATGAGTAATATGCAAGGGCAAAACATTTTTCTTCTGACCACAAAGGAGGAAAAATAATACAATACATACTTAACAAGAACAAGTGAACCTGATCAAAGTGCCTTTTGTTAATATTTCTGGCAGATTCAGTATTTGGCAGCCATTGTGTCGGTGTTAAAACTAATCTGTAAGAACAAGGAGGGATCACATTCATTTGGAAAGACCTCCCAACCTGAGAGCTGTTCAGGCTCCACCTTGCACTAACAGGACGCTGCCCTGGTGGGCCTGGCATGGTTCCAGTTTGCTACATGAACCTCAGTCAGTTCAAACTGGGGCTGCCTATAAACTTAATACAGTTATTTACACTGAACGAGCAAGTATAAGCAGCGCCAAAAAGTAAAGCACTATCTTCTAAACATACCCTCAGAGACTGGTGGAGAGATGTGGTGGGAAGGAAAGCAGTGGGACAGCTCAGGAGACCTCCACCCACAGTCCACTCCAGAGAGAAGGCCAAAGCAGATTTCCCTGCACATGGCATCTGCCTCTCAGCTTCTGCAGAAAGCATGGCTGAGATCAGAGTTCATCTTTCCTAAATATTACAGGCATGTCAGCAGAAATGTGTCTGCTCCTAGGTCTGTAAAATCAGGACAAAGATTCCTGAGAACTTTGCTGTGTCCTTGCCTGCTTTCTGTTGCTGTGAGTGTGCCCCCTCCCCACCAGCTGTGTGATGGGAGGTTTGGTTTTATAGAACTGAGTGGTGGATTTAAAAAGGTATAAATGCATTTCCTGTCCAGCTATCTGCACAGTTCTTATACTGTGCCTGTCTTGGCCCTCGTTTCAGGTCTTTCCACCAGATCCATCAGACCCCCAGTGCCTCAGGGTCTGCAGGTGTTGCCCTCTTATTGTGTGAATCACCTCTAGACATGCACTTTCATTTGATGGGTCACAGGGCTCAGACCTTTCCTTGATGGGCCAAATCACTCTGTTTTGAAATCTTACATTCGAGATATAATAACCTATAGTGGGCCAAGAGCTCTGAGATGGCCCCACCAAGTGGCCAATAACACCTCGTGGGGGTCTCACACTTTGGCCCCAGCTTTCTCTTAATGCTGTCCTGCAGTGTCTCATTGGCTGTGGCTTTTCCATCATCCAGCCCTACTTGGCTTCCTGCTGCTTAGGTAGAGAAACACCTTTGCTGAGCTGGAATAAAATCATCTCATCCAGCATGAGAAAGCCAGAGCCTCCCTTAACAGGGCAACCAGCCACTGCTCTTACCAGCACTCGTCCTAGGCTCAGCTTGGGCTTTCTGCTGAACAGAAATCCCTCATTTATATTTGCTCCTATGTTATCCTCATCTTTCATAGACACCCCAGGTGATACAGACATAGCTCTTACCACCATGAACACACAACCTTCTCCTCCCACATCATGTGTCCTTCTATTTTGGATGTCAATTAAAACCAAAGTCTTTTTTCCCTCCTGAATCAGAGAGATCTCTACACTGTGAACAGGAGGGTGGAGTCATGCTAGAAGAGAGGACTTAAAAGTCAGGAAGAGAAGCTCCTGTCCCTCCACAGATGAAGGGAACAGAGACTGCTTTCATTTCCCTGTGCTCAAAGTAACAACACCTGTGGGTGAATCCAGACTGTCCGTGACATGACTGCCTGCCAGAGCCAAGAGGATGGTGAATATGATCCAGTATAAACAGGGAAGAGGGAAAGGAGGCTGACAGCTTTCAAAGAGGTGCTGCAACTGCCAGTGTGCAGAAATAGGAGGAGGAGGGGCAGCCAATGTGGCATGCAGCCGAGCACTGCCGGTTCCTGAAGCCAGCCTGCTCTGTGGCCATGCCAGGAGGGACGAGAGCTGAACACTGTGAGAATTGGTACAGGCTGCTGTGAGCAGCCAGGGGCTATTTGCAGCCTCTTTGGACTATGCGCTACATAGACATATCCATTTTCCATGTGCCAGCCAGGTGCCCTCCAGCCAGCCTCCCAGTGATCCAAGGGCAGGAAACAAGGAGCACTTGAAAGCCAAGCACAGACCTGCTGAGCCTAGAGACCTCACACCAATCCTGGCTACCTCATCCCTGTAATTGAAACCTCTGTAAACAGCTGTGCACACTTATTTCCAAAATGAATTTTCAGCTTCTTTTTCTCTTTTTCCCTTTGCAGGTTTCCTTTACTCACCAGGTTAGGCTTCCACCAATGTTTCTGAGAAACACTACAATAGCTCCTTTAAGCTTAGGATGCCCAGAGCTGCTGAGGAAAGGAGTCCTCAAGGTACAGTGAGAGCCACACAGAGAATGGTGGCTGAGCAGCTTTAGCAAGGCTCCCTTTCCTGTTCTTCCTCCATCTGCTCCCCCTTGCTGTTGGAAATGCTGTGCAGGACATGTACCAGATTAGAAGGTCCTGGTGTGGCACTCGTACGGTAGCATGTCACTCCAGGGTCTCCTGAGAATGGACGAGTGCCTGCTCTTCTGGTCACCAGTAAAAACTCAGGGGATGATGGAGGAGATCCTATCCATGGCTGAGATATCTATTGAGGGTTCCTTACCTGCAGAAGGCTAGGGGTACAAATAGCCCTAAATAGCAAAAGAAGAACAATGAATTTGTGATGTCTACACAATTTGCCTGCTGGACTATTGCCATGGCTTTTATCAGGCAAGAATTCTGGACAGTTGAGGCAGATCAGCCAGAAATGGCAGCAGTAAAGCATTCATGATGAACCACAGAGGCCTTCAGCACAATAAAAATAGGAAAAATTCCCCTTGTTGACAAAGAGTAGGCTAAACTGAGACACTGGTCCATAGATGACTGTAAAAGAAATTGCAAGGAAAAGTACTCTCTGTGTCACAGATGAAAATAAAATAGGGCAAGGACCTTACAAGTGTCAAATATCAATTCTTTCTCCATGTAATGACACTCTCATGTCAGCCTTGGCAACCAAAAAATGTACAGTGGGAATACTGCCTTTCATTTCCTGCTGTTAGACTTCATGGCTGTCACTGCCAAATCTGGAGCATGGTCCTCCACACCTGTTTCATTCCTTTTATAGTTGCAGCACTGAAAAGGAGCCAGTCCCTTTGAGGGGGATAACTCACAGTTATCACCAGATAAAAAGGAAAAAAAAAGGTGAAAATGAGTCCTTGTTGCTAAGCATCATCATACAAACCTTCTGAAATTAACCCTATGTATATGTAGTCTCAAATGGTCAGCTGAGAAATTCTCAGCAGGCTTAGTTAAGTTACATATGGAGAGAATGAATAATTTACTTTTAAAATGTCAGAGTCCCTGGTGATTAACAGATGTGATCTGCTGCACTGCTTTAGTACTTCAGGAGTTTGGGACAGTTGGAGCTTAAATTCAGTGACTATTCAGAGGCATGAATATGTGAAATGTCATGGAGATGATTCAGTGTTTTCAACAATGTGCTGAACTTGGTGATGGCATTCCCTTTTTCTATCCCACAGAGAAGATAGCACATGATATGCACAGATGACTAAGGGGAAAATCATTAAATTGGTCCTCTTAACACATGAAAGAACTAAGGACTTGCCTTTTGGTTAGTGTGGAACCACTACTGAGGTTTACAGAATGGAGCACTTGCTTAGGCCATGGCCAGTTAGAGTCTTCACCATAGAGGTCAAAGATACTGGGTCTTCAAATATAAGAATTGTGTCCTTTGGGATTGCTTTTCTGGTGTGTGAACACACAATTCAGAAGAGACCAGGTCCTCATAAACCAATCTCCTGTTGGGATTACATGGAGTCTGAATTAGGCTGCCAGTATGGTTTACTGCCCATCTGGTGAGTTGTGGCTACAGAGACCTCTCTGGGACCTTGCTGAGACCTGTGAGCCCAGCTCATAATCGGGATTTGTCAAAGAGCTTGACACTGGGGTTTCATTCAGACAAATATATTTAGCCCTCAAGGAGGGAGGTTGCCCATAATAAAACATCAGAATATAATTTCTGCATCAGAATATAATATCTGCAAGGTAATGCTGGATAAAATCAGACATAAGCCAAGCTCTGACTATACCCCAAATCATCTGAGCCAAGGCATTCTTGAGCTGAAAAACAAAAGCCTTGAAAGACTTTAGCAGCATGCAAGATGCTTTTTATATATGCTTCAACCTTTTGATGTACTTAGAAGAGCTAAACTATTACATTGAAATTTGACAACCCTGACAATGCTTTTCTGGCCTGACTGGAAGGGGTGAAGCGCTTGAATTTTGAAGGGCAAGTTTCTCTAGGATTTTGCAGCTGATTTCAACTAGCCCTATAGACTGTCACAAATATGAGGAAGTTCAGGAAACCCTTCATGCTACCTCTCCTTTGTCAAATTGACTACTGGAACCTCTGCTCATGTTCACATGGTTTCCTACTGAAAACTGATCTTTTGGCATATTTAGTCTTCATCTGGCTCTGCTCTAGAACCCCAGTGTACACTCATCTTAGCTTAAGTATGCTGAGTTTCTCTCATTTTTTTTCAGCCATAGTTTCTGGTTGTTTCAGCAAAATGTCCTGTTGCTGAAAATAGGCATTGGAAGTTCATTCTCAATACCTCAACTGAACAAATAGCCTACATGGTAGATGTTCTGTCTTATTCAATCCCTACATGAGTTTCACTGCTCTTACAGAAAATGTCTTCTTGAATAAGACTGTAAATTGGTTTTGTCTGCTTAGCATCAGTTTTCTCATTTTCTTTGTTTATTGAAGACTGGAACGGTGAGTCATAGGCATCTGCTGCTGATGGGCTAGAGGTGATTTCCCAGAGTAAGCTGGGGCAATAGAAGCTGATGGCTTGCTGGGTGATACAGATGGTCCTGGTGCCAAGTACGAGAACTGTTGGCTGAATGATAAGCATCTTGAAAGAAGTATAGAGAAAATAGTTTTGGTTGAGGAAGTTTGAAATATTATAGGGGTAAAAGGCTTTAAAATCCTCTTTGTAACTCACATTTACAAGCGTCTCATGCAGACAACAGTGGTGTGACAGGAGAGTTGAGCTAAGCAGACAGAAACAGTGTTCAGGAGAGAATTATAAATCACAAAATAGTCTGACTTGTGAATTCAAGCAAAGACTATTTTATTTCTTTACATCAGAACCTGGAATTTTCCTGGAGAGTAAAGAATAAATCTGACAAATCCCATTATGAACAGGAAGCATAATTTGAAATGAAAATAAATTTTGGAAGTGATTTAGCTGCTGGTAATCAATACCAATTACAATGTAAATGGAAAACATAGAAGAGAAAAGAATTCACATAACTTGCATTCACCTCATTTTCACTCCTGCCTTAAAGGAGAATTTACTTGCAGCACTTCTACTGTCCTAGCAGGCCTTCATACAAGGGTTATGGTGCCCAGTTTATTTACACAGAATAGTTTTAAAGGCATTGTTAACTGTTGTCAAGGTGAGCTCATGATGCTCAGTATCTCTGCATATCAATAAAACTGAAGTTGGCAGGTGCTTATGGTTTTCAAGCATGCAGTAAGGCTCCCAGCTCAGGCAAATCAATGCAGCCAACCTCTGTGATTTTAAATCTGACTTGCATGACTGTTTTTGTTGCTGTTCAAGAAACAGTTTGTGGTAATTTTTTTCAAACAGCAGAGTGCCCCAGCTTTGTTTTTATCTTTTGTTGGAGAAAATTCTTGGTGTGGTTGGAAAGAAAAATCTCAAAGATGTGACCCCTCATGTTTCAGAAACCAGACTAGACATAAGAAGACTTCAAATGATTGTTTTTCTAATCTTATTATTTCAAGGTCAGTATCATGATATGGTAATCATGAAACAATTTAGGAAGTCTAGAATTGACACTAAGAAAAATATTTGCCACATTTACATTAAAAATTGTTATCCAAACCAGGATAATAAATTAGACTACTAAAATATAAATACTTTCACTTGCAACAGCATGTAACTTAAATTTTACTCTATTAACAATAAAGAAATAAACACTGAAACCACAGAAAATCACATTGCTGGCTTGTTTTTTTGTTTTGTTTTGTTCTGTTGGTTTTGTTTGCTTGCTTGTTTGGGTTTTTGTTGTTTTTGTTTTCTTTAGGGTTTTTTGGGGTTTTTTTTTTGTTTTCTTTGTAAAGAGAGGAAATAGAGTAACCAAGAAGATAAAGAAGATAATACATTAATGAACATTTGTTAATGATCTCTTTTATTTTCAGACTTCCTTACTTGTTGATAGTTTCAAATTCACTGTGGTAAAGTGTCCAGATCAATCAACAAGGTAGACGTGATTTCAAATGAAATAAAAAAATTAAATTAAAAAAAATAGAAATTGATTTTAGTAACTGTGGCTGTAAAGGCAACATGTAGAGGAAGGAGAATTTTCTTACTTTGTATGTGAATTACTTGAATCCCAGGGAAGGAAATGGAAGGACAGAAATCTGCAGCTGGAAGAGGTAGGAAAACAATTTTGGCTTTGAAATATGTATGAATTCTAGAAATGTATCCTTACAAATGAGGATAGCATAAGTGGTGGGAAGCAGAAAGATGAGGAGTCCTGTCACTTTAAACACGTTACTCCAAGCTGGGCTCAAATATCTGGGAATTAATGAAGGCAACTCTTTCTGAAAAGAACAACATTTTTGATAAATAAAGTGAAAATTTATTTTAAAACCTCTTTAAAAAGGAACATGTTCTTCCATTTGATGTTGAAGGAGTTGGAATTCTGGAAGGACTCTTGGGTCTTTGCTTAGACATGGAATTAGCACATTAGATGTCACAAATGACATCAGAAAGGCTGGTGAATGGAACATGCCTGGCAGTGCTCTGGCACACGTGAGCCAGCTGGCCAGGAGCAGCCCTGTCTGTTCTGTGAGCCTCCCCAGCCACCAAAATGGAAGCACCGTGCACAAGCTTCCTCCCAGGAACCAACTTTAGAAAATTTTGTTGCCAGGGCTGTGGCTTGGAAATGCGTGACAGAATGAGACAGCCAAAAGTGTGACGGGGAGGGTTATCAGCAGTGTGATAGTTGGGCTCCAGCTCCCAGGCACAGTTCAATTTCCTTGTACAGATACATGGAGGCTGGTTGCCCAAAGCCCCATTCAGAAGCCCAGCCTAAGCACTCAATGGCTTTAGGCAATTAAAAGAATGGCAACTGCCAGGGCAGCGTGTCTTCAGTTAAATTAGGCAAACGTGCGCTGCACGCACTGCCCCATTTCAGTGTTTCCTACACCCCAGGAGCCAGAGAGCCCCTGAGAACAGGCTGCCTAAATCTCTCATCACTCTCTTAACGGGAGATATCCCACTGGGTACCTAACTCCAAGCACAGCAGGCTGCCTGGCGGCAAGCCGCAGCCACCGCGGTGCCCCCAGCCCCCGTGAGGCATGGCGGTCTCATTAGGCAGGAGCAATGTGCTTTGGGCAGAAGTCCCCCTTTGGTATTCTTGTAACTTCTGTATTTCCTTCTGGAAAAGAGAGATTGCCCACTTTCTCTCTCAGACTTTTCACATGTTGAATGTCGAAGCGAAAAAAGAGGGCTGCGTGAGGCTATTCTATAGTTAAGTAATTGCCTAGATATGTATCCAATTTACTTCCAACATACAAAAATGCAGATTGAAGGATGCTATGCTCAGCAGAAGGTTATTTTCCTTGAATGGCTACTGGCTACTTTGGAGGCAAGGGGTCAGGCACTTGATTAGATGAGTTACAACTTAAAGTCCCGTAGTATAAACTGTGTCATGCCCCAGGCTTCTCAAAACAAGGCACTCTATTTTAACTCATAATGGGTAGCTGGATTCAGTAAATGGCCTAATCACAGCAACATAAATATTTATGGGAAAATTTTTCTAATTAAGGTATGAGCTTGTTTAGATGTTATCAGTTAGAAAGGGCTTTCCCAAGAAGAGCATGGCTGTTAGGAGACATTAGGAAATGGTTAAACTCCAAGGGATTAAAAGGTCATTGAAGTGGCAACATGCAGAGTCTATTATGGTTGAAATTTAGCTTGCATTCATGTCTTACATGTCTCCTATATATGGAATTAAAAGACCATCCTCAATGCAGAAAAAAACCCTGTAATTTTGTTTATTCTTTGAAAAATGAAGTTACACTACCAATGTATGATTTATGATCATTTTAGAAATTAAATGCTCTCAAAAGAAATTAGTTTTTTAAATTTGTGCTTTATGCTTAGCTGTATTAACACCTGTATTTACCTCAGTAATGATGTTTGCAACATAAAGATCCAATAATATCATAATTTGTTCCCAGTACCTCAGTCACACAGATACTTTAGATTTAGGAAAGTTACATCTAACATAGTTGTCCTTTAATGCTGTTGTCCTTTGCTGATGTTGTGAGTGCTGATGGTGGCATGGATAACAAATTCAGGATAAATTATATTTTGGTAACCATGTTTTTCAGGTCTCATATTACAAGCACTAAATAACAATATATTGATCACATTCAGAGCCTTGTTATGCAAGCATAACTCTTAAGTAATTTTGATGCCTTTAGGAAACTTGCTCTAGATTTACTCTAGTATAATTGTCAGAAGAATTCATCCCTTAAAGTAAAATTTGTAAGCTGTCTTAGAGAGAAACAGCTGTATAAAACTAGTTATGGGAACTATTTGTTCTAACAGGCAGAACTATTCCCTGTGGGAAACAATATGTAATTTCTGTGGGACTTCATTATTCTGCTACAAAGTGTGTGTGTGTCTGCCATATGGTATTTTACTGTTAAGGTATAACTCAAAAGGAAAGCTCAGAAAAAGAAAAGAGAATGTTCTACAAACCTTTGAGAAAAATTTACGTATTTTAAAACATTTCAATGAGATAGTACGAGATATAGAAATCTAAATGGCACTAATGGAGCTATTGATTGTATCTGGCTACATTTTTGAAGTCAACATCTGTAAGAAGTTTCAAGACCAGTCACAAGGAGATTAACATTGCTGCTTTCCTGACATAATGAAATCTATACCGTTAGTTGATATCAACTGCAACCAAACTGGACATCAAACTACAATTTCATGTGAAGACAGCTTGGTTCATTTAGAATGCCTTCCTAGCCCAAACCAGGATATGACAGATGTGACCTTGCTAAACACATCTACACAGTAAAGACCACAGGAGCTACTGCTGAAAACCATAAAATGGCATGTTCAGAGAGTGATGGTATGCAAATGTTGAATGAATCAGGTCTGGGTTTTTTCCTTCTCTGTTAACTAACATGTTATAGATGAACATTCCCCTGATTTTATGACTTAGAGAACTGGGACTGTCAGTTCAAATGACACAGGCCATTGCAAATTCTCCACAACAAAGAGGAATATTTGGAGGAAAGCAACATGGTATACAATGCTGTTGCGTTCCTGTTTGATTTAGATGAGTCTGTATGTGGCAGAAAACTGAAATATAAGGAAACAAAAAGTAGCTGGTTTGAGGGCCTGGGAGTTTGGGGAGCTTGTTGGATGCTGTTCAGGCCCCAGTGGCCTCAGTCACAGGAACCTGTGTGCTGCTTGTGCTCACGCTGTGGCTCCATACCCATTAGTTGGAGGGCTATGTGCTGACTGATCTCCCAGATGTACAAATTTGATCTGGCTCAAGAACAGGCACATGATCACATTTCTGTCAAATTAGCCAGAACACACCATACAGAACTGTCATGGAGTTTATGTTGGCTTTACACCAGCTGGGGGAGGATGAATGACTTTCAGTACAGCCTAAGTTAGTGGTGTGGAGCAACAGTACCTGGTGTAAGCTGAGGTCTGCTTGATACAGATAATCCATTAGCATTTCTGGATGGATTTGAGTGGGTGGTATTGTATCTGAATAATGAGTTTTGTCTTACAGTTGCAGTGTTTCCTGTGCAGTAGTAGGAGTTTCAAAGGGTAGAAGTACTTCTTTGCTGAACTGCAGTTTCAGTTTTTACCTGCTCTTCTACAGAGAAGAAATTATTTAGTGATGATTTTCTTTCCTATTTCTGAAGGATAGTATTTCTGTGGGTGGAGTGGTACCCAATGATGTGCATTGAAAAACAGTATTGAGATGCCAAAAGTGAATTGAGCCTGGGGCTCCTGTTTTCCTGACACTTTCAGTGACTCTCGATCATAAAAGGCTGTATTACTGGGCAGCTATTGCCCACACTGCTAGAAGTCTATAGATAGCCTTACTGAACCTCTCTTGGGCATATGCATATTTCTCCTTTCACAGAAAACAAAGATATTTGAATTTTCAAAAAATTTAGCCAGGAAGGAATCAGTGTGTTAAATTACTGATGTCTTACTGTCCAAGTGCAGCATGAGAAAAGACAAGAAGAGAAATTGTACTTGAGGGACAACTATCACAGCACAGGGATAAAATGTGACATGATGTGTGCACTTCATCACACGGCTGCAAGGCCCATTTGGACAGAGTCATGTAACTTCAGCTCTCACCCCCCGAGTGGATGTGCAGTCGAGGAGTGTTCACATCATCTTTCCTCATGTCCAATTTCCATCCTGGCCAAAACTTTCTCAGTAGAACTCACACAAGGATCACTGTGCTTCAGTCATTTCTAAATAAAACCAAACTCCAACCAGAGACTATCTATTTTGCAAGCCCGCTTCATTTTCTAGACATATGGTTCCCTTAAAAGTTTTAGCATTATGCAGCATTCCTGTAAGGGTGACTGGACACATGGATGGTGGGAGGAGGAGGAGGAGGAGGAGGCTGGGCAGGGAGCCAGTCCAAGAGGAATGAGATATCTTTTACTGCACTGTGCCTACCATACAAAGAGAGACGGTCCAACAATAAACAATTTTCCACAGGTAGATTATCATTGGTAGCAGGTACCCTCAAAACCTCAGACAGCTCCCATTCTCTGGGTACAATGGAAGCCATCAGTCATTTTTAGATTGCTCTTAAAATTTACTATAGTAATTTTAATGGGAATTAGCAACTATATTCCATTGCAATCGTTTGTTGCCTGTCTAAAAGCACCCAGAGAAGTGGCCTTCCTTCATCACTATGTTGTACTGTCACTTCAGGAAGAGAAGGTTCTACAGCCTTGGCACCAGACAGTTTCCTGCAAGACTTGCAGGTATAGGTGGGTGAAACCTGATGTCATGTTGAGACAAACTGATTCCAACCCGACATCTGGACACAAACTGATTCCTGACTAAGTCTCTTCAGAAGAGTATAAAATACTAGACCTAGCTTTTCAGAAGAAATGCATGATTTGAGTGTTTCGAGTTTTGCCCAACTTTTACTCGTTTTGAGACAACTGCGAAGAGCCTGGCTTTCCAATCTGTATTGCTTCCAAGCAACAAGAGGAGCCCTATAGACAGAGTTGCCCAGACTTCTTAGCCACATTCAAATATCTTGCACCCAATAAACAGCTGTTTTGTCTGAGATTTAACTTCAAAAGCACAAAAGATTCTTACAAAGGGACAGCAGTGGAAACAGCTAGATGGATGCTGATCTCAAATCCTCCCTGCAGTAAAGTGTCCTTGCAGTGTTCCCTATATATTTAAATTTTTAGAAATGGATAACTTGTTTTTCAGTGATGAGGCAAGCAGAGGATTAGATTGGGCTCTAAGTAAGAAAGCTGGAAAACTGATTTCTTGGCTAAAATGCATGTAAGATGAAACCTGGAGGAACAAAACAGTAATTGTGTACAAGACACATTTTCCCATGTTACATAACAGAACATGAGTGAAAACATGAAAAGCAGACATTAAAGAACAAAAGAGGTGTCAAAGCATTTGATTAAATGCAGCACTTCTATTAGGAGGGCAAGTGACCTTTTCAAAATTGACTCGTGTACACAAGTAGAGCCCCTTGAAAATAGAGTATTTAGGTGTGACAAAATGGTTCACCTTCACAGGCACTCTAGCAGGCACCAAGCCTTCTCCTGCACGGTCAAGTGTGTATATGGAAGGAAAGGTGGCAGCTCCACAGAATGGTCCCATCACAGCGTAATTGGGGGATGGACTCTTCCAATACTGGGGTATTAGGGTGCCTAATGCAGAAATCCCAGAAACCTGCAATTTTGGTAGAAGAGGTTTATGTGAATGATGCAGCTGACCTACAGTTATCAAATTAGCCAGTTAGGGCAGTAGCTGTTGAAAGGAAGAGCTGCAGCCCTGTTGCAGAGCTCGCCTGTGCTCCTAATGTTCTAAGCATTACCAAAGAGGTGAAATTTCCATATTTAAAAGCAGTTAATTTTATCAAATTACTTCTCAAAATGTGACATTTTTTTCTCTCCTGTTTAAACTGGAGCCAGTCAATTTTAAATTTTAGCAATATGCTTTTTCCTAGGAGCCTTCTCAGGAACTTTATGGGTGTTTAATACAAGCCTAAAATGAGAGGCTAGCAGAACATACTTCTCTTAATTGCAACAGCGTGAACTGCTTGCTGTAATTCATTACATTATATTTGGCAGTAAAAGAATTCACACTTTAACCTTTCCCCTCAGAATGCAATGTGTATTATACTGATAAAAGCAGAGAGATTTGCACCGCACTGCAATTTCCCAGTGCCTTGCTAAAGTCCTGAAGATAAGTAGGCACCTGGGGGGTCCCCCTCCTATGCTGTGAAGGTAAAAGCCCTTCACCAGTTTGTACCCACAGAGACAACATCTTCACTCTCAGCAGTTTTTCCATCACTTTGTAAAAGTCCTGGGAGTTATCAGTGAGTATGAAGAAACTGGCTGCTCTAGATATTATTTACTTTTATACAGCAGCTGCACCAGGTTGCCATTTACACCTTTCTAACCTGTGGAGAATAAAGCAAAGGCAGAAATGGTTTAATTCAATGTTTTCAAAGTGTTTTGAGATACTAGTTTTGAAGGAGATGCTATGCAAATGGAAAAAAACAAGATCATTTGTGTGATATTACAGACACATGCAAAATAGGATTTTGTTTTGATGGTACCAGCAACGATGACACAATCCTCTGCCTTGTGTGCTAATTGATCCATCAGCAGACTGCACCACATCTCTGCTTTTCCTCCATATGGTGTATTAGTAATTAGGCCATTTGAGTTTATTTTCTGGAGGTAGCTGAGTACTTCTAAGTCAATTAAACTATTTTCACTATTCACAGACTTCTTATGGATTCACTTTTTATTTTCACTATTTAAAGAAGAATATCGACTATATGGAAAATAATTTTCAGGATGATAATGCAATTGTTTATGCTTGGATTAACCTGTCAGTTGGTAAAAAGCAAAACAGCACAAGAGGATCAGAGAAAGGGTCTAAGTCTTATGCAGATGCTTTTGCTAGAGGAACTCTCAATCTTCTTAACATGTCAGTCATTTCTGAAACTGAAATGAAAAACCTTAGCTTCTTTTTTCCTTTCTATTTCTTTTCCTGTATCTTGAAACTGACGATTCAAGGACTGAAGTATTTCTGAGCTCTAGGAAGAAAAGAAAAGAAAAGAAAAGAAAAGAAAAGAAAAGAAAAGAAAAGAAAAGAAAAGAAAAGAAAAGAAAAGAAAAGAGAAAAGAAAGAACATAAAAGTACTAAACATGGTTCTACAATTAATATGTAAATCAGGCTGATGATGCCTGGCTAAGACAACAGCTGCTGTGCATGGACCGAGTGCTGCTGCAAGCAGCGTGCTGCTGCCATGCCACTGCCATGCTGGCCTTCAGCATCAAAGCTGCAAGACTAATGCCTTAGCAGGGCTGAGGACACATGGCTCTGCTTGTGCCTTTTCTGTCTGTGATGGCTTTGCCTTTGGATAAATGCCTCTTTGAGGTCCTGGCTGTGGTCCTGGAGTGAGCCCTGCTGCAGAAGCTGCTGCTTGACACTGATAAGCCTCCAGGAGCCCAGCTGCTGGCCACTTGCAGCCACATCCAGCCTCACTGCAGGTGCAGACTAATTAGACCTATTAAAGCAACTTCATTTGCCCCTCCAGCAGTTAATATCTCAATTCAAACCTTCATTACTAGGGGTTAATAACTCAGGCAAAGAAACACACTTGGGACTTCAATTATATATCACATGGGGACTGTTTTTCATTCCCAATTGAAATAAATATTGTGAATGTAAAATCCTAGGGGAAAAAAAGGCCTCAAATCATCCAAATCCATTCATGTGTAGTCACATCCCCCATGAGCACTGTGGTAAGGAGATGCCTGAATATCATTTGAGTAGTCAGACTCTTGTGAGGGGTACTTATTTTTCTGTCACTTGAAAGGCCATGTTGTTAGCCCCAGAGAAAGTACATTTAAATGAGAAAGCTCATTTCCCTTATGGGTTAGAGGCAATTAGCACCACAACGTTTGGATCACATTTCTGACATTTAGAATAATGTACAGAAGTTGGAAAAACTTGATTTCTTTGTACAACTCATTTGAGTTAGGAAAGTGTTTAAAAATGGAAAACTGTTCACTCTGCTGTGCTAACCATGGCAGGCAGGGCCCGGCAGGTCCCTGCTCCCTGCCATCCCTGCCAGTTGTTTGCAGCAAGGACTAGTTTCCTCAGGAAGATGCTCTAACATCTGGTACGCATCTCTCAGGACTCGGAACCCATGGGGCTTTCAAAAAAACAAGTTTCAAGCCCTTCCCAACAAGGAGTAAATCACTATTAAAACTGTGCATTCATTGGCTATTTTCCTTCCATTGGCTGCATTGCGAGAATAAACTCCAAAACAACAGAAATCAAAGATGTATTTTTCTTATTTTTGCTTTTTGGCAAAATTATCACCACAAGTTTAGGCAGGGAACATTTTGTGGAAATTGTCTACTCCCTGGATCCCACTTCCTTTTTGTTCACTCCCACCGAGCTGGCACGACTCTCTAGCCATGGGCTCCAGGGGCTGCAGGGGAACGCCAAACTGCCGGCACTCCCCACACTCCCTCTCAGAGCCTCTCGAGACATTTCTGGCCTTTTCAACCCGGCCTTGTTCCTGTCAGTCCAGTCAAGCTGAGGGCACTGCTCTGCTGAGTTCACTGTCTGCATTGGTCTTCAGGAATGTTTAGGGCTTGCAATGTACATCACCTTCTCAAAAAAATGGGGCGCGTGGCAGGCTATCCACATAATTACCCTCCAAAATAGGTTGGTAAATGGCAGCTAATAAATATCATGAATGTCTGCAGAAGGATTTCATTAAGACTGCTCTTTTGGAAATGAACTCCGAGCTTTGTTTGATGTCTCTTCTTGTAAGTGATATTTTGAAGAAATCCCTTAGCAGTTTTGTGGCTTATTGGCCCCATGCACATGAAGAATATTTGTGACATGGAGCAGCAAAGTATGTCTCCAGCTGAGGTGTCAAGCACATCCAGAACTGTAGAGACAGATCACAGAATTTATTCGTCCCTTTTTATCTTGACAACCACAGACAAAAATGGATCACAAAGGACACCAAAATCACTACAGATGCAGAAAGATAAAGAACCCCTTTCCTTCCCTTACCTCTCCCTAGCTCTCTGTCAACACCTAGCAGGTGATATTTTTAAGCTGGGAAACAGTCCTTCCTTCCATTTCTTCCCAACTCCAGAGAGCAAACAAGCAACACCTTACCTTACTACCAGGTCCCAGATTCAACGTGGCAAATGGTCTGCTCCCTTCCACAGGATGTTATCACAGCCTTAGTTAAGCTCTTACCTTCATTTTAAACTGCCACATGCTCTGAAAATCCATTACAAATGGATAATAGGATACTTTCATGGCTCTATGGTTAATATCTAGCACAATATGCTGCTTTTTGGTGATGAGACCTTACTACTTCATGTTGCTTACCTGCGGTGCAGAGCCTCTGTGAGCAAGAAGAAACCCTACAATGAGGGTGTGAGCCTTGCCAGCAGCCAGCACTGAGACCTGCACCCTCACACTTCTAACAATGAGAATGATGGGACAAAACCAGCCTGCTGTGATCAGGCTCCTGTCTGGAGCAGGAACTTGCTGATATTACATTGCTGGATGGGATGGAGGATCCTGAGGTATCTAGCCTAGCTATGCCAATGGACACCTCCTACCATGGATAGAGTACTTTTCCGCCAGTTGCCAGTAGATTCCCCAAAGATGTGATTGGTTTCCCAGGCATCCTCAAAAAGAGAGGATGTAATCAATTTTGTAAAGTCTGTATAAAGCAGTGATGCACATTTAGAAGGAAATTAGCATGTCCCTTGGAGATCCACAGAGAGAGTTGGAAAGTGTGTGTGCTGACCAAATCTGATATTCTTTGGATAGAGGGGCCATCCCCCTTGAAACCAGTGTGAACTCAGTTAGTGATTTCAATGGAAGAAGTTCCCTCACCCTGTAGGTCTCCAGGTGGTATTTTTCATTCTTCAGGGTTAGAAATCCTTGAGCACCAAGGCATTCTGCCTGGCAACTCTGCATTGGAAAGTGGCCCTAGGTCTCCCACACACCATGACAAGACTAGATTCCTTCCTCCCTTTTGTGTTTTTGTTTTTCCCCAGCCTGCTTTCTTAGTGCAGATTATAAACTGTTTCAGAGCAAGCTCTTGTTGTAACTGCTAACATGTCTGGTACAGAGAGAGGGGTGGCTTTTAAATCCAACTGCATTCAACTATAATGCAGCTAAATACACAATCTGGATGCCAAAAGAACCACCAGCATAATTACTTTGTCAAGTATTAGAAAGAAATAGTAGAGATACTCAAATAGTACCTTTAAAAAAAGGTGAGAGAAATAAATGCTTTATTTATACTTGTGCTCATACCAAATTAAAAAACCCAACACAGCAATATAAAACCACATAGATAAGTACTTTCCAAAAAAAAATTTCCCATGGTTAATGGAGGTGATAACATATTGCACTGCATGGTACACATATGATAAACCATTCCATTTTGCTGGAAGATGTAGATGATTTTTTTTTTCCTCTTACTGATTCATTTGAAATCAGACCCATTAAAGTACAAACTCTTTTCTAAAAATGTAACCCTCCAGGCATAGCAAAATGATATTATGGTTCATTCTCACTTTACATTGCTTTCTCCTCCATTTATCTTTTAAGATGTAAAGGTATTTCTCAAACTCATAAGCTTTCACATGAAGGGAGCACACTGTTCTCTCCAATATCAATAATAAAATATTCAGCATTCCTTTGAATTTCCAGCTGTACAAAGGAGTTTTCAGACATGATAAGAAGAAGATTGAGGGGGCTGGTAATGCAAAGTTAAAACCAGATTTTGAAGATTTCAGAATCTTCATAAATTTTACTTGATTTTTGGGAAAATAACAGAGCGGTGTCTTATCGCAATGTTTCTAGCTGAATCTTTAAATACCTAGTGCAATTTACAGCCTGTCCTGCCACTGAAATGGTATGTGGGAATGTTCTTACTGGGCAGCAAAGAAAGTATGATGGATCCATCAAGCATATAATTGCTTCCAGGTGTTGGCTCATTTTTATTAGTTACTCATGACACTACCTACCTTCTCAGAACTTCTTTCTTCTCAAAATGGCAACTCCAGAAAAAGGGCCTGCCATTCAAGGCCCAGCTAGATTGGGTAAGGTGCTCAAAATACGTTGCTTCATTCTGCATTCTAGGAATAGAATGGATCCAACTTACAGGAAATTCTTAAGTAAAAGCAACAAAAAATTAGTTTTCTAATTTTATATATTTTCACAAAAGTAATAACCATATTCCTTACCTTTCACAATTTTCTTTTGTTGAGTAAATTAAAATATATTTTGGCAATATTTTTTTATGTTTTTCATGGTGTGCCACTTTTTTTGAAAGAAAACAACACTGAAGGCCATTGAGTCACTAAATGCTTTTCCTGTCTGGAAAAAATGTCTAGCAACTTTATTTAAAATTGGAATCTAAAATTGCCAGAAGTGAAAATTGAAATAATTTTTTTCCCAAATTGCTCACCATCTATAGATTGACAACAGTTTGTGAACAGCCAGTGTACTGAGTTTACCTTCCTTAGTGATGGATGAATATCAAGGAAATGTAACCCCCTTAAGAGCAATTAAAATATTTGTCTTTAAAAAATAGGTATTTATAAAGAACTCCACATTACAAACAGGAGCTCAAAACAACTTCTGCTGAATAGTTCTGAATAATGAGAGGGAAACTAGGAGCAGAGTTTCTGCTAAAATGTTTCAAACATTTTGGCATTGTTGAATCTATTCTGAAAACAACTCTAAAACATTCTTTAAGTTGAATGGAAGCCAATGGGTTTCATGTGCTGTGTATTCTTGACCAAGTTACTGTTTCCAGACACACCGAAAACAGTTTCTAGGTGGTGGTTTTAAGTCAAAAGATGAGTATTTGGTTCTGTGTTAGAAATCTATAGAAAAATTCCTTTAACTAAAAATATGCATACTAAAGGTTGTAGGTAAGTGTTTCAGCACCAAAGACGGTTTTATAAACTCCCTGATTTCATATACTTGTATTTTGGTTGAGGGATTGCATTTCAATAACAACTCCATGCAGAAATATGCTTTGGGCCATGTCAGTTTATAATGTCTGTGAACAGAGACACAGGAAGATTTTGCTGTTGTATTCAATAGTTGCTTCTATCCTGGCAGGATTTTATTAAGATTCTTGGGATGGGTGGGAGTCCACAACACCTCAGCTGAATACGTCTGTGTTTGCTCTTGGTCATCAATGTCACATGATTTTTCATTACAACTCTCCTGTCTGTTAAGGGTGTTGGATATGCATGCTGTTCCTCACTTTTATCTCCCTCCGACTCAGACTCAGTGGCCAGCTGCCCAGCCAACAGCTCCATTTCTCTGGATATAGTGATCCTGATCACTGGGTTCTGGGACACTTGTGGGCACTCAAAGACACAGGTATGTTTCTCAGGACAGGTTTGGTGACTGGGATAGTTGTGCAGCAGCCCATGGAGGACAACAATCCTGGGAAGATCCTATCTTCCAGGGACTGTCCAGCAAACCAGGAATCCTTGGCCCACAGCAAACTGAGACAGAGGATGTCCCAATCCAAAGGGAGCTACACAGCTCCCATTGCTTTGTCTTTCAAGCCAGGTGTGACTGCAGCTGAGGACAGAAATTTAATGCAGCTGGGAGGAGTTAGATGTCCTTTACTACCAGATAATTAAGGCAATTATTTCTTTTTCCTGGTCTCCCAGAGCCACAGTCTCTACATGTGTGTCATAACTTCCTATCAATCATGCAGGAGTGCTCCTGAACAAATGGGACGAGCATGTGAGCATCCTCCTCTCTGCTCTATACCAGGGTCAGCTCCTGCAGCAGCCCTGAGTGTGTAGCCCACCCTCTGTTCTTCCTTTCCTCATTGCACCAATCCCCACCAAACCAGCATGATGTGGTCAGAATTTACAGAGACAACAGGATAGAGAGTTGATGGGAACTGGATTATGTTCATCCCATGATCAGGGGTAGGTGGGCCACAGCTGGCCTGATTTTTTCCAAAGGAGAGGAATAATTTTGAGATGCTAAAGATCATTGACAGCCCATTAGGCAAAGGTAACTCTTGCCAGGTCCAGTGATTTTCTTTAAAAGTCTACCAGAGCTCAAAGCAAATTCCCAGACATGTTCTGGCACTAAGACACAAACTTTTCTTCAGTCTTGTTTTGAATCTACCAAAGCTACGCCAGTTCTAAAAGCTGCTTCTGGAGCTGAAGCAAAGTCTTGGCTTTCACATTTTCACATCCACAACTGCTTGAGAACAGTGTGACATTCTGTCTTTGGCAACTGGGAAGAATTACAGCAGGGGGGAGACTGACTGGACAGGCGCCTCCAGCAGCCACTTCCCCGGAGCATGTACCACAGCAGGCTGGGAGGCAGAGAGCTGTGCCTGGGGAGAAAAGCAGGTGTGGGACACCGAAGGGCTGGTGAGAGAGCATGTCTTTCACTGTGGTAAAACTTGGGAGTCCCAAAAAAGCTAAACTTCATCACCCACAAGCTCCAATTATTTATAAACCAGAATTAATTAACATCAGCACATTAACTGACGGTTAATGTCAGACAAACAGTTCTTATTCCATCGATTGTGGGGAGAATGCAATCAAAGAAACGATGTAAGGGTCTGACTCTCAATAAATATACTCCCTTTTTAGAATGGCCCAAGTGGTGTAAACTTCATTCAGAAATTCACTCCTCATGCCTGGATACAAGGGAAGACTAGATCAGTTAATTAAAGAATAGAGCTTCTGGTCAGTGTATTTCTTGCAGAGATTCCCTGCTATATAAAGCAAAAAACCCATAAAATACATTTTAATACAAATATTCAGCAGCTAAACATGCAAGACCCAAAAAAGGCTTAACTGCTAGAATTCAAGAGCATTTCAATCCCTATGAACTCATCAAATGAATCATAGCCTTAGGATAGGTTTTGTTGCATGCATATGTTTAGAATGTAAAAAAATTAACCCTTGGGCTACTGTTGCTTTGGCAGGCAAAGGCATGCTATATGTGAAGTGGGAGTGTGAACGTTTTCTCCTTGTTTATTATGGTAGTCAGAGAGTTAAAGTAAAAACCACCAATTAAGAGGAGAACAATTACTGTGTTATTTAATTTCATAAAGAATGTGTTACTTGACACAGAAAGTTCAGATTACAGTGCATAGGATGTAGAAAGTGAGAGAGGATATCTGTAGAATCAGGATTAGATGAAAGCTTGATGGGTTTCCCAACCCACAATTAACTAGCCTTACTAAAGACTCTCTTTTGCAAACCCTCAGGTGAACCACTGCTGTTTCCTTTCCACTTGGTTCTGTATTTTTCTGCCAATGCACCAGCCTGCTCTGCTGTGCCCTCCTGCTGAGGCTGGTGGCCATCAGCTCAGGGCACTATAGTAACCCCTTCTGCCTTCTCTACCTAAACTCCCTGTCACTGCTAGGCCACAGTTCACAGGTCTACAGACCTGTGACCTGACCCCAGATGATGCACAGGGCATCATTCCTAATGGAAAATAATTTTTAAAACCGCATCAAACACTATGGAGCAATTATTTTCTCTTTGTCAAAATTGTCCTTGATAGAAAGAGAGCACACTGGGCAGCTGTCAGCATATCAGAGAGGAAGAACTAAGACACACATAACCCCAGACAGGCTTCTTACATTGTCTTAAGCATTTTACTTCATGGTCTGGAATTCTGTCCTTATTTTCTATGAATTGCTTCTTTATATTCCCAGAGTCTCTAACCATATGTGAACACCTTCCAGCTCCTGGATGCTCTATCTACACCGTCATGGAAGCACAGTTAGGGTTTTGTGCTCCTGTCTTAGTCCCTCTGCTTGAGGACTCAAAGATGGTAGAGGCCAGATGATGAACACTACAAGCTTGGCACACCAAAACAATGTCAGACAGGGATGTGAGGAGACCCAGGAGCTCACAGCACCTGTCCAAGCACGGCTGTGCACTATGAAGGCAGGCTTCTGGAATACATGGGAGCTCAAGGGAGCCCTCTCGCCCACATGAGCTGCCAAATAACCATCATGGAGAGAGAGAAGACAGTGCCAGGGGGTGTCCAGTGTATGGGGGTCTTGGTGAACCTCTGCAAGGACCATGTCATTGCCACTAATGGATTCTCCAGCAGCAGTATCAGAAAGGAGCCATGGACTTCACATGGGGCCATCTTCATCAGACCTGACAATGGCTACTGCTTTAGGCTGAAGAAACTGAGACTAGTCTGTCCCCAGAGGAGAGGCAAGAGCTTGCTTTGACATGCAGCTCCCACAGAATGGGTGTTGAAGGGAAGCCTGAGGACTCCATGGTGTGCACAGCTCAGCAAGAGGGCTCTTGTCCTGAGATTTGTTTTGGCATCTGCGGTCACCAGTGAAAATCTAAAACATTCTTTCAGTGAAAATCTCTTCTGTTACTAATCCTGAAAAAACATCTACCTGCATGTTTTGCAGCAGCCCTGTCTGTGTAGCCCATTAAGAACACCCCAATAAATGCCTTAGGTTTCCTTGGTGGGGACAAGGGAAGCAGACATGCAGGGGCCTTGTGGCTTTTAGCTTAGCTACGGCTTCCCACCAGCTTCTCACCTGCTGCTCACTCCCGCTGACAAAAGGGAGAGGGACAGCTTTCCTCCCTCAGTCTGGAAGTCCACTCCCCCTGCCCCATTGTGAGTGCTCTGTGCTGCTGTGCACAGACTCAGCAGTCACACTTTTCCAAGGCAGGTAGGTCGGATTCTGCCAGAGCCAAAAGCCCGAAAGCTCCAAGGCATTGTGCCCTGGAGACCAGCTCTGGGGGGGTACCTGCAGACAGGTGTCTGACTGGCAGGGAAGCCTGGTCTCACTCTGGTTTGAAAGGGGCTGGCTGGTGGTGGTGGGACTCAGACCCAAGCCTGTAGCTGCACCCACAGCACTGCAGCCTCCTGGAGCTCTGGCAGTGGAGTGGAATCAGGCAGTGTTGCTGTGCTCTCCATCCTGAGCACCACTGTCCTCCATCCCTGCCGTGCTGGGATCCCCAAGGGTCACCATCTGCTACTGAAAGCAACTTTGGAAATATTTTGCTACTGCTTCACATAAATTATCTGTCATCTTCTTTCTCTATTTTAGATTACTATACATCTGCTCAGTTCAGTGTTTCCATTGTAAAATCAATGGTAATGTGGTGTATGGGCAACTCTAGCCAACTTCTCTTCCTGAGGAGAAATATATAAATATATAGTTACCGCTGGATGTTATCTGGAGATATTTGTGCATTCACAGATAGATTGTATGCAAATATGTGTATGGATATGCACACACACACAAACACAGTGTGTCTATATATGTGTGTGGGCTTTATTCTCACATGTAAACAGAAAGTATGTATTATAGCATGGATTTATTAGGCATGAAATACAGGTTTATAGAATATGAGGTTATAGAATATGAGTAAAAACATGAACGTATAGAATATGAGTAAAACCAAGTTTATCTGGTGTCTCCTGAGTGCTGGACTTGTAGAGAGCTAGCCCCATCCACTGAATGCATCATTTAGCATACCTCAGATAGAGAGCTGCAGCACATTAGCAAAACAGTCTGATTTGTGAAGCTGTCAGGTTTCTTGAGTTTTGAAACTGTTGCACACAGAGATCTGCAGCCATGTCTCATAGAGCAGGAAGCACTGCTGTCTGACAATAGCTCTGTTTTCAGTTTGGTACCTCCTTCTGTGTTTACAACTCTGAGAAAAAAATGTCCATTACACAGGGAACAAAAAGATTTTCACAATGGCTTTTGCCTTGTTCCATCTTGAATTCATACGTGCCAGATTATAGACATAGAAAGGGTTTTCTGTTTGAGATTCTTGCTTTGAAGAACTGAATTATGTAGAATTCTTCTCTTTAGAGTTTCAACTTATTTTCCCTGACTTAATGGTCTCTGAATGTTGCAATGGTGTTGAGATCTCTTTTTTCTCAGCAATTAGCTCTTTGAAACATACTGTAAAGTAAGAAGTAGGCAAAATAAAGCTGAGGTTCCTCTGTTTCCCTCCAACCTCCAATTTTCATTACTTTCAGACTTTTCACTCAAATCATTCTCATTTTCACTATCTGGTCTTTCCTTCTCAGACATAGCTTCAGGGGGGAAAAAAGCAAGAGAAAGAAAGAAAGAAAGAAAGAAAGAAAGAAAGAAAGAAAGAAAGAAAGAAAGAAAGAAAGAAAGAAAGAAAGAAAGAAAGAAAGAAAGAAAGAAAGAAAGAGAGAAAGAAAGAAATTGGTAAAGTTGCAGCTAGACAAATTTCTGCTTAAACACATGTAGTTGGCTTAGCTGGTGATCTAAATCTGAAGTACATTAAATGCTGANAGAGAGAGAAAGAGAGAGAAAGAAAGAGAGAAAAAAGCAGCTTGGTAAAGTTCTGCTTAAACACATGTAGTTGGCTTAGCTGGTGATCTAAATCTGAAGTACATTAAATGCTGAAAGCATAAATGTTCTGTTGTATATTGCTATGTATTTTTCTAAATGATATGAGGCAAAATTGAGCTCACATCAATCTATGTCCCACTTAGAAGAGTTAAATATTTTTTATATCACCTTTCTTGGTGACCTCTGCCAGATGGAGTCTAACAGAGCCAAAGCACTTTTCAACGACTGCTGTCTGTGACACAGTCCATAGGCAGGAGCTCATCTAACTCAGATTCATATGTCTAAAAATTAGATTTCTAAATCAAAATTAATGACTCTTCACCCCTCTTTTAATCAGTGGAGAGAAGAAAAAACTTCTGCAAAGAAATGCATGAGACTTTAATACACATTTTAGAGTGAGATTAGTAACAGGTTTTATTCTTGTGGTCATTTCTGCCTGGCAAGGGCTGACAGATCACAGTGTTCCTCCCCTGATGTGCAGCAGGCACTGGTATAGGTGCTCTTTGCCTTCTTTTTCTACCTCTGCCTTAAAAATAGGTTAGTACTTAAATAAAGGTCCACAAAGCCTTCTGTACATGATGGAAGCTTGGTTTCATGAATTTGATCCATCATTATTATAGCACTCTCTAACCTTAAATGGCCTTTTAAGAAACTTTCCAAATAATTTGTTTATCCTTTGTTTTATACTGGTTTTGTTAAACACCACCACTATAAGGGAAAACATGGTTTTGTATGCAAATTATTGATATGCAACTATCCAGGGAACGGAAGACCTTTTCTTAGAATGCCCATTGTTCTTTCCCACTGTATTTAAGATATACCATAGTATATCTTTAGTATATCATAGTATCATTTAGTATATCATAGTATATCATTAGCATAATAATACTTTGGTTTGTTTTGTTGATATGTGTTGTTATATTAATGGTATTTAAATGTGTTTGTGAAATATCCTGAGTGGATATAAGTAGGCAGAGGTCCATTTGCTTCAGTGTTGCTTTGGCAGGTCAGTATTTGTCCATTTGTATTTACCTAACTTAGCAAGAAACTGTAAATTTTTAGAAAGAAAACAGAACTGTGGTATAAGGATAGGTCAAAATGAAATGTTAGCAGTCTGCTGCAAAGGCAAATGGGGCTATTTTGCTGTTTAACCACATTCCTCATTACAAAACATATCTCTGTAGACTTTGTGTTAGTAATTAAAAACGTCTGTTTTAGCATTTGCTGTGTATTAGGCAAAGTTTAGAGTCATCCAGTCTTCAGCAGAAATTAATGTCCCCAACAATAAAAAAAAAGTGCTTTGGATTCTGAGAGAGGAAAAGTGAAGAAGACTTAATTAGACAGGCTTCTGCATTGTCTTGTGAATGAAATAAAAAAACTCCAACCTTTACACTAGAAGATATTGCTTTATAATTTTATATGATTGATGTTGCTCATATACGTTCGTGTTAGACAGCTATGTAGAAACTAGTAAGCACTGGATTCCAGGAACAGATCATGACACAGATTTGTCATAACAGTGCATGGATGTGCTTCTGAGACAAATGTGTTAGCAATTTACAGCTCCAAGCCAGCTGGAGTCTGACTCCTGAGGTCTTTCTTGAGGATGGAATCCCATCTCTGGGAGATGTTTGCTTTATCTCAAGTTGCCTCCTATCTTCTTATTTATATGTTTTAATTATTTTTTTCTTTGATTTTTAACCACCTCTGTTTCACACCAACAGCCACCGACATTTCCATTTTTCAAAGTCTGTTTTAAAAGTGTGGTTGGGCCTGTCACTTCTCAGGGTAAGGAGAGTGATGTGCTTTTAGCAATCAACAATTATACTCAAGTTGGAAACAAGGCAGCTCTTCCCAAATCATGGCCAATAGACCATAGAGGGGAAAGGATGCAATGCAGAAAATGGCTGGCGGTGATCCTATAAGACTGCACCCTTTAAATCTTTTCTGTATAGCTTGAAATAAAGCATGATGAGGATGGAGGTGTCTAATGACTGGGGACAAATCTCAGGACTGATAAAGTTCAGAGAAAATGAAAAGAGAGTTTGTAGTGAGCTAGACTACTCATTTGCTATGCATCATCAATATCTCCCTCAAGAGGAACTCTGTTCACTCTGTGGTACTTCTTAGGTAAACCAACATTATTTTAGTGTATGTGCAGCAAAACACTGTTTACTGGAGTTTATGTCTAAGTTGACTCGTATAAGATGAACACAGCTGCAAAATAATTCAGAAGAAGCACAGTCTACATGCACATTCAACTATGCAATTAAGGGTTTGACACCTTACATATGCATCTTTGATCTTTTATCTTGATTTTTGGGCCTGTTACCACCAGACTCTTTCTTGAGAGTAGTTCAAAGTTAGATGAGACTATGTTCCTCATGTTACCTTGCTTCCAATATAATGACTACTTGCTGTTGAGCCAGGGACAATTATTCAACTCTTTGCTCAAACAGGAAGTGCATTTCTGCCTAACTGTGTACTTTAAACATATTAATATTCCTTACATGTTTGATCCTGTTTGGGGATAAATAAAAAGTTCAAACTACATTGCACATGTCCTCTGGGAAAAGTCAAAGAAAGTTCAGTTTATACATAAAAAATTTAATTTTAAGATTGTGTATTAACATACTTTGATTTAGCTGAAATTGAAATTATAACTGCTCCATTATTGTAGGTCTGGGTCATGAGAGGATCTTTTAAAATATTTAATAATAATTCATACCTGAGTTTTATATATCTCTATACATAATATATTTCTTCGGATTATCCATTACTGAATATATTTCATCAGATTATACAATACTGCACTGAAGTACTCTTTCTCCAGAGTATATTCCTATTAGTCTTCTTACAGCCTAATTTGCACTTCCTAGATCAGATTAGCACCAGTGAAGGGGCACACTTTAGTTTGAAAATATCCATAAGCAGGAATATTGTGCTTCAGACATTCTCCTAAAAGCCATATTCTTTCAGAGAATTCCTCTCCCCTTCAAAAGCTATTTGAGTCAAATAATATTTCAAAAACCATTTTTAAACCCTTGGATCATTTTCAGCTGTGGATAGAACATGCTGCTCAAGTACTCAGTGTAGTTCCAGCAGATGGCTAATGGCCAGCAGCAGACAATGACATTGCACCTTTCCTTCTGTTTCATCAGGTGTGAAACTGCAAGTGATAACTCAGAGAAGCAGGACAGGTTTAAACTCTGGACTTTTTGAGTTTGCAAGATGTCTTTTCTGACAGTAAAGCACAGTCCTGAGACAGAAGCTCTGGAGGACACGATTTAGGGGAAATTTTTACCAAGACAACAAACTATCAATAGCTGAGGAAGCTTCTCTTGCCTCCCTACGTCTTCATTTCTTGCTCCCTGCTTGAGATACCAAGGACTATTAACTTATCCAACATATTTTGAATTAGACTCAAATTTACCATCTGCATGTGCAGCTTGGTGAGGTGCAGGTAGTCCCATGGATATTGTCTGTGGCTGCAAGCCAGCCTCAAATCCTTTAGCAGTTGCACTGATCCATAGTGAAGTTGCTACATTGATGCTTGTTTCCTATTGTCATGGTGAATAAATCCTGGAGTTTCCCTTGTTAGAACTAAATCCACTAAAATATCTCTATTTGTCTCCTGAAGTAACAAGAGGGTTATAAAAATGAGCATAATACAAGAGTTTTGTAGTAGATAATGAGCATTTTCATAGCAACGGCAGGGAGAATGAAAGAGCCTAATTATAGTATGTGCAGGAAACACATATTCTGAAGCACTGTAGAAAGATGTGTGGGCAGGGAGCTATTTCAGCAGAGCCTTTGCAGTGTGATGTTTTCCCAGTCAGAGGTCTCATGTTAGCTACTGAACACATGTAATAAAGCACAGGAAATAATCAATCCAGAAATTCTGGACATTTAAAACCAGAAAATCATACCTTGGATACATTTGATCCCAGACTACAGTCCAGCTTCTGAACTGATTTGGTGTATCTGGGACAAACGTGGTTTGAATACAGTCAAGTCTAGATGTTATATTTGCTTGGGATTCATAGGTAAGGTCAAAAAAAGCATCAGTGTGGGGCTTTTTGGATGAATTTGCCTTTATGTAGCTCATCTACATAGTGCTCAACTATTTCAGAGAAATCTGGCACCCCTTCTACAAAGAAAAGTCAACAAGCACTTCAGGAGCGACCCAGAGCCATTTTGTGGATGCAGAGAAGTTATGGAGAAGAACAGGGGCAAGCACTGATGAAACACAAGAATTATGCCAATGAATAACATGTTCTGGACTTTTGTAAAAATTGGATGTGCAAATAAAATTGTGTCCAGGCAGACCTCCCTAATGTAAACAGCACTTGCTCAGGAGAGTTGTACAGGAGTCACTACCCCTGGCAACTCTTCAGGGATCTGGAGTATGGGATCTGACTTCCACAGTCGAAGTGCTTTTGGGTGCTCCTCGGTAAGAATCTTGTAAAGCCAATGCCACCACCTGGTTCACAAAGATCAGCAATGGAGGGAAAACATAAGCACGGACATTAAAAAAAGTCCGTGAATGGCTTCCCACCACCATCTTCTGTGTGAGCACATCAGGAAAAGGGATGTGAGAGAGATTTGTCACCCTAGCAGGTGACACGTTAAACCTCTCTGAGGCCAGAGCATCAGGTCAGATAGAGACCTGACCTTTTATTTGAATATGCACATGAGGAAAAGACAAAATATTGGTGCTGTGAAACTGTTGTACAGCTCTTAGCTTTCTGACTTTACTGTTATAAAATTCTGCAATGTAACTTAATTCCTGAGGTGGTAATGATGCAGAACTAAAAGCCCCTTAAACTGAAGCAGAGAAGAACTAAGGCAAGACAGTCATTGAAACAGAATTGCTTCTTAAAGTATTTGGTATTAAAAAAGAAACACAACAAAAAATACCCCAAAAAACAACAACAACAACAAAACCACACACACGCTAAAAAACCCCCAAAAACAACAACAAAAAGAACCGCCAAAGAAAAACCAAACACAAAAAAACCCCCATAACATGGCCTGACTTTGATTTATGTTTTACTACTTTATGTGTGTATAACTTCTTTGTTTACGTATTCAGTTTTTTCCCTAGAAGAGTCAACATCAAAGTCATGCCTACAGGACATGTATAAAATTTAAAACCAGGGCAGACAAGAATAAACAAAATCCATGTGTATCTGTGTCAGTCACTTGCAGGATGCTCGGGAGATGCTGTCTGTAACTATTCTCTCAGAAGTGGAGCGGCATTTATCCAAAAAGTGCCTAAAGAATATTACCCTTTATAGAGCATTTAGCAAATGGATATGCTCCAGTCCTTCCCAGCATGAGGCTGGCTGTTCTTGGGAACCTCAGCCCTTGCCTCTGAGGCATTCCTCTGAAAGTGCTCCTGGGAGAGAAGTAACAACAGCTACTTTGACTCCATTTCTGGCTGAAGCCAGTGTGCTGATCCATTTTGGCACTTCTGGCAGCAGAGCAGCCTGTGGAAGTCCTCACTGCACGGAGTCGAGCTCAAGGCCTGGCACCCCTCCAAGCTGGGTTATTCAAAATCAGTGCTGTTCCTTTTCTCCAGGAAGTGCTTTCACATGAGACAGGAAGAGGGGAGACAATTTCATGGCTGTGTTTTTGGATCAAAATGTCTTCTTAAGGTAGATCTGCCCAAAACTGTTCCTTACCGAAATTCCTGGAGTGCAATAGCCCAAAAGGAATAAGGGGTTTTGTGCAGACTGAAGTCTCTGGATCAGACCTGTTCAATTTATTTTGGATGGCTGTATGAAAAGTTTACTCACAAAAAGTCTTTTGTATCTGTACATAATGGCTTTCAACCTACATTTATTTTGCTTTTTAGTCTAGAAACATTTAACTGTGTTCCGGGGTAATTATTCTTAGGTAAGTAATAAATAATCTGCAACCCATTGACCAAGAAATGAGTTCTGTTTTGTAGGGAAATTCTTAAAGAGCTCCTGCAGTTACAAAGAAGAGGTTGTATTGCGCTAAAAGAGGGGTAGCATATAGGTATGGCCTGTAAATTTGCCACGTAAAAACGTGTACAGTCACTCTACAAATTCAGCTCAGAAAGTTACTGGTCTGCCATTGTCAGGCTTAATTCTGCATTTCACTAGGTCAGCTTTATGACATTGTAAATGCACTGAATTAATAGTGGTACAGTGGTGGTACCTCACCATTACATCAGAGTAAAGGAGTCACAGGGGTTTAAGATCCATTTTACCAGACAGAGCAAAGGTTCATCCATAACAGTGTCCCATTTGTGATAATTTCCTGCAGATGCTTACAGAAGAGGTAATCAAACTCAGGAGTCCATGGTGATATTTTGTCCTAGTATATTGCCATCTTTCAGCAGTGAACTAGTTGGCACTTTCCCAGGAAGACGTGGTAGTTTTTTATTAACAGTTCTTGATGTTTTTTGCTTCCATGAAAGTATTTCATCACTTTTTCCACCTGTATGCCTTCAAGTACTCAAAATCCAGACTATGAAGTCTTATACCATCCACTTTGAAGCTTGACTGTCAGTGGGAGAGTGATCATTTCTGTCTTGTGAAAATAACATTAGGATATAACAAATAGAAAAGTGATAAAGTATTTGAAATATCAACCTTATATTTGAGACATAATCCCAAATTATTTCCTAAAACAACTTTCTTGAACTGGAGGTGCCTCGTCTTTTTTTCTCAATGAAGGAAAGATAATTTTTAATGCTTCTGAATTTAAATGAGATGTGACAAAGTAGATCTGGGCATTCTGACAACGTATATGACATTGGGAGCTGGAGCAGTAGGTCCTTAGATCCGTTCTGGCAGGCCCTAAAGACTTGGCAATTCCTACATTTGATTGCCAACAAAAATGCAGGATGCATTCAGTTCTGGGACTTCACATACTTAATGTCTCCAGTGGGATAGACACACTTCTAGACACTTATTCCTAGAAGTCCTAGTCTATTCTCATGGAAAAAGGGGGGTGAGAGGGGTGGGGAGCCAGGAGACATGCCCCTCTAAGATGCTAAATCAGGTGCACAAGGCCTAAGAATCTAGAGAGCGCCCCAGAATCCTCCAATCCCACTGCCACTATCCACATGGACATGCCTCAGAGGCTGACAGCTACATCAAAGGACAGCAGAAGTTATACAGCTGTTGGGCTTCATATGTATACTGTCCCACAAAACTGGTTGCTCACTCCTCTGAAGCAAAAGCAGCAGCTGGATCCCCAGCCTAGGATTACCTTCAGCAGAATCATAAACTGAATTTCAGATGACTCTCTGTGGAACACTACAAGTTTTATAGACACTTAGGACTGTCCAGCTTCATGACTTTCAGCTGAAAATCTCATCTGGAGGGTATCTTTTTCCCCCAGATGGCTATCTGTTGATTGCTTGCTATCAAATAAGGATGGACAGGACACTCACAAAAGATATATTGCATCACTGCACATCAGTGTATTGTAAGTACACTATTGTGGTGGGAAGAACAGAAAAAGGCATCATCAAAAGAGTGTGAGGAAAGCAGGCAATGAGAATACAGTGCAGATTTTCAGAGCAGATAGGCATAAATCATTCAGTTCCATCAGATGTCTACAAGGAGAAACACTTGGGTAGCTGACTTGGATATGAATGCCAACAAAGCTGCTTTGTGCTGTTACTAATAGCAGTGCACTTCAAGTACTACTTCTGCTACACAAATACATGCTTTCTTGCTCTGGAAAGTTGAATAAAACTGCCAAATATTTCTTTCCTTCTGACCCAAGCTGGGCAAGGAAACACATTTTAGGTTTTGGAAGACTGATGCATTTTTATGCACTTCTTTCCTCCTCCCAATGTAAAGGGAAGACAAACCTCCTCAGAACAAGAAAGCACTGCATGTGGATGCAATATAAAGAAAAATAATCTTGCATCCCATGCAAAGAACAGAAAAAGCAGCTCTGTATTAGTGTTAATTCCAGTTAGGAAAACTTTGATTCATCAGAGAAATTAACAACCGAATCCAGTGATTGAAGGGGAATATATTCCACCTTCACCTACAAAGCCCAAGAGACAAGTAAAACTTGGCTGCACATCAAGCAAGCTGTTGTGAGATGCAGAAAGAAGCAGGAAGAAGATTGCAGTGTTCTTTAAGCTATCCTTAGATATGCAGCTAAACAGACTTCAGGTTTAAGATGCCAGTTTACATCTCTGTTGAGATAATATTAAAACAAGCAAATTAGAAAAAAAAAAGAAAATGCCTGGAGAAAAATACTGTGACAAAATGTTGGTGATGGGGGAATGAGAAGTGAAAAATCCGTGCAGAACTCTTCCAGCAGAACACCATTACACACAAATGCATTCTTCCATGGCCAACAGAGGTCAGTGGGACAGGTAGAAAGAAGCATGTCTAGGTTTCCTGAATGTCATCCCATATGGTCTGGACTAGATGACCACAAGATCTCTGTCCGATCGTGACTGATAGTAGAGGAAAAGAGTGACAGCAGTCAAAACTGGCACAGGGTTGTTACCAATACTATAGTGAATTCTTATAGAAAAGAAAATCTTACTTTTTCCCTCAACTGTGAAAAACCAGAAGACAAAATATTCTAAATATGTTAAAAGATGAGCCAGTGGGGAAGAAGACTGGTCTGGCTGAACAGAGAGCTTTGGCTGGAACTCAGGGAGAAAAAAAAGAGTTAATCACCTTTGGAAAAAGGGGCAGGAAGATCAGGGGAACTACAAGGATGTTGTGAAGTCATGCAGGAGCAAAACTAGAAGGGCCAAAGCCCAGCTAGAACTTAATCTGGCCACTGAGCTCCCGTAATCCAAGAGGGAATGGTCAGGTATCTGCTGTGCAATTTAGACCCTCACAAGTCCATGGAACTGCATTGGATTCACCCAAGGGTACGGAGGGAGATGACAGAAGATCTCACCAGGCCACTTTCAACCACTCACCAGCAGTTCTGGTCAACAGGAGAGGTCCCATGTTACTGGAAGCTGGCAAATGTGATGCCCATTTATAAGAAGGGTCAGAAGGAGGATCCAAGAACTAGAGGCCTGTCAGCCTCAGTGCCAGGGAAGATCGTGGAACAGATTATCTTGAATGCCATCATGTGTCACATACAGGACAACGAGGGGCTGAGGCCCAGCCAGCAGGGGTTTGGGAAAAGCAGGTTCTGCTTGACCAACCTTGAGATCCCTTTTTGTCAATGTGACCACTGACAAATGTAACTTAACCTATTAATATTTTTATTTCCTATTTCTGTAATCTTCACAGAAGCCCAGATTCACAGAGTCTAAATCCTACATTCCATTACTGTCTGGTTTTCATCCTTCAAAGATGCTTGGATAAGTAGGAAGGAGAGCTTATGTGGGATGGTAGGCCATGTGAATTTGGAGCGCATACTTTTTTTAGTTGAAAGACTCAGTGAACAATTTGGATGTTTTTGCCTGATGTAGTGTTAAAGCATGAAAGTGATGCTTCAGTCTTTACCTACCTTTACTTGATTGACTAGTTAGAAATTGAACTGATAAAAAAATGTACAATAATTATTATTGACACAATATGCACAATATTATCAGCAGAGTACAGTTGTCCTGGTTCTGCCAGTTGAAAACCTGTCACACAAATACCAAAACCAGCCACCACACCACATCTTGTCTGCTCAAATTTCAGCCCTTGACACAATATGTGTTTGGGTGAGGTATCGGTAGAGTTTTTGGTGTATTTAATAACCTGTGAGCTCAGGTGTGAACCTGAGAGCAAGGATTGGGTCATTCTGAGCCTGAGACTGCTCAGGGGCACTGGCAGAGCTGGACAGGGGAAAGTCTTCGGGCATGGCACCGTGGTCTGAACCCACAGCTGTGGTTTCTCCGGCAGAACACAAGTGGCAGCACCCCTGGACAGTCAGATACTCCAGAGAAATGCTCTCTGCATGCCAGAAGGAGGTCCTACAGTCCATGCAGTTTGCTTTCAGTGTGAATAGTACAAAATAGATTATTTGGGCCTTGACTTACTCTAACCCTGCTTTGGGGACTCAGAGAAGTCAGGATGCTGTCTCTCCTATCTGGCCCACTAAAAGAGTTGAGACTTTGATGAGACAAGTCAACCCCTCTCAGATCTCTGTTTCCTGTACTCACCCAAAGCTTGAGTTTCTATGATGAGAACTAACAGCCTTTGGGATAGCTTGTATAGCACATTTACAGAATTGGCTTCTCATAAGCACACAGTGCATTGGGGCCTTGTTTATTTCTCCAAAGTGTTTCCTTTTTTTATTTCTCCAAAGTGTTTCCTTTTTTGGCACTTGAAGATAATTCTGTAACACATAAGATAGGTGTATGGAGGTGCGTAAGATGTAAGGCTGTTGTGGTTGCAGACAGGGGTGGAGCAGACATGGCCAGTTACTCTACACCGCTCACATTATCACAGGGGCACCTGGTTTCAGGATGAAAACCCAGGTGACACCACTTGTAGTCGGCCACTTTGCCTCCCTTTGGGAAGGTATCGACCTCAACCCCTGAGGACCCAATCCCTCTGCCACCCTGCCTGTCCCCCCTCCCATTTTTCTCTGGAGCATGGCTACATGGTGCCGAATGTGACAGTGGCAAAAATGCAAATCGACCGTGGTGCTGAGCTGGTAGTGCCAGCGGGCAGAGAATGCAATGGTGGTGGGGGCCACCCCAGCCCAGGAAAGGAGTCAAGTTGAACCCAGTTCAGCTGAGCAGAGCCAAAAGGAGCAGAGTGGGGAGGCAGGAAAACCCCGTGGGGAGACTCCACAGGACTAGTTTGTTAGAAGTGCACCAGAGGCACCAGCAGAGCGGCTGAGCGACCCCTGCTTGGACAACCTAGCTTCTGGGGAGCTGGGCTTGACATGGTTTTTTATTGTTTTCAGGCTGGGGGGCAGGAAACATTATCAGCAGGAGCTCCCCTGCCTTCCTGCCTTTGCTTCCCAACGACCATGTGGGCAACACATGGGAATGGTCACCATATTGCCTTTGTCTGGGAATACATGGACATGACCTACAGAGAGTGACAGCTCTCCTGGCTTTGTTCCCAGTGGTGGACATCTTTTTGTGGTTAAAACACCTTCTTTTTTTGTATACTTTTGCTATTAATACTGTTGCTATTGTGTGTGCCTTACTCCATTGCTTTGTGTTTTTAGTAAATTGTTATCTCAACTTATAATCTCTGCTTTTTGTCTCACCCTTACCAGAAGGAGTGAAGGAAGGTAAGTGGCTTATTTGGAGTTTAATTTCCTGTTGGTGATAAAACCAGCACAAAGGCATAAGATAGATGTATAAATGTCAGTAGGTACGCTTGAGAACAAAATGTAATGGAGAGCAAGACAACTTCTTTTTTTACCTCTGTGCCTTTGTTCAAAAATTTTACTGATTTTTTTTTAGTATTTTAGTATTTTTATTTTAAGTTTGCATTGCATGAGGTCTTACCCCACCTAAGTGAACATACTTCCACAGCATATTTAGCTTATTATGTTTTACTGTCTTTTAGATTGCTTTTGTTCTGGATTGTGCCTATATGCCTATACTTTAGGACCAAAACTATACATCAGTTGCCTTTTTTGTCAACATGTGGTTCTGCATGAGTGCTGGGGGAAATTTTTTTTTTCCTAGTCACTGTCTAAAGGAGGAGCACGTCTGTTGAACTCCTCATCTTTCATCAGGAAGATACTGTGTTGTTTTCCATTGCACTAACAAGCCTGCCTCCCACTGCTAACACTGATTTGTCTGGAAGAAAAGAGAGGGTACTCCCTGTGATAACCTGGTGTTAGACCCTCTGTTCAACAGCTGTGCTAAATGAACCTATACTTGATTACGTATTATAACCCATCAATCTTACACAGGGTTTCCAAACCCTCCACAACCTCCTCAGCAGGCATAATGGCAATCACCACGTTTAAAGGTCACGGGTAGGAGGTTAATTTAAAGCTATTATAATAATGCAATTTAATTCTGGAAAATGCCACAGTATTGCTCTCTAAGGATTCCTGTCAGACAGAAGACACTTACTGCTGGTGCACAGCTTTGATTTATTTATTTCTTTTAATATCCTCTATGTTATCTTTTTAATTTACTAATGTTTCCAGCTACCAGCTGGTAGGTGGACTTCCCTTGAGGCAGTAAATTCCAAATTATAGACATCAGTTTCATTTTAATTTCTACAATGAAAAAAAATTGGCGTTTCTTAAGCTGTGTAGCTAAAAATTAAAACAGTTTTTTATAATTTTAAAAAAGATTTTTCCATCAAATGAAGCATAAACCCTGTATTAGGTTTACATGGACAGGTTTTGCTACAGAGGTGGCTTCTGTGAGAAGTTTCTAGTGGTTCCTGAAGAACTGAAGCCCATGGGAAGGACTCACATTGAAGAAGTTCAGCGGAGATTTTTTCCCACGGGAGGGACCCAAGCTGGAGCAGGGGAAGAGTGTGAGGAGTTCTCCCCTGGGGAGGAAGGGGCAACAGAGACCTCATGTGATGAACTGACCACAGACCCCATTCCCCATCTCCCTGAGCCACTGGGGAGGAGAAGGGAGAGAATTTGGGAGTGAAGTTGAGCCTGGGAAGAAGAGACAGGTGAGGGGAAGGTGTTTAAGGTTTATTAACTTATATATATATAAAGATAATTGTTAAGTATTTATTTCTCATTACCCTACTCTGATTTCATTGCTAATAAATTAAACTAATTTTCCCAAGTCATGTCTGTTTTGCCTGCGATGGTAACTGGCCAGTGATCTCTCCCTATCATTATTTTGACCTATGAGCCTTTTGTTCTATTTTGTCTTCCCTGTCCATCTGAGGAGGGAAATGATAGAGTGACTTTAAGTGGGCACTTGCCTTCCAGCCGTGGTGAACCCACCACAAATTCATAATGAATAGATTCGCAAACATATGGTTTATTTTGATGGCAGTAGCCACAGCTAAATAGAGCTGAAGAAGTAGTTTAGTCATGTAAGCACCACATTTGATACACCTAGCTTCTCTGGAACCACTGGCTTCAGTCTCAGCAGAGCTGACTCAGCCTTTCAGCTCCTGTAGGCAGACATCAAGTTTCATGCATCTACCATGCAGAGAGGTGAGACTTTGTGAAACAAAGCCCTGGGTTCTATGCAAAAATTTGCATTACTCGTTTTGTTCTTAGTGCCACTGATAATTATTTTTCTGGGTTTCTCTGTGCTGGTGGCTGCTGGGCTCTGCTCTACTGCCGGCTGGCAGGAGGTACCAGCCAGCTTCAATTGTCCTGAGATACCTGCAAGACTGGAAACTCTGGACAACAGAAAACAAATCTGGTCCTTGACCCAAACTTACCCTTCATAATATGAGTTTATTAACTGGGGCACAGTGCCGTGAGCTGCTGAGGCACTCCCAGAGCCAGGGGAGTGCAGAGCCAATGCCACGAGGCTGCATCAGTTCCTTCACATAACCTTGCACGCCTCTTGCCCATTCAGGAAGGTGTCCTTCTCCCACAGCAGTCACAGAGCTGAGCTGGCTATGTGCATGTGAACAGAGCTGGAAGGACTACTGGAAAACGCTGAATGCAGCAAAGACCTTATGGTTAATCAGAGTTACTAGGCTTGCCTGTGAGATTCTAGTACATATCTCTGGCCCATGTTACTATTTATCTTAAAACAGAACAGCTGTCTGCAAGTGATGGAAAGCTCACTGTACAACACTCAGGCACACATTTCTTTGAGTGTTTAGGGAAAACTAGAGGGATTTGGTGCATGCTGGTGGCATATGGCATTTTATCATGGGGAGAGCTTGAATTTTTCCACAAAGAGCTTACCACTGCTACCTCTCTAATGCATGACATGGAAAAGGAAAGAAAAATACCAATGAATACTTTCACAGCTAATTAATCACAGTGAGAGGCATAGAGTATAAATTTACTGAACTTCTGAAAAGATTGTTTTAAGTCTGATGCCATTATATCTATTTTCATTGCATTAGTATGCTCTGGAGTAAGAGCCAGGTGACTTTTCATGGGCCTTCAGAAACCTGCCCAGTGCATCGGAGCAAAGTGACAAGTTCCAGCATGGCATGGAGAAGGAACAAAATAAGCAGCTCTGGCACAGAACTGCTGGCCACCCCCACAGCTTCAGCAGACAGTGCTATTTGAAAGTAGATCATTGCATAAAATTCAGAGTAACTGAGTTGCTCTGGAGGGCCTTGTAGGGCTGTGGTGCATCTGATTCAGTGCCCTACCCCAGCTCTTCATTGTCCTATTGTGTCCTATAATGTTGTCCTATTGGCTTAAAAACAGTGTAGCTGGGCAAAGGATCAGATCTCATCTTCTGCTCACCAAAGTATAAGCACTTTTAAAGATATCCCTATTTTACTGTGATAGAACCTACATGGACATTTCAACCATTCCTTTTCTTCATACAGTATTTAGAGCTTGACTCAAAGTCCAGAGAAACCTCTGTGTCTTCCCATTGGCTCCACGGACTTTGGATCACACCCTTAAAGTGTAGACAAGTGCATGAATAATGACAGAGAGCCAAGTGCATCAAAAACTATCTTTCAAGTAAATATGCATTCCCATTTAAATCCCTGAACTCAAATTACAGGGTTTTAAAAGACCCATTTTCTTAAAAGCCAGGAACAAAGTATTTATATTAGCTACACAGAAATGAAAAGGGGAACTAACAGAAGAAAGCTGCACTATTCATCTGCTATTTAAAATAAAAATTACTGTTATTTTAAAATCTAATATCTGCATTAAATGCTTCATCTGATTTAAATAAAAGTAAAAATACTACATCTTTCAGCAATAAAAAGTCATCTTTAAATAAAAGATGTAATAACCACAATACACAAAAAAAGAAGGAAATAGAGATCTCTAGCTGTACTCTGCTGAGAAGGAGTGGTACAGAGAATAGGAAATGACTTGGTACTCTCTGATTATAGCTCTTTGTATGAAAATACTCGAGGCTGAAATTAGTGTGATCCAAAAGAGCAGGTGTTTTGAATTTTAATCTAAGATATAATTAGAGCCTATAAAAAACTCTATGTGATGCAGTAATTGAAAGAACTAATGATGGGATGCTTTATTTTTAAAAATATTTAAAAATAGATTTAGAAACCATAAAAAACCCATATTCCACAAATCTGTTTTGACTGCATATAAACCTGTAATCCATTATGACTTTGATTTGAAAGACTTAAACAATTCACTTGTATCTTTAAAAGTGATATGTAATTATCAAGTTCTTTATCTCAGGTTTCATGTTGTTTATATAAACATTGTTAAAATCTGTAATACTTGCACAATCACTCTGTGGGGATATATGTCAAGGCCAAATATTGGTTTAAACTCCACCTGGATTTAAGAACTATATATAGACTGAGCTCAAAGTTTTGCTTCTACTGTTGCTTATTGTTTGCAAACAATATTTCTTTGGACTTCGGGTATCCAATGTCTCATTCAGGTGTTTATAGTGAGGTGATGCCAAATTCATCAGCTCTCCCTGTTTATAAAGACCAATACAGAGTCTTACAGCTTTGACTGTCACTGTTTTTGTAATCAAAGTTGATAACCAAAGGAACTGGTGCTGGTTAAAAAGTCATTTGATGGCTCCCATCTTCCTAGCTGTTATGTCTGATTTTGAGTTAAAATGGCAATGCAATCAAGCAAGACAGGAACTAATCAATTAGATAGTGATCATGGTGAAGTGAGTATTTAACTTTTTAGTATGCAAAACTGAGACAGGCTTAAAGAATTTGCACGGAATTGATCATGCTAGGCCTCCAAATTTCTGCAAGCTGCTGCAGTGCAATGAAGTCAGCTGAAATAAAGCACCTGGAAGGACCAGTTGCTAAATAGTACCAGGTGATGTAATTGTGATGCACTGTTCTCTCTTTACCCTGGAAGCCCAATAAAGCTAATGTGGAGCATAACTCCCTGTGGCCCCAGCATCAGTTGGATCTGCATGCCATAACACTCTTCTATTGATGCTATTTTCACCTATGGAAGATGAATAAATAAGATTGAGGCCCCTGTTCAACTAATTAATATCTGATAATATATCTCTATTATTAAAATATTATTAGTATTATGAATATTAACAAACCAAAGTACCTCAGAAAGTCTGTCTTTTCTGTAGTCATGTTTGTTAAATTCAGATATTAGCAACAGAGTTTGCAATACATTAAATAGTTATCTCCCAGACAGTCTGAATGCTGGAGAAATGTGTATTTTATTAGCACAGTGAAATGTTTCACTTCACCTGCAGTTCAGGCAAGACCTTGCCTTCAGGTCTTCAGGACTGAGATAATGTCAGTATTCCTCGGATCCATTGCCAGTGTGTCTCATGGTGGAGCGGGGTCGGAGGGCCCATGAGGCTGGTGATTAATGCAATGTCAATCCTGCCACCAGTCTCTGCCAGCAGCCTTACAATGAAACCAGACAGCTCAATCTCTGCAAGACTTTTCCTCCACTGAAGCATGCTGGAAGGGAAAAACCTTCATTCCACAAGCGTTTTGAACTCATTCAAAGTGCAGATGTTGTTTATATGTTGTGATACAGGGAAAATATTTCTTTTTTCAAGTTTTTCTAAACTTATTATTGAGGAGGAAAAAAAAAGCCTGGGCAAGGTTCAAGTTTGCTAAGTGCCAAATTCTTCAAACTTTGTAATTTAAATCATCAACTCATGTAAGTATTGGAAAGCTGGATGCTTTGTGTCCTTTTTATCTCCTGTTCTATCTGTCAGGCACAAAGATTTTTGTGTGCTGGAGAAAGAAAGTGCTGCTTCTCAGCATGATATTTCAGAGAGAGAGAGGCAAAGAAGGATGTTTTTATTAGGCTTCCATTCTCTTGTTCTCACAGCATTTTCATTTTTGAGCTTCAAGCAAAATTCATAATAGGAATGCTTTCTATTTTTAGTCTTGAAGGCTTGTTTCTGCTATCACTGCTAGTAGTTACCCATGAGAAATGTGTTAAATGAAATCTCGGTTACTTCAGTAGACTTCTTAATCTGATTAATTGCTGAGTGAAGTAGATTTCACTTAGATAGGTACGTGTGTCTACACTCCAGAGTGTTTTCTTCTGCTTCCATAGTACCCTGTTAATACTAGTCACTGATGCTGACTCAAACTCAAGGCATCTGCTGTAACTGTAAGCAGCCAGACCTCCATTTTCATACTTGGAAGTTTAACAGGGCAATACAAATAAAAAGCTGTTTCAATATTGATGTAAAATTGTATCTAGTTGATTGGAATGGCCTGTTGAAACTTAATTTTCAAAAGATAAATGCTGTTGGGCACAAAATAAAAAATGAAAGCCTGCTACAGTTTTCAATTCCATGGAGATATACTACCTTCTGCACAGAAGCCATGCTTCAGAGAAACAACTCTGAACAGACAGGGCTTAACAAATGAGTTTTCAGTCTTGTGTTTAAGAATCGTGGTTCCATAAAGAGCTCTGTCCCTTTACATTACCCCAGCCCTGGTCTCAGCAGTAAATTTCTGATTTCTTCAGAGTCTTTTGTAATGCTTGTAAAATAATAGCTGAGAGATTCATAAGCAATCCTTAATCTTTGCTTATGAATTGTGTTGGCATTATTTGCTCCATTTTATAGATGCAGTGTTTATGTCCAATATTTTCAAAAGTCCCAAATAATTTTGGGTGCTGAGCAGAAAATCTCTGATTTTTTGGAGCCCGTCTGTTCAAGGCAGAGCTCCTAGTGACTGCAGTGGCAGCTGAAGTCTGAGAATAGTTCTGGTTAGAAGGCACCATCTGATCCACCCCCCTGCTTAAAGCAGGGCCAATTTTGAAGTTATATCCAACTTTGAAATCAGATCAGGTCTTTCAGGGTCATATCTAGTCAAATTTGGGATATTCCAGACGGAGATTTCCATATGAGTACTTAATACTTCTGCAAATCAGGACCTGGAAACACAAACCCAAAGCACCCAGAAAAAGTCATTCTACAAGTTGCTGTCACAGAGGAAGCATGGATAACACTGAAGGACAATCTTCCTTGTCTTTCTGAGAGCTGAAAATCACATCTTGTGCTGCTGGTAGGTGTTGTGTGGGGAAGTACACTTTTGGCTCATTTCTTGAGGCATCATCCTTAACATTGCATCAGCTCAGTTTCTCATAACCAGGAGACTGCACATATCTGCATTTAGTCCTGTGACCTGAAGGAAATGAGTCCCTGTCAACGCTTTTAGCAAGTCCTTTTTGTCTTTGAACACTTGCAGACTGTACAGCCCTGTACTTTCCCCTGGTAATGGGGAATATGAGCTGTCTGTGGGTGACCAAGGACAACTGAACTGCTGCCATCATCCTGAACACTACTGTGAGCCTTCCTCCCTACAGGAGCAATGGCTTCCCACATTTTGAGAGAGACGCTGTTGTAGAATATTTTAAGAGTTACAATGGCCTTTAAAAAAGTCATGACCTCGTACACATAGGTTCCCTACATTTCTTCATGTGTTTGTGGGTTTTGGTTGGCCTGGAGGAAGAGACGAGAGAGCTGGGGAAGATGGTAAAGGGAACACAGACTGTGATGAGCTAACTTACAAGTGTCTGTGTTGTTTCAAAGACTGCTTAACTGAAATGTATGGATGAACATGCAATATTTTAGGTAATTTTCCCCTTTTTATTTTTCTGTGGTAAATACATAGAATAGAAAATGTGCCAGCCATGGCTGGGAAGCTGCATGATAACTGTGAGGCAGGCTCTTAGACTGGTTTCTCAGGGGCTGTCTGCCATGAGAGCAGACCTGGCTGCATTTCACCACAGACTGCCTGGGCATGAGGCTGCAAGGTGGAACTGTGTGCTCCAGTGAGGGGGCTTTGAGTGCACAGCCTCTCATGGTGACGCTTCCCCAGCCACAAGACAGAGCTGTGGCTTCTCTCTTATGGCGCCCCAAGCTGGGTGATGCAGGCTTTTCCAAGGCAGACAGGAGGCCAGGTGTGGTGCCTGAGGTCCCAGCAGGAGGATACTCATCAGGACTACTGCATTCAGGAAGGGAAATCTGGCAGGTCTGACACATCAGTGGAAAGCTGACAGGGCCAGCTGCACACCCTCCCATAGCAGAAGATTCCAGCTCTGGGGACCTCCTAGAGTGGTTTGCAAAAAAGGAGGGTGTAGGAGCCCTGGCCATGCTGACCTGTGCTGTGGTCGCTCCTTGAGTGCCAGGCACTCACAGGGCCTTGTGTGACAGGGTGCCAGCCAGGGCAGAAGTGAATTGGCAGCTGTCACACCCTTGACACTGAAGGCACCTCATAGCAGCCTGTAGGTGCTTCTGCATTACCATGGGGATGGATTTCCACTCTTAAATCCAGTGGGGTTCTGCAGTACACAAGGAACGGAAAATACTGACATTAATTGTCCTAGGGATAATCTAATCAAAGAGTGGCAAAGAATGAAAAGTCAGATGCCATTGATTCATAGAAGATCCCAAAGTGATAAGTATAAAGTAACTGCGCGGCAAAAATTTGGGTTTCATCTTATTTTTAAGATATCATTTAAAAAAAAAATCCTAAATCTTGAGCTTTCTCTTTGGAGAAAAGCAGACTGAATACAGAAGGGTGTGCTACAGGCAGTGGTCCAAGAGCACACAAGAGATTTGTAAAAGTAATGCTTCAGGAAGATTGGTCCAAAAGCATGTTCCAGCAAATGATTGCACTGAAATTAATCACAAAGGAAAGCTACAGGAGCCAGCTAGCACTTTAACATAAACTGGCATTACTTTTTTGGAATGACTGGAGCTGTGCTGATTTATACCAGCTGATGATCTGGTCCACAAACATGCTCTTATTCCAACTTTAATTATTTCCCAGAGTGTAAGGGTGTCTATGTCTATCTCTGTTCATTTAAGATTTCCAGATGCTAGTCTGGAAGTATGCTTACAGCACACATTAAATTGGTCAGTTTGGATGGAGTACAGGCTTCCTGACATCCTCGCTGGATACTTTTATTTCAACATACAAAATTAGCTGGTTGATTATGAGAATCTCTTTTTTTTTTTTTTTTGGTATTGAAATTCTCAGTGAACATAAATGAAAAGGGCCTGTTCCCACAATCCACAAGGGCAGACTATGTTAATGGTAGTTATATGTGTATGTCAAATGTATTTGTACATGAAGGTAGCTCCTTATATTTAGATTTGCAGTCCTAGGGAAAAAAACAGCTCCCTGTTTATGAGCTACCAAAACCTTTGATTTCAAACAATTTAAAGTGGCATTTCTCAAGTCCTGTCTTTATGAATACGCCCTCTGAGTCTTTTTCACTGCACCTGTACAAACAGCAACAAAGAGAAAACATGTGAGTGTGAAAAGGGCCTTGAGCTTCTCCCACCTACTTAATGAAACTTCCTTGCTTCTTTTGCAAGCAAATGAAAGACAATAAATTACGTGAGATGCTTTTTCAATGGCAGCAGGAGTGATAGGAGTGTCCTTATTTGATGCTGTAGGGGATAAGGCTTATAAATGGTGCCATAAAAAGTCCTTCTGGCTTGTGAAAGCTCGCAGAGAATGAAGCAGCTCAGCCAGCTCTTTAAACCAAAGTGTGCTGTGCTTGTCATGTGTCTGATCTGGTTTGTCATGACAAATAGTGTGCTTAAAATTTTGCAGCTCAGCTAGTTTCATTAGAGCAACACAGACTTATACCAACTCAGATTCTGGATAGAAATCTCTGCATTTCCACTCCAGTTGGAAGGATTACCAGAAATTTGACTTCTGACTTTAATATTTGAGATAGCTGACAATCTTTTAAGCAAGTAAACTTTAAACCAGATACACATCATTCAATTAGATGCTGTTTGGATTACGCCTTTGGACACTGGAAAAGAACTGGTTGTACCAGATCTAGATGGCTTGACTAATTTAAACCAGGTAAAACCAGGTAGTTCTAGGTGGAAACGAAACGACCATTTTCAGTTTCAAACATGCAGTTCACTGAACAGAGAAACCCTGTAATAGTGAGCTGGAATTTCTGAACGACAAAGGTGCAGCTTTTCTCTGGGGCCTCAACTGAAGTCAAGGGAAGGGATCTAGACTTAGTTGGATGATTATCCAGCTCAGAAATAACCTATTTAGAACAAGCAGACATCCTATATAGAATGGAAAAAGAGAGTAATGTTCAGCTAACAGGATTAAGTCTTAGAGGTCAGGAGGTGTATGGATTAAGTAAGAATTGCCAACAGACAAACTTGGTTGAATTTTTCAAACACAGCTAAACCAAAGAGAGATTTTTTTTTAGCCACACAAACAAAAAGATGATTTATAAGCACTGCTCAGCAAAGATGGTGAAGTTGAGGATAATACAGATATGGCCCCAAGATGAATATTTTGGCACAGATTTCAACAGGGATGATGATGTTAAACAAGGCTGTATTGCTAATGGGAATATGTGAATGGAAATGGAATTAACCACATCTGAAGTGGACGCCAAAATCTAAAGAGATTAATGTGACTGAGTCAGCTTGCAGCAGAGGCACATCCTGGAAAAAAGAACTGGTTAAAGAAACTGCAAGTCTGCTAACAAAGATTTTGAATGTGTTTATTGGAGATGAAAGTTCTTCCTTGAAAAACATGCGTTGGATCTAATTTAAGCAAAAAAGAAGAAAAGTCTCATCAACCACAGGTCTGGCTTCAAGAATATGTGAAATTTCAAAATACATGTTGGATATAAGCAAATAAGGAAATGAAGATGGAAATGAAATTACAAAAGTAGATGATGTCTGAATAACCTGAAAAATTATTTTTATTTTTAAGAAAATGAGATACAACTCAGTTACCAGGAAAGCGCTTGACTCAGTGCTGCATAGGAAATTGCTCATTAAGCTGGAGAAAGTTTGGATTAGCAGAAGAATTGTGAGGTGGAAAAAAAAGAAAGATCATGTTGAAAGGAAAAATATCAAACTGAAAGGAAGTTACTAGTGGAGTTCTTCCAAGATGTGTCTAGGGACTGATCCTATTTAACATTTTTAACAACTTTGGCAGAAAAAGTAGTACTGTGCTCATGAAATTTTCTGATAATGCAATATGTAGTGTGAATGTGGAGGAGTGTAGTGTACAGGAAGAATTGGATAAGTTTCAGGACTGAAATAATAGAAATAGGATGAATTTAAATAACCCAAAAGGTGAGGTCAGGCACTTTAGGACTCACAGTTTTTCCCCGAGCAGGAAGCTATGAAAAAAGACTTAGGAATGGACCATTTGATTACCAGATGACACAATATGTGATGTGCCCGTGGAGAACATAAATGTGATCAGATGTATCATGTGGGGAACCTGCAGCAAAGATCAGTATGGGTGCCATTTTGTGACACAGATTACTCCAAGTGGAAGCAGGGAGGTTTCTAACCAGAAGAGTCCTATGTTTCTGTGACATCCATCTGTAAACCTGACTGTACCCTTAAGACAGAACCTTATTAGTTTGTGGAAGCTGGTACATCAAGGTGGTTGGAGGAGATGGAGGCAGCAGTCCAGGAAAGCTCTTCTGGGTCTGATTTCCTTTGCAGCTCATGCACAGCTCAGACACTCAGCTTGGTGGAGTCTCCCACAGACTAGCTTAAGCTTGAATCCTACTTTTGATGAAAAGTAAGCTCAGATTTGTAAGACATATCAGCAGCTGTTAATTGCTTGACTAGCTCAACCTCCAAATACATTCTTGTCTCTGCAGAGGCAAATGATCCTCGTGAATACTGCACCTCCTGTAAAAAATCCTGTTAGGTGGTGACTCTTGACTTTCAGACAGCTTTAGCAGTGCATCTGGCAGCAGTTAGCAAATATTATAAAATCATTTTTCTCTTTTTATAGGTAATTTTCCCAAGATATACCCCAAAACATGCTGAATATGTTCTTAAGAATCTATAGAATCTTAATCTCTATGATTTTCATGTAGTATTATCAAAATATGAGACATATTTTCAGTAGCTGGGCTTTCCAACTGCTTACCATAATTCTTCCTCTGTGTAGGGGCCTCTGCAGCTCTGGCCCACAGACAGGAGAAGGCCAGTGGAGAAGGTCTGTGCCCAGTGATGTTCTTCAGAAGCTTGGGAGAGTCTTGTTTGCTAGAACTGTGATTTCTGCTAAACGGATTTCTCTGCAGTTCATAATCAAGACAAAAGAGCCCTCTATTTGAGAAGTACTCTATTTAGCTGTGAAGAAGTGCTCAGTTGAAGGTTTCAGCTGCACTACACTTAGTGCAGGGAGGATTGCTCCATGAACCTATTAACTTATTATTTAGACACTGGATGGGCACCATTCCAGTAGATGACTGGATGTTCACATTTTTTATTTGCTAAAGATTTCTTTGACCTTGGTGAAAACCGAAAGAGAGGAAATAGCATTCGAGGAGGCAGAACTTAAAATGAAAAACACATGAAACAAGAACTCCCTGAGGAACGGAGGAATGGAGCACTGGCTGAACTTGGGGGTGTTTGCTGTTCAGCAGCCTTGCCAGGACATATGTGGAGCAATAGTTGAACTTTAAATTCTCTGTGTGCAAAGGAGAAGAAAAAATGCTAAACAAACGAATAAGTTTAACAATGGAGGTCGCATCCTTGAGATGCAAACCTTTTCTTCTTTTAATAACAAAAAAAAAAAAGTGGGTTTGGTGAATTCATCAATGGATGTTGCTGGCTTCACATATGTGTTTCATTTTAAGTTACCAAATTAACTCACAATTGATTTCTATGGTCACCTTTTCTATAAGAATGAGAGCCTGCTTAGTGAAAGGCATGTATTTATGACTAATTTAAGGTATAGAAGATTTGTTACAGTGGCCCACACCTGTCACAGCCAGTGATTTATACATGTATTGACTTGCCATGTTTGCCTATGGCTAGCTTAAAATTACAGTTCTGGTACACATAGACTACACAGTTACAATACCAAAAATATCCACAGAAAAAAAATTGAATTTTCTACATACCACAGTCCAAGGAATTTTACAGAGCAGGAGCTTCAGCTCACATCATGTTTTTGCACAGGCATGTACTTGAAATCCATCTTCTCTGGAATATAAGACATTTAATAAGAGGGAAGAAAAGAAATATTTTGGAATAGTGAATATGGTTCTGATTTGCTGCTAACAGAGACTCATCCTTCTGAGGCTTAAACCCACTTCAAATCAGGAAAGAAAAGTGACAGAAAAACCTTTTTAAAATCTCTGGCAGAGCACCCAGAACATGGCTCATGAGATTGCAGCATTACAATGGTGACATGGTACAGCCAATCTGCTGCCTGCTGCTGATTCATGCCCCACAAAAGACTGTCTGCAGAAGACAGTCTGGGAACCACTGATCCTAATCATAAATAGTGTCTATGTATGGTCTTGAAACAAAACCTTTACTCCTTCTGTGAATAATTTTAACCTTAATTAATACTTACCTTAAATAATTCTGTGAATTAATTTAGTAATTTGCTGTAAATAACTTTAAATTTGACTTTCTGCAGCCTGAATAGTTAAGTTTTGCCTCCAGTGTTCTTAGCAGACTCTAGAGCAGATCACTCTTGGCTGTTTTCTACCCTATGGGGAGGCTGTCCTGTGGATCTCATATTGGTGACAGCATGTCAGGCAGGGCCAGGACTGGAGTGGATATGCAGCCCAACACTGCTGACATCATCCAGGCTAACATCAGGCCCTACTAGCTGAAGGGCTGTAGCACCATTAATGCCCATGGTAAATCATTAAATAATGCAACAAAAACCAATTCCAACTCATTTCTTTGGGCTAGAGGAGAAGAATGCAGAAGATTTTCCTGCCCCAGCCTCCCTATTCCCTTCAGGCTGTGAATTCTGCAGACACCCTGGAGCACATTGCCCCATTCAGTGGGCATTTTTTGCCTACCTGGAGACCCACCACCACCAAGCAAAGACAGAAACACATTGCTAGCACCATGCTCCTGAACTGATATTTCTGGAGGGATTAATACTACACACTGGTCACCTTGAAGAAGAAGGGTATAAAATAAAACATTGCATACAGGTAAATAAACAAAACGGAATAGAAAAAAACAGTCTTTCCCCCTAAAAAAAAAAAGTAATTTCCTGTTGCAATTTTTTTTCTTATGGAGATCAAATGAACAGTTTTTAACCAAGCTTTGTGGGACTAAACAGACTTACAGAGCATCTGTGGTTGACCCAGTGTGCAATTCTGGCTGGTACAACTCCCATTATCTGTCCTGCTTTTCCATTCCCCTCTCCATTGCCTTCACTCCTGCTTCATGAGCCTACAAGGCTTTAGAGACTTGGTTTTCCTTGCTTTTCTTGCAGTAGCAAACTCTTGTTTTCTTACTCTTCCATCACCTTTCTAGATACAGGGTCACAAGGGAGAAATGCTCAAGGTCTGTGGCAGTTTATTTAGTTCACTCTTAATGGGAAAAATACATGTGGGAATAATTTTCTAAGTTCAGACAATTATCTGTACATAATTTGCAGTTTTCTTGTTGATATGATGTGTATAACATTNAATATAATTCATAAACCAAGCTGTGGCATCTCATATAGCCCTATATTCACTGAATTTCAAAATATAAAGTCTTGTCTTTTAAGGCATTGTTTACTTTTGTCTGCATAAGACTTAAGAAAAACCTCCTATGATTCTAGATATTAGATATTATTACAAAACTTAACTATGAGTAAACATAAAACAACAGTCTCTAAGTCTGTATCTACAGTAAAGTCTCAGCTAAATAAAGGAAAAGCAAAACATATTTTTACCATAACTAAAAGTTTCGAATTAAGGAATATTAGATATCTTGTTTGACTGAATGAGGCTGGAAGCCAGAGACAACTTTCTTTTGGATTTTTTCTTTTGTGTGTCTTCTAAATGTTCTTATTATTGAATATCATATGTCTTGCTGTGTTTCTAAATTCATGCACATTTCCTGCTAAGAACATATGGAAAAGAGTAGATGGTTCAGAGTGAAATCTGGATGACATAATAAACCGTGAGAGAGAAACTCAAAGGATTAATACAGATCCAAAGATTGAAACTATGTCTACTGTTAAGCACATACCACCCTTTTTTTTTAGAGCACAGACATTTATGAGGCAAAAATAAGAAAATGCAAAAATCAGACCATTACAGATGCTAGGATTTCATATATGGGTATTCTGGACGTAGTGACAATTTAGAAATTAAATTTTTTTAACATGTCCTCATTTTAGTTGATGGTAAGTGTGGACAGAGCCTGTGTTAATTTCAAGTGTGATTGTGTTTCATTATTTTTTTGTTTTCTAGGCTCCGGATTCCTCTCTGCAAGTGGGAAACTACCAGTGCTCTCCCTCACTAAGGCAAGTGAAAAATGCAATGTGAGCAGATTTGCTGCTGATGGCAATTTCAGGCAGGCTGATCTGCAGCTATTAACATGGGATACCAATAGATTTATAAGAGGTGGTGTTGCTTCTCTTCACATTCATGGCTAGAAATACATTTCTGGACAGATACTCAACTAGGACAAAATTTTGTGTTTAAATATCTGATTTCCATAGAGGTGTAGAGCTCAAAGGAAGGGGCCAAAGCTCATCTCTCCACGTCTTTGTGCAGAGTTGGGCTCTGCCAAGGCCTGACATGGGCTCACCACTCAGCCTTCCTTGGCTAGCCACACACTAGGGATGCCATCCTGTCACCTGGCGCAACAGCCAGCCTCACTTCCAGAAACGTGGAGCATTCAACCTACCCTGGTGCAGCTGCACTTATATCTACTCTTAACTTGACCACTCCCATGTCCGTTTTCTGTGATGACACAGGAAAACCACAGAGGATTCCTCTCAATGAACCAAGGATCTCTCCAAGCTATTCTGCAAGATCCTTACCGGTCACCTTTGGTACCTTAGATTGTATATGGAGAAGAGGCAGTTTTTGAGACCAGTTTTAGGCTCCTCTCTTCACATACAGTGGCTCACCATCAGGAGTTGCCTGCTTCTCTCAGTGACCATCAAAGAAGCACAGGGCTAGGAGCTTTGTCCTTGTGGGAAATGGATTTCCCACATTTCCTGATCCAAACCATTCATCTAACTTTCAAATTCCTTAACTAGAAGACATGAACCTCATTGCAAGGTTTCTGCAAGGTTTCCTAAAATTGCAATAAGTAATGAACTGAATTAAAATCTGCTCTAAACCCAGCTTTTGAATAATATACTTTTAAATTTCCTTTATGAGATGATTCTCAGAGTAGTGAGGGCAGCTTGAGGCTATGTGTCCTGGAAGAGGACAATAGCACCCATTGACCAACCAGTGGCTATTTTTTCCTGAAAGGCAGCTCAAAGAGTGCAAGCCCTGATAGGAATTTCAGTAAGGATTTTCTAAGACAAGCTTCTTCCTCAGCTGAAGACAGAACAGGGCTTGGAGAAGACATGATGTGAGTTCTTTCCAAGCCAAGCTGAGGAAGCTGCTTGGGAGGTTGCTGTGGGAAAGGCCCAAGGGAGATCAGGAAGGCATGAAAGAAGTAAATATCTACCTGGATCTGCTCTGTCAGGAGCTTGAGGATTAAGGGATTAAAATTTGAATGAACAGAGTAAGCAGGAGAAGAAAAAGGCTTGAGAAATACAAAACAATTTGGCAATCTGAGTCTTTATATGCAAGTACTAGAACAGTATGGCAGTATCCAATTGCTTCCTAAGCCCAGCTAAGGAAGAGTTCAGGCGTATATGAGCAAAGGTCTACCTAGTTTGGAGGGGGAAGAGAGGTACTGATATGCTCCTGGTGTCCCTGCCCATGGCAGGAGGTTGAAACTAGATGATTTTTAGGGTCCCTTCTGACCCAAACCATTCCATAATTCTGTTTGAAAGAAGGCCTTACCTCTTTGTCAGGAAGGCTTTCAAGCCTCAGGTAACCACTGCAGATGAAATGGGCATGTAATCTACTGCACGAGGGGAGCACAGCATGGGTGAGGAGGAAAGCTGAGGCCACATGTTGAAAATGAGTTTATGCTCTGTACAAGCAAACTCAAATCTGCTCTCTAACAATAATGAGTGTTAGAGATAAATAAAAATAAATTCACTCGGTTTCCTTCATGTTATATGCTTTAATACATCTTATCATGCCACTATGGAAAAAAAGACTGATATGTGTATTTCATACTGCTGGTCATAAAGTAGGTGGGGTTCAATAGCTCCTCACTGTAAGAAAGCTGTTCAACCTCTGCTGCAAACCTGAGAGACTGAGACTTTTGAAGTACTTAACTATTCACTTTTTAAGATGAGAATCAACCAGATACCTTCTGTAAGAAGTGCCTTTCTTTCTGTGCACATTCCAGGCTAAGGATAATAAGGCTCCTTACAAGGGAAGGCACTAACAGGAAGAACTTGAATCTGTTACAAATAACATAGTGGAAAATTTCCCCAGGCAGCTGATCTAATTTTGATTTTCAAAAAAATCTGTATTCAGTATGAAACTGCTTGTAATTCTAGTCCTAGTAATCTTTTTCACAAGGTATTGAAATGAGTTTTTAGTCACATCATGGTAAAGTTAGAAATAAAGACATTGGAAAGAAGGGAAAAAAGATCATTCTTATCTGGCTCCCTTCTTAGAGTGTCTCAGATTTTAACACAGCAGCAATAAAAATATTCTATTATTTCCTGCCAGTCAGCAAAAGGAAGCTGTCCTGCAGAATCTGTTTCCTGGCCATCAGAAAACACTGGTGGAGTAACACATTCAAGTTTGCACAAGCAAGGATTGATTGGTATTAATCCTTTGCATCTCACTAGTGTTGCCCAAATCCAAGTATTTATGGAGTTGAAGTATAGAAAAAAAACATCCAAAGTTTGTATGCTCTAATTTCCAGCCTGTTTTCCTGAATACAATTAGCCAATATTTTAACTTCTATCAGCATGGACTAAGTCCCCACTGCACCAAAATGTCAGGTTTTTTTTAAGTGGTCATTTTGCCTGAGGAGGAGCTAAAGGAGCGTGTTCTTGAAATTGTTTATCTGTGCTGATTACAGAAGAGAAACAAAAAATACCCATAAAATCAGAAGTTAATCTTAGCCAGGAAATAAGTAACATTGAGTCACTAAACCTGGCAAAGGTGGCTGTTTAACAGAAGCTATTCTGAGCCAATTCCTGTATATACTCCACTGAAGCAGAGCCATGGCATTTATTTTACATACAAGTGCCAAATTAAACATTTAATTGACTTTTCTTTTACACTAAGTTGTCGTAAGTTTGGCCATATGTTGCTATAGGTACTGCTACAGATACTACCAGAGCAAGGATGACACCCAGACAGTGCTATTTTCTGTGGGAAAAGAATGCCATTTCAAAGCTATTCTTTCTGCTGCAATAAATAATAATAATAACACCAAAAAATGTCCACATGGAGAACTTAGAGAATTTTTGTTTCTTTTCTACATCCAAGGGTGGGAAGTCATACAGTATTTGGTTAACTGTCATTGTGGTAAAAATATATTTGGGGACAGAATTTTCTATCAGGCAATAGATTTTTAAATTTCTGTTTTGATGTTTTACTCTTACATGTGTAAAGTAATTCTGAAAATCACCCCTACTAAACCTTTCAGTCCTCTGTCATCCTACTAATGCATCACAGAGAAGTTATTCTCAGCTTTCACTAAAGCCATTGTGTTTCTAATCCACTTTAGTCTGGGAAAATAACACCCTGCTTTAATTAAGAGAGCAACAAATGTAAACTAACTTCAGAGAAGAGCTAAACTCTTTCTCCCTCTGAAAATTCATATGCTGAGTGATGTGCAGCAGAAATCCCTTATACCTGTCCTGGATGATACGTTAGCACTGACTTGCTGTAGGAGGATGAGTCTGATGTTATGGGTGCAAATCCATTGAGGTTTGCTGTGATTTACATCTACAGCCCCAAGAGGACAGTCTTGTTCCTGGTTGCCTCGATGCTCCTCAGCTGCTATCAAAAAGAATAAATTTTGCTAATCTGATATCTCAGTAATACGAAAAAGGAGACTTTTTAGGAAATTTTGTCCACAGGACTCATTTTGTTCCTGCAATTTCCATTTGTTTTCCCTAAAGATCTCACAGTTTTACATACAAAACACTGTTCCTGGAATATCTTTGGAAGATAGGAAAGGGTATACACATGTATTAATTCTCTGAATCCCTATTTCACATGGGGTAGCTGCATATTTTGTGAGTTAAGGAGCTGAAAAATTAGGACTTCAGAGAGCTAAACTGCAAAGAGACCATAGTTGGGCCTCTGAAAATGCACTTCCTAATCTTAAAAAACCAACATGCAGAAGTAGTCATGATAGCTGTTTCGTGTTACTCCTACAAGATGTTTCCAGGGATTGTGTTTTCTTTCAGCCCCATAAGTTTGATCCAGAAGCTTCACAGGCAGCAAGGGCTGCAAACTGTAGCTGGCACAGACCATGACAGGTCACTGGTTAGGGATCAGAGTGCAACAAGGGGCACTCTGTGGATGTGGAAGTGGGTGTTTCTTGGCATATTTACAGATACCACTCTCAGGTGTGGCCCCTCTCATCAGAGATGGATGCTGTCTGAGGAGGCAATTCAGGAAGGAAGCCCGAAAGCATGTGGGTGTGAGTCCTGCCCTAGGGAAAAAGAGGAATTGTTTATTTCAGCAGCAGGAAAAGAGTTGGCTTTAGGCATTTATTTCCAACAAATAGATTATTCACTAAACACACGATTTTTGTTGGCCTGAAAATATGCTTGAATCAAAACCACATCTGTAGAGCTGTTTAAGATGGGGTTTTTTGTGGTTTGAGTTTTTTGGGTTGTTTTTTTTGTTTTGTTTTGGTTTTTTTTTTTTTTTTTTGCTGTCCTCAGAGGTAGATATGTATAAATTTATTTCCTCAGGTCTAGGGGTCACTTTGTGGATGGTGATGGCCTCCACAGTCACCCAGTGATCTGAACATTCATCAAATCTGTGCAAAACTCAGCTTCAGGGATTCATCTCTCTCTTCTGCCTGAGGAGATTTGGGCCTATCAGCCCCTGTAATGGGCTCCCCAGCCCTGTAATGGACTCCACCAGCATGCTCTTAGGGCAGAGATTTCTAGAGCATATGCCACCCATAGTGCACAGGTGGCTTCAGATGGACAGGATCAAAATCTAGCCCAAAAATACATCCCCAGAGAAAGCATTTTCAGGGTATGTACACCAAAGAAATCCCTGTGAGCATCAAGGAAGGGGCAAATCTCTGTTCCTGCTATGGGCTGGTCAGGAGAGGATGGCTCCAGAGCCTGTGGCTGTTGGGTGTACACCAGAAGAGGCAAGCCAATCTAGTGCAGGCCTTGTGCTGGTGGCTTTTTAAGCTGTTAAAGCTGTCCAAAATGAACTGGTGGCATTGGGACCAGCATGAGTGCTCCACTCTGGTTTGGGAGCCAGGCCCCTGCTGGCACAGCAGGTCTTGCCCCCTGTATGTGGGGAGGATGCAGAGAGACGGGAGACAAGGAAGAAGAAAGTTTCTGGGGGGCTGAAATTCATTTGCTTCAGTGGCCATACTGAAAAACAAATTACACCTCTGATCACTGTATGAATTTATTTCCACTGAATGAGCCTTACCCAGACTCCATCATTTTTGTGCCCAGTTGTGCTGAGGCAGCAATCAACTGACTGAGCTTGTGTAACAGTGTTTTTCTGTAAGCTTGTAAGATCTATGTCCCTCGGTTTTTGGCGGCTGAATTTTCTTGGCTGGATGTTAAGGTATTGTTAAGTGCTGCCTTACTGTTTCTTTCAAATTTTGCTGACATTAGTGGTCCTGGTGTCACCACAGGGATGCAAGCACAAGTCCCCTCATTTTAAAAGAGGCAAAATGTTTCAAACATAGTCTTTCGACCTTTAAAGCAAACTACAAAGACAGTCTATTTCCTAAGGCTTTTTGGGAAGAATTGAGGGAATGAATGGGACAGGATACATTTTACTGCTTTGAATTACTAGCTGGCTAAGTTAATTTAATTTCGTTTTGCGTGAGCTCTGCTGTGTTGGATTTGTATTTTAAATAACTGGTAATGTGCCAAAAGCTATGGATAGCCATTGTCCTTTGTATTTTAATTGTACTAAATAAAATGAGAACAATGAGAGCAAAAAAAACCCTAGAGGTGGGTCATAAATAAGCATTATTTAGTTTCTAACAGACATGTTTTATTTTCCCAGTTATAATGGAAGACATAAAAAAGGCATTTAAACATGTCCTGAACAACTGAGAAACAAATAACCCTGGATCCATTACTATCTGAAACAAAGACTTTTTTATGTTTTTCCTGAACAACTAATAAAAATTAATCTTTACTGTTTAAATTATGTTTATTTTGTTAATAGAATAGACAAAAGAACTAATGAGAAATTAACAGGACCTCCAATGGAAACTATTGATACATGACATCTGGTCAGCTGAAGGCAGAGTTATGCTTTAAGCCAGAGAGAAGCAAGAAAGATCATACTATATTTGACACTATCCAGAAACCAGAGAAAAAGCTCGGTAAGTTGTCAAAGGAGAACTCGGTTTTGAAATTTTACATTGAGCCAGAGAGCTTCTCATTATTGATAAAAGGCAATGATTTTGATAAAACAGCACCATTAATTTCATTTATGGTTTGTGTCTGAAGCCAAATAGGTTGTTGGGGTGGGTTTTAAATGTTGTCTGCAGGAGAAAATACTGCCACTTCCACCTGTCAATACTGCCACGTTGCTGACAAATTTCATCTGCTCCTCTCTGCCTAATTACTCTCTCCCAGCAGCCCAAGCAGCCTAGATGCAGTACAGGATGCTCCATCTCCCTTGTGTGTACCACTACTCACAGCCAACTTGTCCTGGCCTCTGTAAAAACCCTGTCAAGTCTGACAGCAGCCTGTGGTACTGGCATCTTATCCTGTGTTTGTTGTGCTTCTTTTCATCAGTAGGTTTTTATTCTCAAACAATCGACTTCATTGAATTCCATCCAAGCTGGTATGATTTCATGGAGGTTGGTTTTGCGGCATTGGCATGTTTATTGGTTGCTTGATCATCTACAGAGGAGGGTGTCTAGAAATCTATGTCTAGTACCTCTGAGGGAACACTTTGCACTTCCCTAGTTATTCCTATAGCAAACTCTCACATTATTTGTGGGCTCAAAATATTTGTGAATAAAATACAAGGACAAACAATCTATTGTGTGGCAGGAAGTATGAAGTCTGCAGAAATGCCCTCAAGTTTTCTGTTGGTTCTTTTCATCAGGAACACCTGTATATGGCTAAACAGCATATAAATCTTGTATTATTTGCATTTTACCCCCAAAGTCTTCTAATGAGTCTGTGCTCTATTTTTATATATATTTTATAAGCTGCCTGGAGCCTTATATCTGCTGGCAGACGTAATTTTTGGTTGAAATCATCTCACATTTCATTAAAAAGAAAAAAAATAATTTCCCCATTGATATCCCAAGAAGGAATTTTCATCTTTGTTACATGGCTCATCAAACAAATGGTTCCAATTCTTCAGATTTAATACTAGACAGATGTTTTGTTAGACAGATATTATCACACTTTTTGGAATTCTGCATGATAGAGGATATATTTTTGCAGGCTGTGCTGCACATCAGACAAAAACTTATCCAAAAAGATATAAAATAACATTTGTGAAATCTTAGTATTTCAAAACCAGAGCTGCTATTGCATGCTTTTGGCCAAAGTCAAATGAGAAGGCAAGCAGCACACTGGAGCAGTTGGGATACAAGTCCCTCATTACAAGCTCAGGACTGCAAGTTGATTAGAACTCTGGCCCCAATCCAGTAAAGCAGTTAGACTGAGAAAGTCTGTAGGAGTTGGGTGTTTAATTCCTTCAAGCTTATTTTAAAAATCTTAGCCTTAAGCATTTACTTCCATAGGTGTATTCACATGTCTAAATTAAGCAGGTTGCTGGCAGGGAACCTGAAGACTTATCACCATGTAGCTGCAAGTCCTATTCACCAAACTCCTCTTGGTGTGGGGAGAACCAGTGATGCTGGACACTGCTGATATTTTCCTTGGAAGGACAGAATCTCTTCAGGTTCGGTGAAGTGGCAGAGCCTGATGATAAGCACTGAGCACTCCGTGGCATTGTGAGAGAAGCAGAGAAGATGGAAAACCAGGCCAGTGAAATGAGGGAAGAAGTGCTGCCCAGAGCCAGGACTCCCCCTTGGAGCTGCACACAGACTCCTGCCTGTCCTGATGTGGTTTTGAGGAAAATACCTTAGCTTCTAAAGCTCACACACAGTCTTCAAGACAGCAACATAATTTCTTGATCTCTACTTTTTGGTCTTCAATCATCCTTATTTATGCTGCTTTTAATTTCTGTTTTCTCACACGGATGAACTCATGAAACCTGATATCGTTCAAACTGCAGTCTTGCCCCCACATGCCACGTGGTGACCAGTCCTCAAGGAAATGGGACATTTGCAGCCAACATTGGTTTGCTTGAAGGGTATAGATAAAGTCAGCACCAGTTAAGGTTCTGTCTGGTCACAAGCTATAGTTCTGCACATGGAAGTAGGTCTTCTCCTATCTGTGATTGGAGATGCACTCTGAGGGCACAGGGCAAGCGCTTCTTTTTGGTGCACTGCAACCCATGCAGTGCTGTGGGTCCTTTTAATAGTTTCCTACTTTTCAGCTGGAAATATATTCCTAGAGGATATGTTTAGAGTAGGTAGCTTGGGTCTCAGGGTGTTATGTTGTGCCCCACTGAAGCTAATAATTTATCTTCTCCCCAGGACTAATTAACTCAGATATTATCCTGAGCTAGCAGAGATGCGTAGCTTCCAACACTTGATTCAGATTTTTCACAGATAGCTCAGGTATCTCTACATGGTGCTTGAGTTACGCCAGCAAGACATATTCTGCAATCCTAGGCAATCCTTTTTAAAGAAATTCAAAGCAAGGAAACTACAGAATGTAAATAGTACAAAGTGCTGCATGTAGCTGTTAAATTTTATCTAGATATTTTGATCCATAGCCACTTCAATTTTAATAAACTAACATCTATTTTTGAATTAGTCTCTTTGTGGCTTACAAAATCTGTTCTAAGATTCAAGATCTGTCTTTGAGAAACTGAAAATTAAATAAGAAATACCCACAGGAAACTTGCACGTTTTTTCTAGCATCTTAATTAAATCCCTCAGGTTGAGGAAAATTAATTGAAGATTTTTACCACTTTCCCCACTAACTTTTCCTACTCCAGGGATTCAAATAAATGGAGTTTACAAATTCATCCACTGTTCTGCTTTAAAACTTCATGAAACTTTGCTTTTCAGTAGGAAGTTAATTAGGAATAGTTATTATTATACCTTTAATGTGGGTAAGACTCCTGAGGCACTGTAGACATTAATTAAGCCCCACTGTACCCTCTGAAGTAGATAGTACTTACCCACAGTTGAGAGAAAATAAACTCTCCCCTCCCCACTTAACCTCTACCCCGATATCAGCAAGCCAACTATAAATATGCTAAAAAAAAGAGGGGAAAGAGCATTACAAAATATTTCCTCTGCTTACATTTTGCCTGAAGACAATTTCTGAAGGCTGCAGAGCTAGGATATTAGGAACAGTGTGATTTGCAGCCTTCTGCTATTTAGGTCCTTACCTTTCAATAATTTGTTACCTGTTACATGTAATTTTGAATGTTTATATAAAATATAGCCGTACTTAAAAAAAAAAAAAAGGAGTTTGGATGTTTTTTAGTTCACCTGATAAAAAATTATTCTGGATAGTCCAAACATTTTGGTTAAGTTGAATGTTTCTGGGAATTTAATGTTTTTGGACAATTCAGGGATTCTTTGAAGACCTGAGTACAACAGTACCACATCTCTTCTACTTGTATACTTTAGAAGAAACAAAGATGTAAAAGCTTAATACATTTGCATCACACCAATATTGTACTGGAATACTGGTACAGCTCTTGCAACATGAAACAACAGACAAATCACAATGGCTCAGACTTTCATGTGGTTCTGGCATACGAAAGCCACTAATGTCAGCTGTAGCTTGCAGGGCTGTTGCTTGAGAGCTTTAGGGAACAACAAATAGTGCAGTTGGTGTCTTCAGGTGTTGCAAACTACTGCATTATCAGCTGCAGTGCTGTGTTCCCCTGATGAGTAAAACAGATCCAGAAATGAGTAATCATTTTAAACTCCCACTTTTCTCATCCCAAAAGTTGCTTTCCTTAAATTTAATTGATTTTTTTTGTATCTTTTTGCCACAGTAGCTCACAATCCTCTGTTAAAATGCGTGGTACACCTATGTGCTTCAGGTAAGTGCCTTTGCTCCTCGCAGAACTGACAGATGATTTTTGTGTTCTCTTAGGAGCTCTGGAGCTTCAAACATCAAACTGGCCAGGCACAGCAGGCCTGATCCAAACTCTGTCAACATAAAAGGAAAGACTCCTTTTGCCTTTAGTGGGTTCTCAGCCCATCTTCTGTTTTGCAAATAGTTTTGCATCTCAACTTGCAGCTGAACTGGCAAATCAAACAAGACTTGTGTCCCTGTAGGAAAACTCCCTGACCCCAAAACCTCCTCTCCCAAAGGGGGTGTCTACACACATGCTGCCAGCTGTGCAGACCCTTGACAACTTTACTCATGTTCCAGGAACAGCCTGGGCCAAAGCCAGTGGGACCCCTTCTTCTGGGAATCACTGCACAGCTGTGCCTCAGCCTCTGCTAGAGTCTGTTCAGTTTAATGAGATGTGCCTTGCATGGGGAGTGAATAGAGAATATAGACACACTGAATACAGACACAATGAGCACAGCATCTGTCAGATACTGAAATCTAGGTGTGAGTGAGGAAGAGGAGACCACAGCTAGGTCAGCTCCTGGATGACTGGTTGAGTTGGGTACCTGGTGCCAGGAACAGTCCTTGCTGTAAAGCTTAAAGGGTTATTTCACATCTTATCTGACAGACTGGGGTGTTAAGAAACTTACACATGCACTGCAAATAGTTCTACCAGAACCACATCAGTCAATGGAGGCATTAGAATTCAGATTAGATTTTTTATCTTTTTAAAACGGAACAGAACCAAGCTGCAAACTTTGGACCCAAACTTCCCACTCCTGGCTGTATTCCACCAGTAATTTCACAGATCTGCTTCATACTACACTGCAGTAATAAGAAAGATAAGTATGTGGGAAGGTTAGTAAAAGTAATTAAGTGTAGCTAAGTGATAAGTGGGGAATGGCTTGAATGGAATTATTTAGGTGAATTTTAACATATAAATAATTTTAAAATTATATGCCTGTCTTCAATTATTTACTTAATTATATCAAAATTTTACAAATTATAAATTTTATGCAGATATCATAGTTTTCGCCAAGACTCTCTGAAGATTGTGGGAATACCATAATAACTATAAAGTGATCAGATCAAAGGTCCAGAAGCCTGTATCCAAGCCCGTGAACTAGAAGAAGCTTAAGAGAAAGCATAGAAACAGGACAAGCATATAATAACAATACCCTGGCCAGTATTGCAACTTCAGTGATTTGTGGTGCAGGCGCTTCCTGAGCCAGCAGTGGCTTCTGTTTCATAGCCCAAGATGGATTTTTCATCTATGAATTCATCCAATTTCTTTATGAACTTTTGTAAGCTGCTATGATCTGCAATGGCTCATAGTTGTAATTGAATGAGGACCATCTCTTTTTGTTCAATTTGAATTTATCACCTAGCTTCACCTGGTCCTTATTTTTTGGACACCCTGTAGATCTTGCAATGAAAAAGACAGTGATTTTTTTTTCCCCTTTTAGCCTCCTGCATTTTATCACAGTTTTTCCGAGAGAGGGAAAGACAACGTACTTGATGTCCTGCTTTGATTGCCAGGTTCTGCAGCAATCAAGATGATTAACAAAGCCATCAAGGGAGTGTTCTCAGTGCAAAAAGAATGGGGAGATGTTGGAATCTGAAGTGCAAGGAACTCTCAGAACTTTGGGCCTGTAAGCCAAAACTTAAAGACAGGATTTTATTTGAGACCTCGGAAAAGACTTCCAAACTTAGGTGCTAGAAGTGAGAATGTGGATTTATAGTTTAAAGCAGAGACACGTTAAGCTAAGTAAAGGAAAGTTTAGAGTTTTAGAGTTTAAGATAAAGAAAATATAAAAGTAGCTAAAAAGGTAAACAAGAAAATTAGCATGCAGTACTGTAACCAAGTGATAAGTGGGAAATGGCTTGTATGGAATTAAGTGAATTTTAACATATCAATAATTTAAAAATTACATGCCTGCCTTCTATTATTTATTTCATTATATCACAAATTCACAAAATTTTACTCAGATATCCTAGGTTTGGCCAAGACTCTCTGAAGATTGTGGGAATACAACTTGCTCCATCTAGCAAGTTGCTGCCTCTTTGGAGAGGGCAGATGAGAACTGGCACTGTCTGTCCCACTGGTCCTCTCCCTGACCCACCACCAGGTGTGTGAGGGCAAGGATGCCCACCCTTGAGTGCTGTGTTGCAGCTGCAGCTTGTGGGAGCTGCCTCCTAGATTAGGCATTACCACTGGCACCAGTGCCTCAGGTCAGAATTTGCTGTGAAACTTCTGAAAGGGGAAGCTCTTTATCAGCATAAGTGGGAAAAATCTGGCATAAATGCAAAGGCTTGGCAGAGGCTTTCATGAAATGCACTTTTAACAAAATCTCTGAGGGTGGTGGGCTTCCATCAGCGAGGGACAAGCACTGCTTGGCACAGTGTCCTTGCCGTGATCTCTGATAGATCTGCAGGAGGTTTTGTGCTCTGACTAGGAAAAGGTAACCACTGTACTTTTTTCACCCACATCAGCATTCTTCCCTTTCTGTATCTGTACTGCTTAGCCACAGAGAATGACAAATAAAAATACCCAACAAACCAAAACAGTGTGAAAGCAACACCACTAACAGTCTTTTATCTATGCTAACTGAAAGTTAATCCATATATGCAAGAATCTGATGCTTCAGCTTACTGGGAGAGACAGACACATAATAGAATCTCACAAGCAATATCTCTTCCCAACAACAGGGTTTTGTCATCTTTTGTCTAACTCTGACCTACATCAGCCTTTTGGTGAGGTTAAAATTTCTAGCACAAACTACGGGAATTTCCATCAAAGCTGTTGTAGAAAAATGGATTTGACACAGATAAAAAAAATATCTAAGGTGGTTTTGTGGTCTCAAGGAGCTGTGCTCATTAATTATTTGAAAGTGATGCTATCCACAGGCTGAAAACTCAAAAATCTGTGTAAGAGTGTAGTTTTTTCTCTAAATAATGTATATTTATGTAGAATAGTTGGCTCTTTCTTTTTTCTTTCATTATAAATATCATATTTCCTTTTTATTTTTCTGTGAGACTGAGCAGTTGTAGCTTATCCCAAATTTCTGCTCCCTGCTTTTCATTTTGAAACTTGAAGCCTACCAAATCTACATACAAAGTGAAACCTAGTGAAATTTCAAATAGTCTGCAGTTTTACAAATACACAATGCAAAAGGCAATGAGTCACTGAAGATGCTCTGTAGGCAAAAGGAAAGCCACCTGCTGAGTATGGGGACTCAGTGAAAGTCCTTATTCTAACTATTCCTGCACCTTCAGAAGATGCACTGTGAAAAGATGTGGACTTTGCTGTCTGAAAACACAGAGCAAATAAATCCCTGTCATTTTTTTAAATTTTTCTAAAGCAAGGGGACCAGTTAGCTCATTGCGGAAGACAAGAGCTGTGAGGGTGAACAGTGGCAAGAAGCTTTCCCTTTTCTTGTCCCCAGTTCAGCACTATCTGTAAAATGTGACCAGAGCATTCATTGGAACAGATCTTCTGATATATAGATACATGCCAGATATACAGTGCCTTCCTGAGAAGACAGAAACTGAACAGATTAGCAGAAGAAAATATCTGTGGCTCCTAACTCATCATGATTTCTGTCATAAATTACATTCTACTAGTTTCATTTTTACTATTTCTACCCAAAAAGAAATACAGGAAGCCTTATTTAGAGGCATTTGTGTCAAAGAATATGAACCCACAGATTTTTAAAATCTGAATGAACAACTCTGGTTAGTTTGAAAGTAGGCCCATGCTGGTTCAAAAACTTGTGACATTTTAAATTTACCTGCCCTAAGTTTCAAGTTAGCATGAGACCAAGTCCCAAAGACCAGTGGTGGGGATGGGTGTTGCCTGTGGCCTTGCAGCAGCCATGCAGGCCTCTGGATATGATGATAAAGGAAAGGAAGAGGATCTGAGGACCAGAAGATGTGGTGTTGATGAGCTGGCATGACCTTTTCCATGACACATGACACTTGCTAGGAAAATGTACTTGGTAATTTCTGTACTGTGCTTAGCACTCCTCTTTGAAGCTCCATCATTTAGAAAAATGGATGGTCTGTGTCTGCAGGAATTTATCCATCCCTGCACACATTATTGTAGTAGTTAATCACTCTGGCAGCTAAAGTTCAGATCTTATTTCTAGACTGAATTTTGTCAACATCCAGCTTCTCAGCATTGGATCTTATTATAGCTTTCCTTCCTGCTAGGTGAAGCCATCACCCGTCAAATTCTCCTGGATATGTTATTAAAATCAAGCCTACTCCAATATTTAGCTCATACCTCATTTCAATCTTCAGGCTTTACTGTGAAGACTGCAGGACTCTGGCAACATCAGCATGCTGCTCTCTGACCTGCTCTGTGCAAGGCTTGCCTCCTATACTCAGAAGTACAATCTTGAAGGACGGGTTTTGCTTAAGTACTTTCATAAGAACTTGATTTTTCTAGGGCTTTCAGGTAATCCAATGCTGATGTTGCTGTTACTTCCTTATTGTCGCACACAAACTTTTATCACTAATGGTTCAAGACACTTTGACTTCAGGAATATATCATAAAATAGGAGTTGCATAAGTTGCCTGAATCCAGAAGTCTCCACTATGTATTTTATATTAGCTGAGACAAAACTAATTGGCTTTTCTGCATATTTGCACTCGTACATTCTCATTAGCAGTGCACTTTGTGGAAAGCAGTTTGTAAAGCTGCAAGTATCAACTATCTTTAACGACATACTGGATGTAGGATTGTTTAATGACTCTTATGTCATTTATCTCAGTGTCCAAAGAATGGCAATAAAAAAAATCAGGTACCCAAAGTGGATGCCAGGAAGTAGCTGGGGAAAACATGATTTAAAAAGTGATAAGAGACACATTAGAGCAGAAACACTGAGCAGAGAGGGAAAAACAATAGTGGGCAGTTATAAAACTTCTTCAGATACCACTCCTTAAGGCAAATACTCTCTGGGAACCAGACATCTGTCTGGAATATCTGGCCAATATCCAGCTCTATATGTACAGTACATATGACCATTGATTCCCAGTCATATATTATACACCATACTTTGAGAAATGGAACAGACTTACTTAACTCTGTGGGTGGCAGAAATTCTAATAATGAACTATGAAAGCCTATAAAGCTTTTTTAATAACACTTTTAATAGAGACACAGAATAAAGGAAATACAAATGGTAGGCTTAGAAATACAGAATGGGATCAGTATTACTGCATCACACAGTTTTTCTTTGCTTTCTTTTGAATGTTAACACAGCACATTCTACCTGAGGACAGGTACAGGTGCTGTCTTTACCTACTTCAGATCTCTCAGTATCAGCTTCTTAGCCCCTCCCTCACCTTTTGGCCCTTATCTCTGATTTCATCAGATGACACCTACAGTAACAGTGCAATACAATGCTCCAGCCATGCAGGATATGCCAAAAAATTAATAGAAAGTAAACAGGGTTTTTTTGCACACCTAGTATTTGTTGGAGGCCTGTTGTCTTTCTAGAACAGGTTTTTCCCCTTTATAAAAAAGACACATATTATATTTTTTTTATGTTTTGTTGTCTTTCTTCTTAAATATTAATGATGGAAAAACAGCCTATTCTTATCAAAATAACTAAAGGCCCAAAACTTGATTTTAAAGATCATCTTGTGTGACTGTGTAATGAATTTGATCTTGGACAGGGTTTGTAATGTTTCAAAATAAAGTAACTGATGGTACATATTTTGATCTTGCATTTTTAAAAGAAATTAAAGCATCTGTCTTGAAAGGGTCTTTGGCAAGTACAATTAATTTTTCAAATATTAAAAATGAGTGCATCTGGCACTTCTCCAACATGAATAAAATTTCTGAACAACCTTTGTTGCCATTCATCTTGAGCATTCTTTGGAAAGACCTGGCCTCCCTTTCTAACTCCCCCTTTAGATATATATCTGTAAGTGTTAAATGAAGACATGGGACACATTTCTGGGGATGTAGGAGGGGAGGTTAATATTCTGATGGTTTAGTGAAGGACATCAATGGGTTTGTTAGCTCTTATTTCAGTAGCTCTTATTCACAGTATACAGAACTTATTCACAGAACTAAACAGAACCCAAGATAGGGGCCACACAGAATTCTGATCTTACAGATTTGCTATTTTCTCTTTGTGTGTTTTGGTTTTCATATAAAATTTCTCGTCTTGTTGAAATTGTTTCTGTCCCTACAAACCTGAATGATGCAGTTAATAATGCAATGCTCAACATCAGCATTTCCATTTGTTTAAAGTTGCCATTTCCAACTTCCAGCATTTCCATTGTTTAAAGTTATCATGGCATCATAGCGTAGATAATACCATGGCAATTCTAATCAGGCAGAAGGCAAAATCATATATCTTAATGGTGGCTAGTATAAATGGCATTTTTATAACACTTTTTATTTGTGTTTACAGACATGACCAGATTAATATCTACAGTGCTTTTCTGAGACCAGTAACAGAGTCTCACAATAGCTCAGTCCAACATTGTATACTTGGGGGCTTCAGAGAATTGGACAAGAAATATTATAAAATTAAAGATGTTTATAAATGATGATTGATCAGGACATTATTAAGGAGCTTTGTAGGCTGCCAAGCTAAAGATCATCCGCCTGGTCCAAAATTCTTGCAACTGGCATACAAATAATGATATTCTTTAAAATAATTGTCCATGTTTTATTTGAGTCTGGGATCTTTAGCTATTAGGATACACTTGGGTCTTGTTTATTACTCCCCTTTCCTACCAAGAAAGCTTTAACCTTACCCTACAAGTAGAAGCTGAAAGTCTCACCCACACATGCCCAAAGGAGCTGAAGCTACAAGGAAGACTGCTAATATTACAGGTCTCACATTAAACCACAAGAGCTGGCAGTGGTGAGCAGAGCAAGGAGGCTCCCTTTTGCATATCAGCTCCATTTCACAGTGTGACAAAGCTGCAGATGTGCCCTCACATTAGCCAAAAACATTCCACTCCTTTCCCATGCCTGCCGCTTCCTGGAGGTGGAGTGCTGAATATAGTTCTTCCTGCTCAACAAAAACACTGCTCTTCCCTTGCTTTCCACATCTTCCTCAGCTCTTAAGCTCTCATACCCATTTGGGTAGGCACATCACCCTTGCAGCATATGTTTTCCTATGGAAGAAATTACTTTGAGAAAGACAGAGGCCAGGCAGTGTGTCTCCCATTGTTTTCCCCACGGACCATGCCTAAACAGACATTATCCTTGCTGAGTCAGCCATAAATTTCTTTCTGAAGCAACTGAAAATGCAAAAGATAAATGAAGGAAAAAAACTGATGTAGGCAACAGCTGTGATACAAATACAAATGCAGTGAAAGCCATATATTAAGGAAGGGTGGAAACTCATTCAGCAATATTAAAAAAAATGTTCCTGTAGTAAAAGACATGAGAAAATAATTTAACTGGATACTGTTGAAGTTCTGTTTCTTTATGGTGGGAATAACAAATAGCATCACTAAGTTTTGCTAGCTGCATGCCAAGAGAAGTCAGAATGTCTCTTCAACGATTTTAATATTTCTGGAAGAAAAACAGTATAGGTGGAAAAAATAATCAAGCTTTTCTTTCTGAATATGGACTTTAAAGATGCCTTCTTCAAAAAGGAATTTATTGATGTTGTGAGTGCTATAGGGTGACACCCCTACCAAGAGAAAGTTCTCTGCTCAGATGCTCAGCACAGTTGTAAACTACAGTCTTTGTTTTCCCTTGCTGTGCAGGACTCCCTGGTGTCACCAGGGCTGGCCTCCTGTGGAGAAGGATAAGCAGAATACAGGGGCAAGAGAGGTTGCATTTTAGTTACAAAAGTCACAACACATGTAGGAATGTTTAATGCTCCAAGAAAAGTTCTGGGATACTTTCTTTTTTACATAGGGCTACCACTGCATAACACCCACCCAGCTAGTTTTGACATCACGTCATTCAGCTCTTCCCAGCTCTTACTACTGGCCAGAATGTGTGTGTGTGTGTGGTGTGTGTGTGTGTGTGTGTGGAAGAACTGTGGTTCAAAACGTCACCTCTTGAGTGGTGATGAGCTCCTGTGGGCTTTTCCTCAGGCACAGTGGCTGCGTGATGGTCACCCCTGGGCACCATGGGGGCTGGGTAGTCCCCTGCGCCAAACTGTGCTCTGGTGCTGGGAGCATTTGCCAAGAGAGGGGACATGTGTGGTTCCCCTCCCCAAGCAGAGCCCAGGGCATGTTGCCCGGCTCCACTTCCCAGCCTGCAGCAGGGACTGTGCTGCAGCATCTGACTAGGCACGTTCTTCAAGGTCCTTTGAAGAAGGTCATGACAACTGGCTTTTGGGAGCCAGAGACATCTAGAAATTCCTGCTAGTTCCTCATATCATTAGGTGAAGATAAGAACTTGGAAGGACTGGCTTTCCCTTGGAGAGTTCACAAAATCACAAAATCAGTTAGGCTGCAAAAGACCGCTGAGATCACTGAGTCCAACCTTCGACCAAACATCACCATGACAACCGGACCATGGCACTAAGTGCCACGTCCAGTCTTTCCTTAAACACTTCCAAGGATGGTGACTCCACCATTTCCCTGGGCAGCCCATTCCAATGTCTAATCACCCTTTCTGTGAAGTAATCCTTCCTAATGCCCAACCTAAACCTCCTCTGGTGCAGCTTGATGCTACTGAGCTCACGAGCTCCTCTGAAGACAGGAGTCATGGAGCAAGCTGAGCATGGTGGGATATGTTTTCTTAGGTGCTTTTCTTGCAAAAAGCAAATCTAGATGCAATGAATCAGCCCTTTCCTTGACTCTAATAGCCCTGAAAACACACGCCTAAAGCATTGGTGAGGTAGACTGGATTCCACCCTCTGCTTTACCCTGTAAACACTTGCTGGCTGAGACCTGTTACTCATTGCCACTGATCATATGAGAAAGAAACCAAAGGCTGTAAGGGTTCACATGATGGAGTCATTAGAGTGGGAGTGAACAGGAGTTACACAAACCTATGTTCTTCCTGAGAAAATGACATGCATAGATTAAGTGTTGTAATTTACTGTAGACCTGCCACGTTAGCTTAGTGTGTATCTCTACAGCATCTGTCAAGATGTTACAATTTTATTGACCCAGATTATTTTTTCTCCAGTGTTTCTCCAGCCAGGGCATCGTGATACTCCAGTATCTTGAGGATTAAAGAGAAAAGGCTTGGATTATGTGATGATTAATCACAGGTTAGATATTTACAGTTTGAATGCATAGAAAAGATTAAAGTAAAGAAATTCTGTCTTACATCCCAGTGCAGTATATAAGTTTGAATAAGGCTTTTTTTCTGTGTCACTATTTCTGCGTGATCCTGGTTAAAAGTGGAGACCTTAATTTTTACTTTTTTTTCCAAGCTGACAATGCTGTGCATTTGGCAATAATATACCTTAGTATATCTTTCCTTAGCTAGAAGATAGTAAGTACCTAGAGTGCTTTCTGGACTTGAGGAGAGCATATCCTAAATTATGTAACTAACTGAAAGGAACTGGAGAAGACAGTCAAGTTGTTTACATCTCCCTTTATTGAAATGCCGTCAGTACTGCAATGTTTTTAATTTCAAGGGGGAGCCTAGATGTTGCATGACGTTTGATGATCCTTGCTTTGATTTGGGTGGGTTTGTCCTTGGGAAGTGTAATTACATATCTGATATGGATCTGTTCAAACAAGGTAATTCATGGTCTACTTAAGATCCTGCAAAGCTGCCAAATAAAGAGGTGTCTAAAATTACCCTTTTTCTGATCCAGACATAATAATGCACAGGTTATTTTGTATACAGACCATTGTCTTCTTCCTTCTGAAGAACCGGATGATGATGTATTATAAGAAAACCTTACTTGACAGTTATGGTAGTTTATGCATCAGTTTTTAGAAAGCTGTAAAGCTTTCTTCTCCAACAGTGGAAACACTGGAAAAATTAAGGCTCATGATAGTTTTGTTTTGGATACAAATAAATGTTAAAAGTACTTCAAAATTGCTTTAAAAAATAATCTTTAATCTCTTTTGCTGATAAGAGCTTTTCATTCTCATTTGAGTATTGGCCAAATTGGGATTTCTTACTCACAGAGCAACAATTTTTTTTCTCATCATTTGGCCACCTAATATCTACAGGGCTGCTCATGGTGCAAAGCTTTATTCAGCATATAGGCATCTCAGTCCTGCCTGTGGTGTTTATCTGGTCTCACACCTTGAGGTCTTTCCTTTATCTACTGATCTTCTCTCTTTTTTCACTCTCTCCTTTTACTATGGGAACATACCCATATAGCTGGGGACATTTCAGCAGGTGTGTAGTCTGAAACTTGGGTGATTAGTGTAGCATTTGTCAGATTTTGTCTTGATCCCTTTGTTATTCAAAACTAGCAAATGCTCTCATATTCCTTGCAGGGGGAGGGGAGTGGGAATAATTTCAATTTGCTCTTAAAAGGATAAACTGTAACACAAATTAAAGTATTTGGGGAAAAAAAGGTCTATTTTTATCTATTTGTTATGACAGGTGGGTGTCTAACTGTAAAACAAATGGGTGCTCTGTGTACTGGATTTACACAGCTGAGTGATGCTGCGCAGTGTCTGCTCTGAAGTCAGAGCTCGAACTGAGATTTCCATCCGCAGGGACCCCATGGCATCTGCCAGAGACACGTCCCTGCTGTTGTGTTACTCTCATCAGCTTCTGCTTACCCTTGATCTACAGCATGGCTTAACATCAGGTCAGTCAGAGAAGCCCCCGATAGATAACGTTTTCTTTTGGCACAAAATCCTGTAAGAATAGTTTCAGGCAGCTATTTTAGATCTCATGGGCCAAAGGATCAGAGTACCTCCCTCCTCCACTTCCTTCCCGCAGTGTGAGCTCCTTGATTCACTGTGCAGCTCTTCCAGTAACATCTCTGGGTCGTGGCAACGTCCCAGGGAAAATAATCAGTGTGAGACCATAGGGGCTGTGAGACACTGGAAGGATTGCTGGCTTGAAACATTTTGGGTGCATGTGTGGGGGAAGGGGCAGTCAGGCCTTGCCCTGGTGAGGTGATGCTCTGCCCTGCACACCCCACCCCCCTGGACCTCTGTCCCAGCCCTGCAGTGGTCACCAATCCCTGGCACCCTGGAGGCAATGCTCCACAGCCTCCTCTGGAGCCCCAATCCAGCTCCTGAGTGGCCAAATGACCAGGAGTCCCACCTGGGGGAAGGACCCAGGAAGGACAAAGGGTGAGTCCTTAAAGTGAGACACAAGGCAAGCTTATGTCTTGGCCCTGCTTCCTCTTGGAATTTCTATCAGCTGAACACCACTGGAAACAAGAGTAGAAGTTATGTTTGCTCTTTTCTCCCTTTTTCTCTTTCTCTTTCTTCTTCTAATTCATTCTTGGAATTTTTGAGTAAATTAAAATTGAATGGGCTTGGAGTTTGCTAAGTTGTATGGGCTTTGGGAAGTGTTTTACGTTGATTGAATGCTGCTCTAAACATTTTGTTCTCTGATTTTTTTAATTCATGTATATGTTTTTAATTTATCTGTTTATAAAGTCAGCAGAGGGAGAAGGAGGGATGCTGGAAGAGGACAGATGAGACTGAAAAAATCAAGCCTTGATGTGAAATAATCCCCATAAAAGAAGGCTAGGGACACTTAGTTGTATATGGCTAAGATACTTAACTATCTTAGTTTATCTTGGGAAGTAGGAATACCATCTCCTTTTCCCCACTTCACTATGTACAGAAACCTTTCCAGTCTGTTTAGGAACAAAATGGTACCATACGCACTGGGGGCAGTGCCACCTTGGTACTCTGGATTCTTCTGGGGTGGTACATAGTGAACTTTCCGGGGTGCTGTATGGGGAATGTACCTGCCAGAGGGGCATAAACACACTAGGTGTTTATGACCCTGAGGACCTCAAAACTGGGCATTTCTGGCCTCCTCACAGCCCCTCCATCACCATGGCAGCCACATCATCTAAATGTAGGTAAATATTGACTTGGTCTCAGAAGAGTGATAGTTTCACATGATTTTTCCAACACTGCATCAATAAGCAACTTGCAATCCAGCTAGACAAACTCTCAGTAGTGCCAGCCAAATAATTTACATGGCAACAGCATATAACAGATTCTAAGATAACAAAATTCTTTACCCAATAGTGTAGTTTATATATAGATCTTTCTAGGAGCATGTGAGATGTATCTGACCATCCAGGTTGCTTTATGATTTTCTGATGCCATTGGATTATTAAAAAAAAAAAAAGGAAATAGAATCCTTTCCATTCAGTTGATATTTTTCCTGTTCTCTCATTAAAAAAGTACTTCCTAGTCTAACATGAAGATGCAACACAATATCAGTTCCTGGAGAAAATACATAATTATGCATTATCTGAAAAAAGAATGCATAGTGATTGTAACTATTTTTTATTTTTATTTGTAAATATGATATTAATTTATTATCTTGTCTGCAATACTTGGAGAAATTATCTGTTTTAAATATATCTCCTAGGATATCAATTGTCTAGCTGTTTGAGGACAGTGTCTTGAAGCCTTCCTCAAGCTAAATTTCAACTGAGTTCAAAAGTATCTGTTTGCAATTTGTCTTGTGACGTTTGGTTGCATGTTTGTCAGAGGATATATGAAACCATCTAACAGATCGGAGAGGCTCCTTATTTTCCCAAGTCTTAGCTAGTGGGAAGAGGCTTAGCTTCTACAAAGTGTGAAAGTCTAACTTAGCAATTCAGAGTAGCCCCCAACCTGATCCTCCTTCCCAGTTGTTAAAAGGAGAAGCCTAGGAGACAACTAAATTAAGAGCTTAAAATTCAGTACAGCTAATAGTCTGGCAGTGTGTTCACCCCTTGTGAAACACCCTGCACAGCCAAAGGCCAAATTCTGCAGCTTTCAGCAACATGGAAGCTGTAGAATTTCAGGTTGTGGTTCAGTGGCTGTGACTAGCAACTCAGGGTGGACTTCAGAGCCAGTAACAGCTCCTGGCTGTGCAGAGAATGAAAAACCTGCCAAAGAGTATCCCTGTTGCATGACCCAAGATATGCATGCTGCACATAGCATGGTAATAAGCCTACCAAGCTCCTCTAATAAAACTGTATTTGTTTGAATTAGCACTTCTTTCAAATATACACCTTTGCCCCTTGAAGTCAGTTTTGAGAGAGTTCAGAGTTCATTATCATAATGTGCTGTTCTCTGGTCTCCAAGTGTGTGTCTCTGTGCTGGTCTGTTGTGAGAGACTCTGAGGGTGAATATGAAATATTACAGACCAGTAAAGTTGACTGAAGAAGTGATCAAGGTTATAGAAATCACTCCAGGAGGTCTGAGTGGGACATCATATTACAAAATGTATGGCGTTTTTTTCCCAGGAAATCCAACAGAAGAATCTAGGTCAGATTACTGAATGGGGTAACAAGTCCCAGTGGTTCCTCAGACTTGGAGAGCCTTGTCAAGATGTGATATAAGCAAGAGCAAATGTATTCACCTTCCAACTAGGATGCTCTGTGGAAGAATGCAACACTGGTTTAGGAGGGGTTGCTGCATGGATGTGTGACTGTAAGAAGATGAGTGGTACTCCACTTCTAGCAAAATCTGTACAAAACACACACTGGCAAAATGACACTAGACTAACAGAAGAAACAAACCCCTTCCTAGGTTACCAGAATAGCTTTGGAAGGGAAATGCAATAAAAACATATGATGCATATGAGATAATTTCTGATTATTTAGAAGGATCTACTAAGAAGACTTCATGAAATCACTGGGATTTTTGCAGCAGCATAATGTTCCAAGCTAGCCGTTTCTATCAGAGGGCTGATGCCTAAAACTGTAGACTGGAACAAAGGATTTTTTTCCTTTTCCTGAAGGAAAAAAATGCTACATGACATAGAACATTACAAGAGGAAGAACATTTAAGCAATACAAAATGCTAAAGTAGAATCAGACCAAGTTTTTTTAATTTAAAGTATTTTATGTAATAAAGGGTCAATCCTTCCTCCTTGGTACACTACAAAGAGCTTTTTTTTGATGGTAGGTAGCTGAAAATGCTCCTCAGACCCACAGTAAGTCAGCACTCAGCACTCCCACATCTTCAGGTAGAGTCAAAAATGACTCATACCATGTCTGATTCTATGTGGAGGGATATGGTTTTGGCTTGGACTCACCTGAACTCTGTGGGTTCCTAGCATACAAATGTAAGCAAACTTCATGAAGGGCTCCACTATTGGTGTGTGGCTTTGATGTTTTCTGAAGCCTAGAGACTCCAACACTTGGAATGGTTAGTTGGCATCTTAGTTGCCAAGAAATCTCAAAGCAGCACGCTGACTGGATCAGAAATCAACCACTAAAAGGACACTGGTGTCAAAAGAGGAACAGCCAACTTTCATAGAAAGCAGCAAATTAATTGATGATACCCTGGTTGCAGAAAATTTCTTAAATAGTATTAGAAGTCTTGTTCACAGGCAAAGAGAGGACAGTGCATCAGACAACTCAGAAGCAAAGCCTTCAAGGCCCCAAGAAAAAAGTTGCCTTTTTCCCTTTTTGCTCAGAATTGGGAGCACCATCTGACAACATCAAATCTGCCTGGGAACTCTAGCCAAGAAAATGGGAGCCAAGAAACTCTAAAATGCTCTCTTTTAATAAAAAACAAGAAATTTAAGTCAGGAGAACTTTGATTTTACTCTTGGAAAATTTATAAACAGCCAAGGCTCAGCCACCATATTCACTGTACAACCTGAAATTTGAAGGTTTGAAATTTCAACCTTCAAATTTCAGGTTGAAGCTGAGCAATCAGGTTGCTCAGCTTCAACCTGAAATTATGCAGTGAGCTGAGGCTACAGCAGAAAAAAGTAAAATGTCTGATTTCCAAGTGTGTTCAGCTAATGCAGTTTGTGCTACTTAAAACTCACTGTGCACACCATGAAGTCCAGCTAAGTGGTGTCAACAGGAATTTCTTAGACAACCATAGGCAGAAGAGGTCTGGGGTCTGGTTGGGGAGATAAGCCCAAAAAAGTTTGCTGAACAATAATCACCTGAACTGAAATTTCTACTGGTAGACATGGCTGTGACTTCATCCACTGTCATTGTTTCACCACCCTGTGGCTCCCAGTGCACATTTTGCAGAGGAGTATCTGGAGTCTTCAAGGAGATAAAATTAAGATAAACCTACATGGCAGCAGAAGGAGCTTTTGCTAACATGGCAGTGCTTGTCGAGGAGGGTTTGTGAAGTTGCATTTGGTAAATATGAGTGTGTTGCTTATCTAAACTAGTGAAACATTATCACGTTGGCAAATACAAATCAAAGAGTGGCAAGACAGTGTGGGGTTTTTGTGACACTGATAGAGCACAGACATAAACAATTTTTCCTGATAAACTGCACCTGTACTAAGAGGAATTTTTAGCAAGCGTTTTCTAACCTGCTACTTGGCTGAAAGGTGTCTTCCAGGATAATGGGCTTAAATGCTACCAGCAACTACAGCTCTGGAGACTTTTGCCTTTTAGAAGCATGGATGCTTCCTATCACACATTTGTTCCCTGCCTGGAAATCCTGAAACCATAGTTGTTTTTTAAAAGTTTTCCTGAGATTTATTATATTTACTATTTCTAGATATTTTCCTGTGAGGGTGCTCCTTCCCCAAGGGTTTCGGTGCTGATCCATGCCTGGGCATCTCCAGCTTCAGCAGCAGAAGCAATCTGGGAGAAATGGGGGCTTCTCCACTGGCACCCTATTTCAGCTTCCTCTTGCTTCTGCAACCTCATGTGAGGGTCTCTTCCCCTTTGCCAACCTTTTTCTTTCAACAGCTGGGTTGTTTATTTGAGACAGTCTTTCTCTGTGGGGAGTTTCTTGCTGTTACTGAAAATCAGTAATGAAACTGTGTTACAGACACCACTGGCAATAAGCAAGGCTCACTTTCACTCACACTTTAGCTGTTCCATTTTCCATGAAAATAATCTTTTCAGGGAATTGGATTATCCCTGCAATTGAATTAAAAGGACCAGGATCCGACTTCCAGTTTGTTTAGTCTTGAAGATATTTTATTGTCTGCTGGGAAAATATTCTCTTTCAAACAGTACTTACTTTCAGACTCTCTTACTGAAAGAGCATCTATAGTTAATCTTCTTATATTTCATGGCATAANATTATATTTATATATTTACATAGGAGCATATATTTTTTATATATATATATATATTTTATATATGTTCCTATAGATAGGAGCATATTTATAAGCTTGCATAAAAATAGCTTTGGTAACAGAAGAAATTCAGGAAAGCTGATTCTTTTGGCTTTTGATCCTGTGGCATGCAATTCCCTGTGATCAGGATCAGTCACTTAATGAGACAGAGCATTCCAGGACAAAGCTAGAGTAAATGAAAAATGCCTTGGGCAGAGCACATCCATGTTTGGTTTTAATAGTAAGAGGTTTTGGTGACCAATATGAGTTACTAGTTCAGGAACACCTATTTGCACTTTGCTCCAGAATTCATAATTCCATACTTAAGAGTTTATCATTCTGATTTAACAGTTCTTTACTACAATTAATCCCTTGATGCTGAAATTTTTTCTGCAGCTTTCTTGTCCAGTATAACAAAATTGTTCTTGGGCTTTGAGACAGAGTTAAACACGGACAATCTGAAGATGTTCAGAATTTGAATTGCAATTTATTTTACTACAGACCTAAAATCCAGCTCTGGGATCATCACAAAACCAGCATATAGGTTAAAATGCATATGTATGTGTACAAGTGTGTCAATACCTCCTGGTAAAAAGGGGAACTATTAAAACAGAATACAGACAGAGGAAATAGTCTCATATAAGAAGCACAGTAAATTCTGTTAGGAAATTACAGATAGTACACCATACAGCTAGCAAAAATAATTTTAAGCCCCAAACATCACATCTTTTACCAGCCTAAATCTAAAAAGGTAATTTACAAATTCATACAAAAATGAATCCAGAAAATCCATTGAAAAAAAATCAGAAAGCAAATCTCAGCCCACCTTCAGTTTTTGAAATTGCTTATAAAGCAAAGGATCCATGAATTATAGAAAACCATTGTTATTTGGTAGCCAAATTCTTAAAATCATGAAAGCCACAATTAATTAAAAATATAATGAATTAAAATAAAATAATAAGATTATAAACAGTATAATTTCCAATCTGAGTTTATTTCATAAGAGTAAAGACAGATCCATATTATTAAGTGGATTTCAAAAATTCTTGTCTAAAATGACTGAATTCTCATTGTATTAGTAGTTTTCTAAATGTTTTAAGGAGGAGTTGGGTGGAAACATAATAATATGAAATTAGACAAGAAAAATAATGGTACTTAAAAAAATGTGAACACTGAAGAATTTGTTTTTATTTGAAAAATATCATGAAGCACTATATGTTGTGGGGAAGAAAATCAGAGTTAAAACCTGTCAGGAGTGAATAGTAAAGAGACTTGAAAGGAAAACTTCTGTCTTGTTAAACAGCAGTCTGTGATTTCATCACTTCCTTCATTATGTGATCACTATCACCTTGTGCTTTACAACAGCCTTTACTCATTAGTCAACAAATAATTATTAGCTACACAGCATTCTAAAGGTATCCTGTAAACTTTCACCATATTCAAAGGAGGGTTAGTTTCAAACCATCAAACCACTGCAAAACACCATCATCAGCTTTAAAAGATGGTATGTTCTGTTAATATAGTCACCGGGGTCCAGATAATTCTTGTGCACATGCAGATGAACACTCAAATGCTATAGATTTATTAGAATATTTTTTAGTATAACCTACCATTATCATAAAGCTTTTTTAATGTAGTTATTAATACTTTCTAAATTTTCAGGTTTGAAGTTGCCGCATGAATGAAGTGAGGTTGAATATATGGCGCATAAGCAGTGGAACAAAATTTTGGGCAGAATCTTGCTTGATTTAGCAGCCTACTGGGCTCGCCTAGATCCAGTATCAGATTTCTGGAAATATTTCATCTTCTTGAATGTCACATTTTAGGCATGCACTAGTGCAGTCTGCAATGCATGCTTTTATATTATCTATAACTTATTAACTACTGCAAACAACAACTCTTCAAACAGAAACCATTAGCAATTCCCCATACCAATGTTACAGCAAGAAACACCCTGATTTTGTGCAGAAGTTTGGGAGTGCAAACTGAATCATGGAATCATGGAATGTTTTGGGTTGGAAGTGAGGTTAAAGATCATCTAGTTCAAAACCCCTTCCCATGAGGTTGCTCACTANGAAAGAGCATCTATAGTTAATCTTCTTATATTTCATGGCATAAGATGCTTTCTCCATATCTTTTGTACTATACTACTACTAAAATCTCACTTTTGTTCAAAGTCAGCTTCTGTTACCTTAAGTCAAGTGGAGCTTTGGAAATTTCATGCAATTTTTTAAAGGTAGTTTATAATACCTAAAATTATCTAAATCACCTAAACGAAACCCCCCCAAATGTGTCAGGATCTGAAGAGCTAGCTAAGTGGTGANTCACAAAACCAGCATATAGGTTAAAATGCATATGTATGTGTACAAGTGTGTCAATACCTCCTGGTAAAAAGGGGAACTATTAAAACAGAATACAGACAGAGGAAATAGTCTCATATAAGAAGCACAGTAAATTCTGTTAGGAAATTACAGATAGTACACCATACAGCTAGCAAAAATAATTTTAAGCCCCAAACATCACATCTTTTACCAGCCTAAATCTAAAAAGGTAATTTACAAATTCATACAAAAATGAATCCAGAAAATCCATTGAAAAAAAATCAGAAAGCAAATCTCAGCCCACCTTCAGTTTTTGAAATTGCTTATAAAGCAAAGGATCCATGAATTATAGAAAACCATTGTTATTTGGTAGCCAAATTCTTAAAATCATGAAAGCCACAATTAATTAAAAATATAATGAATTAAAATAAAATAATAAGATTATAAACAGTATAATTTCCAATCTGAGTTTATTTCATAAGAGTAAAGACAGATCCATATTATTAAGTGGATTTCAAAAATTCTTGTCTAAAATGACTGAATTCTCATTGTATTAGTAGTTTTCTAAATGTTTTAAGGAGGAGTTGGGTGGAAACATAATAATATGAAATTAGACAAGAAAAATAATGGTACTTAAAAAAATGTGAACACTGAAGAATTTGTTTTTATTTGAAAAATATCATGAAGCACTATATGTTGTGGGGAAGAAAATCAGAGTTAAAACCTGTCAGGAGTGAATAGTAAAGAGACTTGAAAGGAAAACTTCTGTCTTGTTAAACAGCAGTCTGTGATTTCATCACTTCCTTCATTATGTGATCACTATCACCTTGTGCTTTACAACAGCCTTTACTCATTAGTCAACAAATAATTATTAGCTACACAGCATTCTAAAGGTATCCTGTAAACTTTCACCATATTCAAAGGAGGGTTAGTTTCAAACCATCAAACCACTGCAAAACACCATCATCAGCTTTAAAAGATGGTATGTTCTGTTAATATAGTCACCGGGGTCCAGATAATTCTTGTGCACATGCAGATGAACACTCAAATGCTATAGATTTATTAGAATATTTTTTAGTATAACCTACCATTATCATAAAGCTTTTTTAATGTAGTTATTAATACTTTCTAAATTTTCAGGTTTGAAGTTGCCGCATGAATGAAGTGAGGTTGAATATATGGCGCATAAGCAGTGGAACAAAATTTTGGGCAGAATCTTGCTTGATTTAGCAGCCTACTGGGCTCGCCTAGATCCAGTATCAGATTTCTGGAAATATTTCATCTTCTTGAATGTCACATTTTAGGCATGCACTAGTGCAGTCTGCAATGCATGCTTTTATATTATCTATAACTTATTAACTACTGCAAACAACAACTCTTCAAACAGAAACCATTAGCAATTCCCCATACCAATGTTACAGCAAGAAACACCCTGATTTTGTGCAGAAGTTTGGGAGTGCAAACTGAATCATGGAATCATGGAATGTTTTGGGTTGGAAGTGAGGTTAAAGATCATCTAGTTCAAAACCCCTTCCCATGAGGTTGCTCACTAGACCAGGTTGCTCAGACCCCCATCCAACCTGGCCTTGAACACTTCCAGGGGTCTGGCTGGTCTAGGGCTTTTTCCCAACTTGGTTTCTGCTATATTTGTACCCTAATCTCAGCTCTGCAAAAGGCCCCTAAAGGATAAGGAGGGAAGTGAATAAAAACCCCACACCTCAGTATTTCCTAATTTAAGGAAAATAGACAGAGAGTAGCAACTAGAAAATTTAAACTGGACCTATGTTATGTGACAGTGACCACTGCCTTTGGTTTATACACCCAGGATACACTGTCCAGGGGCACTGACTGACCCAAGAGATTATCATTCCCAGTTTCTTTCCAGACTTCTTTCTGTGTTTCAATAGCAAGCTTCTCTATGACTCCATATTTTCCTCTGTCAAAAGACAGCACTATATTACATAGGCAGATATTTTGTCTCCTGCTTCTTGCCGTTACCCGCTGAGTTTTACAAACTCTCTTTATTTCAAATAACGTTCTTCACATTCTTGTGTGAGCAATAAGGGCCTTGGGATGAGAAGGATACTTTTAGCTCTTGTTTGTGGTTATGTTAAAATTATAGGATCTCATCTCAGAAATTTCTATTATTCCAATATCTGAGGTTATTTGTCAAACAGAAATTTGAAACTGAACTTCTCGAAATCTTCCCAGGATCTACATGAAGTTAATAGTGAATCTCATACATGTTTAGAAGAATTCACTGTGTAAATAAGTGGAAGATGAAAAAGGCAATTGTTTCCTTCAGACTCATGCCCTGGACTATGTGTTTTGTTGTTCAATTGAGCTTCACTGAAAAATAATCTAATTAAGAGATAATCAGGAGTCCATTTTGGGAATAACTTTGCAACCTTAATGACTGTCTAATTTTTGTTGTCGGTAGTAAATATTTACATGCATTTTCTCAAAATAGCAACACAAGACTATTTTGAGAGGTTAGTTTTTTTAATTATCCCAATATTGAGTCTATTCTAACTGACTCAAGATACTAAAACTCCAGATATTGAAGATAAACTTTAAGATCTGCTTAGGAATGACCCAGCTGAAGATAGGCACATACTTGACTACCTTATTGAACTGGAGCCTAGCAAACAGAGTCATGAATGTTGATATTTTAAAACTATTTGAGATCATTAGCTCTATGGACTAGAAGTATAGAGAAGCACCCTAAAACAAGATCTATGTTTCTTGCTTATGTGCTGGTGATTTAATTTCCTTACCCAGCCATCATGCTCTGTCAGGATAAATATATTCAACATATAGTTAGGTTTTTAAATCCATCAGCACAGCAATGCATTCAGGGAACAATGCCATCCCTTTTGTAGGAAGCAATTTTCATGTTGTAAGCATCTAAGATGAAAGCAACACATAACTAATTTAGGTAATGCTGCAGACAGACTCAGACAAAAGTCAGCTTAGCATGTCACCCACAGTCTTCTGAATGTCTTCAGCTGCCTGTCTGCATCTTGAGAGGCTTTGTAAACTATTGGTGAAAAAGGAGATAGATAGTATAACAGAACATTCTGTAATGCTTGAAAAGCACTGCAATAATGCTGAAGGAAAAACAAAAACAAGGAAAAATAAGAATGATTTTGACCAAAGTTGTCACTAGACAATTATGTCACACAGTTTGCTGGTTGTATGTCACTTAAGCTATCTCTCCTTCCTCTGCTTCAAATAATCTCTTCTGGCACAATAGAAATAGTGCAATTTATTTTGCAGACCCCGTACAAAACACAAATCCAAGTCATTACTGTTCAAATCTCATATGAGATAATGTTACATGCTAAATTCACTTAACACCAGAAATATGATGCCAGCTTTAGCATAGTATAGCTTTATTCCCATTCAGTAGAACATATGCTAACCATACATCAAACTTTCTGTAGGGTTTTGTGGTAAATACTTACAAATATACAATTCTTTATCTATGCGTATTTACTGCTACTATTTCAGCAAGAAATGAAATAACATTTCCTAAAGAATAACTTTCCTTTTGCTTCTGCAAGTTATGTGTCTCCTGGTGCTGTCACTGATAGTTGAGAGCAGAGTTGCGTGGGTTGAGCTCCAACTGCATATTCATTCGGGCTTATTACGCCACAGAGCAGTGAGTCATGGCTGAGCCTGATAAAGGCAGGTGCTGCACCTTCTCTTCTGCCCTGAGATTAGTTTACATTTTAATTATGTTTTGACAGTATAGTTGGCCTTTCATTAGTGTTACAGGGCTGTAGCATCTCCCGAAGGAGGAACCAGAGCACAGCTTCCATCACATGTGGGTTTCCTTTGATACTCCCCTGTCTGCACCGTGGAGGAACTGAATTCTGCATTCAGGTCGTAAAGGAGCAGCCCAGCTGAGCTCCACAGGGCACCGCTTCTGGCAGCCAACTGGTGCTTTCTCCATCCCATTAAAGCATAAAGGGATGAAAAATGCAATCTAAGCATCTGTGCAGGTTATTCATATGCAGACCGTGCTGTACATAGATGCTGGAACAGTCACTTGCCTCAGCTGCTGAGCTCTCATCAGGTGCAAGAACAGGTAGAAACGTGCTTATATATCACCAGGAAAACAAGAAGCATAGCAGAGTGGGCGGGATGGGGAGAACTATTTGCTGTTACAGACAAGTAACAGTACTGATTCCTCTAGGTCTACAGAGAAAGGAGAAGATGCTCAGAAAGTTTTCCTTCTCTGGACTTCTGCTATTGCAATATTTTTCATGGGGGTTGCTTTAGCACTGAATGGTCACAAAATCCGGCTCCATTCGATCGGCCTTGCAAAGAGCTTTAAAATCTTAGAGTTGTTTTTGGAGGGAGAAATGGTTGACTATATATACAGATCCCAGCTTTACAAATCCCAACCAACTTAATTAATAAAACTCTCTCAGAAATCTTTTGTTTTTCACATATTCAATGTAAATATCTATACTCTTATATTTGTATGGCCTCTTCCTGCTTGTTTTTCACATATTCAATGTAAATATCTATACTCTTATATTTGTATGGCATCTTCCTGCTGAATAATGCTATTTTCCATCTTCCATTGAACTTGTTAAATACATGATAGACAATTTTTAAGGCTCAGGGATTTAGATGGCAATACAACATGAGGCACAAAATTATTTTCCTTTGCTTCATACTGCAATTTAAATTACATTAGATTAGATTAGATTTAGAGCCAAATACTGTGAGTTAAAAATTCATTTTGGAAAAATCACACTCAATGCATCACCCCTTGCATTTTGCTCTTCTAAAATAATCTGCCATCTGTTGAATGCGTTATTAATAACTTTGGATTTAGGGTGTGATTTTTAACAATCGGTTGCAATGAATAAAATCGCAGCAGAAATTCCCTGACGTGATCTGAACTCTGAGCGAGACAATGGAAATCTGCATCTAACATTTGTCAAGTTGGACACAGGCCTGCTATTGTTTGGCTGTCTGCACAAAGTTTGTGCTAGGCATTATGCAAAGCCTGGTTGTTACCAACTGGGCTATCTACAGAGCAGATTCTTTTTAAAGTATGCCATAAAATTTAAATAAAAATATGACTGAATTGGAAACCACATTGTGTTTGCATGAAAGCTTTGTAATAATCCAAATTGTAGCCCCTTTCAAAGTGCTGTAGTTGCCAATTAAAACAAATTCTATATTTTCAAAAAATACCAAATAGTTTTCATTCTGAGAATGAACTGATATATTAAATGAGAGAGAAATTGCACAAAAAACCTCTGCCCTCCAGAAGCCCTGTAAAATAGCTAATGCAGAAGAGCTACAATGGTGTAACATGAAAATTGCAGCAGGTCAATGCACAGACTATACCATAGACCCTTAGCTTATCCCATCTTGCTCAATGTTTCTTGTAGGACATTAAAAGTTTAATTAAGAGAGAGCAGCATGCTGGAAGAAAAAATTAAATTAATGATGATATATATGTAAGAGAAAAATACTTTGAATACCTCTAAAGAAAATAGGAGCTACATGCTTTTCTACCATAGTAAAAAAAAAAAAAAAGTTGAGCAGTAGACACCTAAAAATGAAGAAAGATGAATTACTGCAGAGGAAGTACACAATGTGGGAAAGTATCTGCAGCAAAAATCAGTATAATAACAGAAACAAAACCCCACACAATTAACATGTGCCTTCACTTGGGCTTGACACCTGTCACAATATCAAAGTCAATATAACTTGGATGAGAAATCCAAGGCAGTTGCTGTCTAGTGAGAAAAGATGTGCAAATGAATGACCATTTAGGTACCAGGAAAATCAGGAATTATTTTTATCTGTTATTTTTGTAAGAGTTATGAACAAATGACAAATGAAATCTTCGGTCATTTTTTATTGTTTTTTATACCCACGGTCCTCACACAGAAAACACTGCGAACCCTACTGACAAAATGGGAAGAGAGCCTGCTTCAGAATAACCTGTTGACATATGGAAAATGATGGAAACAAATGCTGTTGAGAAGCAGAAGGAACATCTGAAATGAATCATTTGAAAGCTGAGCATATGTAGGTGGATCTGGCCAAATTAGACTTCGCTAAAAGGGAAAAAAAACCCTTTGGGGAAAAAAGAAAAGGAAAAAGCAGAATGAGATAATTGTTAGGAAAGATAGTACTGTAATACTTACAGAGAATGGAAATATTTCAGCTTACAAAGCAAAAGGCAGGATTTATGTAGCCAGAATAAAATCTTCATCAGGAAAAAAAAAATCTAGCAGTTCTTTCTCTTGATTTTTGCAATTCTTATTTGATAATTTTTAAAGCATATCCTGGTTAAGGTGAGGCAACCTGTTTACAATATATTTGTCCAAAATGTAAATTCAAAGCATGCTGTGCTGTAGGCAGGAATCATTTAGTCAACTGCTCTATTAACTCAACCAGGTGATTGCTCATGCAACACTGGAGCAGTTCCTGGGTTCATGCCACAAGTGACTACCAGGACTGAAGAGCTGGGCTGAAACCCCAGTGCCTTCAGCACCAGAACAGAAGTATTGTATTTAACTACAGATAGATAGATTTCCTTCTGCAGTAGCCTCTACAAGAAGCTGTAAGACAACTGACCTAATTTTAGTTTCTAAAAATTCTTACTGGGTTGTTCTGAGAAAAAAATATTGGCTGAGTATATATAGACAAGGATATATTGATATATAGATACTTTTGGCCATGCTAAATTTACTCACAAGGTGTCAGCTAATATAAAATTTACTAGAAGGCAAGACACAGGTTTTTAAATTATTTTGTTCCGTTGAACTTAACTGTATGATTATTTTGGTGAAGTTTTATGTAGAGATTAGGCCAACTTCACTATGCACAATAATTTACCAAGCTGAAGCAGCAATGATGAAAATTGCGCAACTACAGAACCTCCTAAGAATCCAGTTTGAATCACTGCACCTGGTTTCCAAAAGAGTGTACTCTGAAAAGCAGTAAGGTTCTCCTTATGCTGTTATTTGTTATAAGTTCTCTGTAATTTGTTTAGTAAATTCCTTTCATACTGGCCCTGAACATTTATGACACCAAACAACATCCCTAAAATTAGTAGAGTTAAGTCTCGTTTTCCAGACATGAAGCATCTGCTGCAGTCCTTATCTCTTCTGGCATCTTGAAATGTAAAATTGTTATCTAATGTGCTCTTGAACCCTGCTATCTGCCAACTAGAAACTATGTACTTTGAAGCTTTTTTTTTCATTCTAGAATAAGGTCTCTAGATATTACCTAGCTAGAATCATATCCTTATCCATGTTTTGCAAATCTGGATAACAGATTTCAGGAAGGTGTCTGGTGCTAGGTTTTAATTACGATGTGAATTATAACCATCTAAACCATCTGCACCAGTTATAAATTCTAAATATCTCTTTCTTTGAGATTTTTTTTCCACCTGCATCATCTCACAAGCTTATAGTTTTACCTGCAGTTTAAACTTCATCAGTTTTGCTGAGTTCTTGTGTGAAATGAAGAATGTTATTCCATACATGCCTTAACTCTCACTTTGAAATATTCAGGACTTGTCACAATGACTAATTTTTTTGTACAGTGTGAAGTGTAGCTCTGCAGTAGGTGATAGTTGAAAGACATTCCATTTGGATTGGGTTTTGCAGGTGTGATGTAGTCTTTGATCCAATGAAAACCACTGTTCCTCTTGGAGGTCTGCTGAGAGATTTTCAGAGGCCTCCATCTCGTAGCAGCTGTGGCCTTCTACAAAGCTGCAATTAGACCTTGCTCAACATTGTTTGAAAATACTGATTCAGCATTTTTCAAAGTGGGTTTGGCTCCAGCAGGAATATATACTTACTCTTCTCCAAAATCAGTACAAATCCATCTTTTTTTTTCCACAGAGGATCACTCAGATGATCATAGCTCATGGTCTTGAATAGCTATTATGGTCATTATCTTGCTTCTAGACATCTGCATCACAACTTTGGTAGATAGATCACAGGAAGCAGTGACTACCTAAGTTTGCTGGAGTGAGCATTCTTTCAGATGCATATTGTACCAAGGCTTACATATTTATTTCCACTTGAAAAATCCATTATGTCTGCTAAACTCCATGAAAACTCACTAGCACTGCACAGCCATGTAGGAGAATTTTTGAAATGCATAGAGTATTTTAAGAAAAGAGTGAATAGTACACAGCAGTCAGACCAAGTTCAGCTCTGTGGTACAATCCTTTGTTCAGAAAAAGGCATGACAAATAATCAAAATTTATACATATCTAAGTTGATGATGCATCCTATACCACCAAATCATAGTTTCCAAAACTTCAAACTGACTATTAGGAAAAAAAAGTGTTCTTCCTTAACTCTTGAACAGGCAACACTTCTCTTCACTGTCCCAGTGAAGTAGAGCACTAGGGATGCACCAGGGTGTGTTGGACAGTCTTGACAAGTACTTTTAAACTTAAACAGTGTGTATAAAATCTCTAGGGTCTCCTAAAAATGGGGGAATAATAAGTCATATCTATCTCAGGAAATCTTAGCTTGCAAACCAGCTTTGCTTGCAAAAGTTTTGCTGCACAAAACTTTTGTGGTATGATACCCAATGTGCACACATTGGAATAGTTTTGACCATGGCTGCTCCAAAACACATTAGTGTGGTGAATTCTAAATGACTTGTAGTTGCATCTGTTGCATTGTTTATGATTAAGATTATTTTCTAGCAATATTTGCTGGTTTTTTACAGCTGTGCTAGGTGTGCATCTCAATTCTAGTTGTCAGAGTAAATCTTTATATCTCAGAAATAATTTTCTCTTGCCTTTCTCTAGACCTCACCATAGACATCGAGTTTTCCTCATTCAGTATTTTTATTTATTTTACACATTCCTTTTTTTCTTTTGCTATCTTATTATGGCAGTATCCCTAAGTACAGTACATGGCAACACCACACTAGTATCATTGCTACTGTAAAAGTATAGGGCCACAATTCCAAAGCCAAAGTGGTTTTGATATAAAAAGGATAAAGACAAAAAGTAGAAAAAGTTGTTTAAGCAGTGAAGGTAAGCTTCACATATTGTACATATTTGCATCTGTGGATTGCCAGAGATGACTTCTTGTGGTTGCAAGGAAACAGATGAAGGACATTACAGAAGTAAAAAATGTGAAAGGACAGAGAAGGGAATTAGGTGCTGGAAAATGGGAAGCAGGGTGGACAGAGTGGATGAGACTGTGCAGCTGAAAGCTGGGAAGAAGAAACATCCAACAGCAAGATCAGCGGCACAAATATTTTAAAACTGCAATTTTTCCATTCCCAGAGGTAGTCAGCCATGGAGCAGTAATGCAATGCTACATATGAAATTCAAATGGAAGGATCTTTCAGATAACATGAGCTGACAAAATGTGTGAGGAATGACTGGTAAGGAGAAACATGTCTGTTTATTTTCCATATCAATGACATCCTTAACTCTCTCAGTGGAAGCACAGCCATGCAGCTGATGCCTTGTGTCCTGGATTCTCAGGGTTTGTCTTTATCTCAGTAAGACATTCACCTAAACTTCTTGCATTTCTTGCAATTCTACTTTTAAAACATTGTGCTGTTAATGTTTCATCCAGGAAATATTTTTTTAAATCTCTCACATACTTTCAGCAAATGCTTGTGTACATTGGCTGGCTTCCTGGAATAGTTTTGAATATACTTTTTATGAAGAACATCTCCTTACAACTTAAAACATGCCTTATAACAAATAGAACTTCAATCTCCAGTCTTGCCTTCCTAAAGTATCACACGTTGATCTCACTTTATTGATGGGTAAGTCCCAAAAGGGCAATTACAGAAGGCCCAGCTTGCTATAGAATTATTTAAGAGATAGTTGATGTAGCATTGGTTGCTAAGATCTGCCACCTTACTTTCCAATTAAAATGTGTGTTTAAAATGTGTTCTTCCTGGTTAGACACAGCTGAAACTACAGTTATTACATGACAAGAACCTGGAAACTTTCCAGCTTTCACTCATCATTGGAAGACGGATTATATTGTATTTAAAAACATTTAAGTAATGCAAAATAGGCCCCTATAAAGTCTGTCATCATTATCAGAGTTAGTATTTCATATTAAATGTTTAACCTCATCCCATTGTTCATCAACATCAAACACAAGAAAATGGCACACCGTCCTGTGATTCGCTGCCTCTCAAATGAACTCCTGGAAATGCCAGTGTGCAGGTTAGTTCAGCAAACATCCCTCCTGGCAACAGCCAGCCCCCCCCTGATATCTCTGCCTTTACTCATCAAATGCTTTGTTCATTCACAGCTCTTTGGACACAGTTATGTCATTCACATCAAGCTGGTTCCCGGTGGGTGGGCAGTTTGTTTCCCTTCTCTAAGATGCCTGCCAGGCTCACTCCAGGGGAGCCTGGAGAGCAGCCCTTGCCAGAGGTTCTGTGCTATTAGCCACTGGAGGCTTCTGGGGCCAAAACAGGGAGCAAGAGAAATCTCCTGCAGGCAAATGATAGGGTGTCCACAAGGAATTCTGTAGATGGAAGGCAGCTCAATCATGTCCATACTGTAATTATAACTGCTTTCACAGCTGCCTGTAAATAGGACTTGAGGTACAACCTAAAGGGGCCTAAATTATTCAGATGCAGATGCATACAGGTAGACAATCAGAATAATATTACACCTTACTGCAGCCAGGACTTTAGATCACTCTCAAAATGATCAGACTTACTACTATGTACTGTCTAGCTCATGCTCCCATTTCCTGCTTTATTGAGGAGCATCTGGGAAAGTGGCCAGGAACAAGCTGGTTTCTCCAAAAGAGACATTCAAGGAGCTCTCACCTTCTGCTGGCTTCCTCCAGGGCTCCTGAGACACAGGCAGGAAGAGGGCTGAAGGTCGCATACCTTGCTGCAGTCCTCTCCCACATAACACCTTTCCTGAAAGCTCCTCATCCTCTTTCAGAGTCTGCCCAAGTGTGCATTCATCACACTCCTGGGTCAGGTGCAGTGACCCAAGGCAAGATCCGTAGGAGTCCTAAAACTAAACCATTCAGCAGAGGCCTTTTAAAATCTAAATTATAGGAAAACAAAGGGCTGTAACTCAGAAATTTCAAGCCCAGGAAGCAAGCATGGAGCTGTTGAGGTTTCAACCTCCCCTCCAAATCTTTTCCATGGTAGCCCAGTTCATGAGGTTGCTGGGTTTCAGCAGACCCCCGTGCTCCTCTTGCTCGATTTCTGTGGTGCCAGTGAGCATGGGTGCACATGCACAGCCCAGCCACAATCAGGACGAGCGTCCCAGACATCAGCTCTCCTGGCCACACCTGCAGGACATCACCATTCCAAGAAACTCAGGTAAAAGCTAACTTTGCAATGAAGTCTGCAGCCACTGATCAGTCCCCCACCTTAGATGCTACATTTGTATTTTGTAGACACAAGTTTCAGGATGAAACTTTAAGCTTCTTTTGAACATGGTCAGGCCTTAAGAAGTATCATCATTGTAGGTGCTTGATACAGAGCTAAAACACCTCAATCAAGAATAATTTTTTTCTATGTTGAGACTATGCCATCTGCCTACTCCTGGGAAAAACATGGCTTAAACAAAAGTTACTGGTGCACTTGAGCCCATTGGTGGTTTTGGAAATAACAGTCCCAGTTTTTTACTGGAAGTAGAACAGGGTGGACACCACAGCTATGGCTGTACCACACTTCATTTATTCACACCAGCTTCTTCGAACAGAGACAAATGAATAAAGTTCATATAATTATAGAAATGGTGGGAAGGGACCTTAAACAATTTCTAGTTCTAGCTCCTTTTCCATGGGCAAGGACACCTTCCACTAGACCAGGTTGCTCAAAGTCATGTCAAACTGACCTTAAACACTTCCACGGATGGGCAGCCACAACTTCTCTGGGCAAACCCTTCCAGCATCTCACCACTCTTGCAGGGAAGAATATCTAATGTAAATCTACCCTCTTTGAGTGTAAAGCCTTTATCCCCTGTCCTATTACTACATGTCCTTGAGAAAAGTCCCTCTCCAGCTCTCTTGTAACTCCCTTCAGGTACTGGGAGGCTGCACTAAGGTCTCCCCAGAGCGTACCTGCTGAGGTGCACTCAATGCCAGTGTCTGTGTCACTGACAAAGATGTGACAGAATCCCAGTCCCAACACGGTTCCCTGAGGAACACCACTTGTCACTGGTCTCCACTTGGATATGGAATCTTTGATCGCAACACTTTGAGTGTGACTGTCTAGCCAACTCCTTATCTGCTGGGTAGTCCATCCATCAAATCTATGTCTCTCCAAATTAGAGACAAGGGTGTTGTGTGGAACAGTGTCAAATGCTTTGCAGAAGTCCAGGTAGGTGATATCAATTGTTCTCCAAGAAGTTGTGTTGGCTGTCACGAATTGCCTCCTTATTTTTCATGTGCCTTAGCACAATTTCCTGGAGGATCTGCTTCATGATCCTGCCAGGCACAGAGGTAAGGTCTTCATTTTTTCCCTTTTTAAAAATGGGTGTTATGTTTCCCCTTTTCCAGTCAGTGGGAACCTCATGGGACTGCCATGACTTCTCAAATACAATGGATAGCTTAGCAATTTCATCTGCTGGTTCACCAAGGGCCTGTAGATTGATCTCATCAGGTCCCGTGGCCTTGTGCACCTTCAGGTGCCTTAGATGGACTCAAACCCGATCTCCTGCAGTGAGTGGTTCTTCACTCTCCCAGTCCCTGCCTTTGCCCTCTGTGATGGGGGTGATGTGCTCGGAGCAGTTTCCAGGGAAGACTGAGATCACTGAGTACCTCAGCCTTCTCCATATCCCAGGGAACCAGCTTTCCTTCTGGAGAGGGCCCACATTTCCCTTAGTCTTATTTTCATCATCAACATACCTATAGAAACTTTTCATGTCTCTCTCGATGTCCCTGGCCAGATTTAATTCTATCAGGGCTTGAGCTTTCCTAACCTGATACTTGGAGGCTTAGACAATTTCTCTGTATTCCTCCCATATCATCTGTCCCTGCTTCCATCCTTTGTAGGTTTCTTTTTTGTGTTTGAGTTTGTCCAGGAGCTCCTTGTTCATGCATGGAGGTCTTCTGGCATTTTTGATTCACTTTCTCTTTGTTGGGACGCATTACTTCTGAGCTTGGAGGTGATCCTTGACTATTAACCATTTCTCATGGGTCCCTCTTCCCTCCAGGGCTTTATCCCATGGTACTCTACCAAGCAGAACCCTGAAGAGGCCAAAATCTGCTCTCCTGAAGTCCAGTGAAGTGAGCTTGCTGTGCACCCTCCTCTCTGCCCTAAGGATCTTACATTCCACAATTTCAGGGTCACTGCAGCCCAGGCTGCCCTTGAGCATCATGCTCTTCACCAGCCCCTCCTCCTGTGTGTGAACAAGGTCTAGAATAGCCCCACTCCTCCTTGGCTTTNTCCTTCTGGAGAGGGCCCACATTTCCCTTAGTCTTATTTTCATCATCAACATACCTATAGAAACTTTTCATGTCTCTCTCGATGTCCCTGGCCAGATTTAATTCTATCAGGGCTTGAGCTTTCCTAACCTGATACTTGGAGGCTTAGACAATTTCTCTGTATTCCTCCCATATCATCTGTCCCTGCTTCCATCCTTTGTAGGTTTCTTTTTTGTGTTTGAGTTTGTCCAGGAGCTCCTTGTTCATGCATGGAGGTCTTCTGGCATTTTTGATTCACTTTCTCTTTGTTGGGACGCATTACTTCTGAGCTTGGAGGTGATCCTTGACTATTAACCATTTCTCATGGGTCCCTCTTCCCTCCAGGGCTTTATCCCATGGTACTCTACCAAGCAGAACCCTGAAGAGGCCAAAATCTGCTCTCCTGAAGTCCAGTGAAGTGAGCTTGCTGTGCACCCTCCTCTCTGCCCTAAGGATCTTACATTCCACAATTTCAGGGTCACTGCAGCCCAGGCTGCCCTTGAGCATCATGCTCTTCACCAGCCCCTCCTCCTGTGTGTGAACAAGGTCTAGAATAGCCCCACTCCTCCTTGGCTTTTCTATCACTTGGAGAAGGAGGTTATCACTAACATATTCCAGGAAAGCTTGTGCTAGAAATCCAGGGTTACTTATAGCAATGTCTAGCAATGCAGCTTGGGAAGGACACACATGTGGATCTCACTAGTGGGAGGAGGTGAGTTTCCTGCAAGCCTAATCAAAGGAAGAGAAATCACACAATGTGATACCTGTTACACTTGTGTGCTGTGAAACAAGCAAATGCATATGGTTTGTACTCAGCTCAGAGAATGATGTGTGTGAGCAGAAACAACTGTGCTGCAGCTCCTTGGTGTCTGCTCACCAGGACTCTGTTCAATGCAAGATGATAACAAGTTAATAGGTATTTCCTGCTTAACAATTACATGAATAAAAAGCTGAGCAGCACATGCCAGACATCAGCCAAATGTGGCCAGCTCCCAGCCAGGGAAATACACCCTCGCAACAGATCATAAACCAAACACAAGAAGACCAGCAGTGGTGACCAGAGAAAGACAAAACTTTTGTAAATGGAGACGCTCTGTGTAGTCAGGTGACAGACAACCTTCAGGATGGCAACTAACTCCTCTGCAGCTATCAAACCAGCTGACTGAAAACCAAGACCAGGAAAACACTCTTTTCTCTTTTTTCAGGAAGTACTGTCTTGAGATATCCGAAGTACAAATAACTACACATGGGAGAAAACAGCTGCACCAAGAAAAAAAAAAAACCAACAACTTCCTCTCAGCCCCAAATCAACTGGTCCAGCACATGCCATAATAGCATCCTGGTTCTACCATCATGATTTATTTTTTTGTATTTTCACTACATCAAGGAACTGATTTAAGAGATAACATTTGCTGGAGTGATTGCTGCCAGAAAATGCACTGAGTGCTCTCCCTTAGACTAACTAACTGAAGCTGCAGCAGAGCCTGAAGCAGTGTTTAGAAAGGTATGAGTTGTCTCCCCTATGGCTGTTCAGTGAAAATGTTTGGGATGTGAAGCACCATTAACTTGTCACAGTTTAAATTCTTCAAAATGGCAGAGGGAAGATGACAGGAAAGGATGGAGGAACCGTCACTGCTCTGACTCTGTCACATAGGAAGATGGGAAAACTCCTTTCTGGGTCTGTGAAAAGCTTCAGCTGAAAAAGTTTGAACATTTTATTTCAAGAGACTAAAAGTAAATATTTTGATATTTCATTTTGAAATGACATATTTCCTTTTGATAGAAACTTGTATCTTGCAGAAAAGAAAAACATGCAGAGCGTATCAGTAGGAAAGCAAAACATTATTAAAAAATGTTTAAGTTCGGTTCTGGAAAAAAAATTACTACATGTCTTTTCATTGCCTGATATGCCTGAAGTAATACTGGCTACTTTTTTTTTTTTGTGAAGAAAAGAAAAAGTTCTGAATATTTCTAAATTTAAACTCAATTGGAAAAGTTATTTCAACTATCTTCTAGTTTAGCAACAAGTCCATTACTTGCCAGATTTTAATGGAGACCTGAACAGTTGACTGTAGTGATATGTCACCCAAGGCATACACATTTGGAAGAGAAAGGCCCTTTTCCCCTTTATTTTTTCCTTCTACCTGACCTTTTCTCAGAAATAAACCCCCAAGCAGACCTTACAGCCCCTCTAGTGCATGAGCCAATTTGGTAGCAAATCTCATCATTCCCATCCATCCTGCCCATGTTGTCACCCCAGGTGGTGCTGGTGCAGAGCTGGGTGGCCCTGTGCAGAGGACCTGTAAGCAAACAGATGGCAGGCCTAGGTGGGCTCAGCCCCCCAGCTTTATTTCCAGGAAAGGCAGAGCAGCAGGTCACAGTGAGGGGAGCAGCAGCAGCAGGGCACAATGGACAGCAAGACCACGGTGTCACCTTAAAATGCCAGGGCTGCACCTTCCAACCTGTGTTAGGGCTCCAGGGCAGGACTGTGTTTGGTAAATTAGCTTGACAGACCACCGCTGTCTTTCCTTCCCTCTCAACAGCTAAATTTGCAATATTAAAAAGGACAATATAGAGGGAAGTAAGGAAAACAGAAAAACAACTAAGAGCAATAAAACCCCACCTGATATTCTTTGCTCAGGCAGAAGGATCCCCAACCACCAGTTTTTCCTGCTCTGCATTCACATGTCCAGCTCCTTCTTTTGTGCTCTCTGGTCAGAAACAAAGCCAATAGGGAGGACCCCAGTGAGATGGAACAAGGACACCGCTGAAGTTACCAAAATGAGACTTTGGAGACAGAACCCGCTTTTGGTTCACTCCTAAGCTTATGAGTGGCTGCAGGCAATTTCCCAGGTCTCGTTTCATTAAAGTCATTCCCCAGGAGCTGAACTTAATTACTTCAGTGGGATTCATGCATGTTCTTAAGTATTTTCCCAAATCAGAACCTTAATTGCTCTGTGCCTTTGCTGCCCATCTGCGAGATAGGTTTAATGTTTGCTTTCTCCTGCACTCCGACCACTGAGATTCGCATTCTCCCAGTCAGAGCCTGTCTCACAGTCCCTGTCTGTTCAGCACTTTGTCTGATAAGGCTGAGGTTGCACTCAAGCTATTTTTGGGCCTTGTCACATTTCACATGTGTAGTAGCCATGGTCCAAAACCTGGTGGCCTTTGTGTGGCTTTTGTCACTCTCTAACAGTGACAAAATAAGTTGCTTGTTGATTTGGGAGCAAAGCTGCAAGGTTTTTTTACTTTAACACCATCACAAATAGAATAATTACATGACACTTTGAGACAATTTGCTAAAGATGATCACACATTTCAAGAGGGTAAAATTACTTTATCCAAAGCAATTACAAAATAGCTAATTAGTGAAACTGACTGTGAGCTCTTACAAATGTGCTTTGTGGAGATGCTGCTTTTAGTCCCAGACAACAAGCCTCCAGTTTATGAGTTATTTTCAGGTAATGAAGAAACTCTTGCAATGCAATAAACACATTCTTTTCATCTGAGAGTTGCTTAGCCAAGATATGCACAGATTCCCAAATTAATAAGTCAGTGTTCTTGCTACATGCCTTCCCTACAGCCTCATTGCACCATTGCAACTTTGTCAGGCGAGCAGCAAGACAATCACTGGGGCAGCTGGGCAGCAGCTTTGTGAGAGGAAGGACAGCCAGGACATCATCATCACACAAAACAGGCACAAAACAGGCGAGGGGCACCTCCCTGGTGAACATGCTCACTGCTGTGCTCTCCCTGCACTCTCCCCTGTCTCTCCCTGCGGCCACAGACAACAGCTTTGGAAGAGCTTTCTAATTCTGATATAAGGATTAATCACCAATTAATTCCTTCTGTCATGTCCCTGCATGCTGACAAGAGACCTGTGGGTAAAAAGGGGTTATCTTGGCCCTGCTGGCTTGCTATGTGAGACAGTGGGATCCATGAAAACAGAAGAGATTTCATTTCAGTGATTCATATTTAGATTCTACTAGCTGATAAAAAATGAACATGGACAAAATTCCTTTGCAAAAATGCTACTTTAAAATTCTTTGGGGACAAGAGTCATGTGTGAAGAACAACGCAGTTTCTGGGTTGTTGGAGTTTTATCTTCAGACAAAAGGTATCCATTATGTATGAAGTAATTGTTGCAGGCTGTGAAATTAGTCTTAAACATAAGTGATGGACAGGAGTGACATAGTTTTACAGAAATAATAAAATAAAAATTGGAGAGAAAGTGAGTCCCTGGGTTTTTCTTTTTTTTTTTTTTTGAGACCTGTTAAAGCAATTGCCAGCAGAACATTACACCTCAGTGTAGATTTTGAGACATTTTGCAATAAATAACTTTTATTAAAAAAAATCCAGACTATGAATTTAGCATACAATTTTAAACCATCTGTACACTGTCACTCTAAGACTCTGATCTCACCTGTTTCTATTTTACCCATATGATCTGATGTAAGTGGGAATAGGAAGAAAGCACTAAAGACTCCATTAAAATCAGAAATAACGCAGATAAGCATTTCATTCTTTGTGGATATAAAATTTCTTTCATTTCATTTTAAAATGACATCCACATTTAGGGTCCTCTTCATCTGTGTCGTAAAAGCTAGAATTTATGTTTATAGAGCTACCAAAGCATAGATATTTTGTACATTAAACTTCACTAAAGTGGAAAAATGGACAATTATATTCCTTCTGCCCATATAATTAGGGAAGAAACTGTGGAATATACAAGTGTGTTTTTTAGTTATAACTTCTGTTTTACAAATTTGTGTTTTGGATTGATCTTTCTCTTACAAATGAATGAAACTGTAGCAAATCTGTTTCAAAACCAAATGCCTTCCTTTGTCTGTCTCTAACTCCCTGCAGGTCTCTGATAGCACTGTGTTAATGCTGTAACTGAAATGTAAGATCACTATGCAAATCTGATCTACAGATATATAGCAAACTCATAGTCTTAATAACTGACAGCTCCAAATGTGACCTCCACATTTCTGAATACCCAAATTATAAGTAGGCATTAGATATAAGGTGAATTCAGCCTAGGAAAACAGAATAAGATTAACTAAAAAAATAATGGATTATTAGGCATTATATGTTAGATCTCACATATGGCATCTTCCTTTGCTGGTTCATCCATTGCTCCAAGCAGTAATGTAGTAATGTTGCCTCCATTAAAACATTTGGCTACCTTGGATAGACTCTGGACTATCTTACACTTCATATATCTAGCTTAGGCCAGGATTGAATGATTTTTGCCACCTGTCTGCTGTTTTCATAAAGAAGACCTCATTCCTTATTTTTAGATGCATCAAGCAGCCATTTTTAAAATATGTTAGGCTAATCAATTTATTTAAAACTTCTCAGTCATGATACATTAATAACTACCTATTCCCACATATTTACTACACTCTTCTAATTTAAAATCTTTTGCAAGGAGCTGACCTTCACACCTGTCACAGTTAGAGCTGCATTGCATAGAGTAGCTCACCCCTCTTGACAACCATGGCATGATTTCCAAGAGAGGCAAGTTGACTCGTAGACATCAATAGCAAACTATGGTCTGGACGATTTTCCTCCCTGTTTTCTTAATGTCTTGACAGTTTTTTTTAACAAGCTGTTGATAAGAAGCAATAAATCTACTCAAGTGCTGACAGGGACAATCCAGACAATTGTTTCTCTCTGACTGAGGTAGAACAGGTTTTCTTGGTTTGTTTATTTGTTGAACATTATCTAACACTTATTCTCTTCTGTATGTGAGAAATTTACTATGTGTTGCCCTCTGGCAGATGTTTGAGACAGTGTCATCCCACACTAAAGCTGTATATTTAGGCATCCAGCAGGGTCTAGGCTTGGTAATCGTCATTAATCTATGTGTCAGCCTGTGGTTTATGTGTTTGCTATAGCATAATAGATACTCTCTCACCCAGATGGGAGACCCACTTAACCCTAGAACATCACTAAATTACACAGATGCTATACCTGCTAGGCCTTTCCTGTCAGTCCTGGAAAAGATATAGCATGTGCAGGTTTCACTAAGCCAGCATTCCTGCCACCCTCTCTATAGCTAAGGCTCTTCCCAGCACCTTTTTGGATGGCCTCGTCTTGACAAACACAGCTGGAGGAACACAGCTTTGTGCCTTAGCCCTGACCAGCAAATGTCTACCTTGCATGTTCCCTCCTCAACATCTCTATAAATTCTGGGACAGATAAAACCATTCAGACTGAATGGTTTTTGTTCAATAAATACGTCAATGCAATGGTATATCATCGTGCAAGTACAATAAACTCTATGTAACAAGTACACTCAAAAATTTCGCTAAGATTCTATTATCAAAGATAAGCAGGGTTGTTCTTTACCCTTTTTAAAAGTGTACATCCATTCCTGTGCTCCTGTGTTCATTATACTCTAATTTGTCGTAGTTAAACTTGTTGCATCATGGCCTTATCTGAGTTCATTGCCAAACCTGACCATCTTTGTGTCCTGCTGCCCCATCCTCTTTCTGTTTGCCATCACTCACCAGAATGCACTACCATGGGATGCAAACTGGGATGAAAATGAGTATGAAAATACATAAGAAAGAGTCTCTAAATTGCAGATGCTTCTGACAAAATAATTAAACTACAATGATAGCTGAACACCGAGAATAGACTCAAAAATAAAGATGGTACTTTTTGACTTCTGCAGGAAATAAACGTTTTCTGCTTTCATTTTGGAGCATTAGAAAACATTCTCAAATATTTTGGAATGAAAGACTGTTAATTCTGGGTGATATTTTCTCCTTATTCTAGGAGGCTGTGCTGGGGAGAATCTCATGGAAGGCGAGACTGACTGATGGTGAGATGCCATCCAGATGGTAACACCTCACTGCCAGTTATGTAGACACTTTGAAATCTAAAAATTATTTTCCCCAAGTGCCCTGTTGGCTGCTAACCTCTTCTCTGGTGCCATCAAAGTGTGCAAGTGTTTGAGATTTAGCAGCAAATCCCACAGAGACTGAATTTCCTGCTGCTGCACACAAATAATTTGCCTGAAGGTGTGACAGCATCGAGATGGGTGGCCACCTCAGCCCGGTGCCTGTTTGAGGCATACTGTGCTCATCCTCCCTGTACTGGGAAACTCTGCACACACTGGACTGGACTTGCAGGATGGAAGACTGCTCCCCTCCACTGCTACATAATAGAATAGAACCATAAAACCCTAGTTTGGGTTGGAAAGGACCTTTAAAGTTCACACAGTCCAACCCCCTGCCATGAAAAGGGACATCTTGGCATAGATGTTGTTGCTCAGGGCCCCGTCCAACCTGATCTTGAAAGTTTGCAGGGATGGGATACCCAACACTTCTCTGGGCAACTTAATTCCTACATTTGAAGGCTTAGACCATTCAAAGGAGACTTAGGAGACACGAAGACTTATTGCTTTGTAATACAGGGATTAGTACTAAATAGAACATTCATTAATATGCAGGTCTCTCACATCTCAGATAAGAGCTGTCCTCCCAGCTACAGATTCTTATGGGTGTTGACCCAAGATAGTAATAATGAATACATAATTAATCCATACAAAATGAAAGAGGCAGCCTGCATAGCTACAGACCAGCAGTTAGGAGGTGGCAAGTGTCAATGGGAAAGACTAAAGGAAAAGGGAGATTTGAATTTGAGTTCTGCTAAGGAAAGGATGGAAATCTAAATTTTTGTAACTGGAGATGATGACGATAGAGAAGATCTTTTCTGTCTGCATTTTATAAGAAGGGCTTGGCAAGAGGTCTAACCCTTAGGGCAGGCTGCACATCTGAAATGTGGAAGTCTGTACTCAGAGACGTGACTCTCCAGAGCTACTCTGTCCTCCACATCATTTCCCCCTGGAGTCTCTAGGAAAGATGTCTCCTCCCTGGTCAGCTTGCGAAAGTTTGTGTGTTCTGTCTTTGATGCTAAATCCTCTTGTACTCTGTAATAGCCTGTGGGTCTAACTTAGTCTGTAAATTACACTACAAGCAGAACATTTAACAGGAAGGTGTTGCCATAATTCAAATAATAAGGCTGAAATCTTCTTCAGGAGCTATCCCAAAACATAATTTTACTCCTTTTTTTTTTTTTTTAAGAATGCCTAGTTTTCTAATGCCAAAGATTCATAGCTGCAAAATCTAATTTGTTTTTTGAACTGGTGGTGTTGACATAGTTTAATTTTCTAAATTAGGTTAAGGTGAAATTTGTAGCATGAATTCTCCCTTTTCTCTAACCATCCAAAATACCATAGAACCAGTCCTACAAAACTGAACAGTCAGCAGCAAGGTTTAACCCCCATGCAGAGGACTAGCAAAGCATGCACAGTACTAAAGGATTTATTATCAAAGACAGGTTGTCTCTTCCAGCCTTTTTTCTCTGTTTCCTTCTACTGCATTATTGTCTCTCTTTCTCTTCAGAATGCAATAAAGAAATAGAGCTAGAGCAGCTATTTTCTATAAGCTTATTTCCTTTCTAGTTTAAAACAAGAACAGCCCTATTTTAATTTGCTTTTAGAATAGCAGTCTCAGCCTCCACTACTTTGTCATGCTGTTCTATAGCAGTCTAAATACTAGAAACCACAATTATTTTAAAAATTATTTTAGAACTTGATCTTTATTTTAATGAAAAGTATGGTTTGGTTCCTATTTTTTACATGAATCAACTGTTAGGATTTCCAAGTTTAATTGTATTTGTTATATTTATTTTTGCAAATACCACAGTGAAAGCAGATCAGATATCAGAAACCGCATTCTGTTTCATCACCTTACAAATGCCAACTGTGCATATGGATGTTCCATAAGCTGCTATCACCAAAACAATCATCTGTAATGGGTTGCCTTGTAAACACAAGTTGTGTGTATTTTCCTTTCTGAAGTCAGGTGAAGTTCTTTCATCTCAATTCAGATGTGATTTACTGTAATAACTCTGATGTTGCTGAGAGACAAATTTCAAAACAAGTCCCAACTACAAAAGGATTAATATTAAAAATCTTGAATAGGTGTTCACAGTGTGTAGAACACACTTTAACATCCTTTGATAAGGCCAAGTAACTTTTTATTTGTGGGAAGCTGACTTGCCAACAGTGGCAGATCAGAGGGCGATAGGTCTGACATGTTCCATACTGTCCCTGTCACACACTCCAGGGATCCCTGCACTGCAGGAGCTGTTTCTCCGTATGCCTCGAGTGTGGGCTGCTCAAGTCCAGAACACTGGTGCACTTGAGAGGTCTAGGGGAGGACCTTTTCTTACGTGTAAAAATTGCTTTGCCTTCAAATGACAACATTAATCTCACTATTAATGTGGAGGTTGATTTGCTGCAACAGGGTTGTTTAACAGGAAATATGGGAATTAGACACTGAAAATACATTGTAAGAGTCTGTCTGTTGCAAGGAGAAAAATGGCACTATAACTTCCAGATGGGGGAAGCAACATTTAGTTAACAATCTAAAACCAATCCTCCCTCATTTTAGCCCTTCCTCCTTTTCCAGTATGTATGCAGCTTTGCCTGACCTGGGTAGGGAATAAGGAACCACCTTGTGCCTGCATTAGGGTAATGATGTGGATGCTATTCAGGAAGAAACAAACAAGCTTTAACTCTTGAATAACATGTGTAGTGACACACTGGTGGGAAAGACAAGAAAAAGTTGAGTAAGCTTTCTAGGTGTCTGTGTGAGAGTCTTCAAGAGATAGGTGCTTTATCTAGCACCTTTATAATATGTATCCATTCTTTTTTCTTGTATCCATTTAAGTATAATCGCATAAGGTACCTTAGGACTTATTGCTAAGTGCTAGCCATACGGATGCGGTTTCACACTCCTTTTAATTTATCCAAAAGGAGGTATTTAGTTCTCAAGAGAATGAAAAATTAACTTATCAGCAGGGATTTGAGACGGGATTGAGGAAGTAGAGTGCTGAGAGCCAAAGGAGGTTTCCTGAAATCAGGAAACCTGTGGGCACAGTGTGGGCACTTAACAATCCTGATATGCCTCAGTTCTTTTTGGAAGTTGTTGCTCATGCTTGACCTAAATTGCGGACACAATTCACTTCACCCTGTTACTTTCTTTACAGAGTATAGAATTTGAACTTCTAAAAAGCAAACAGACATTTCAAAATTAACATTTCTATTAGTGTTGGGGCCAGGCAGATAATATGGATGCTGGCCAAGGGAGGGTGCAGCTGCAGCCAGGAGATCTGGGAAGATTCGGTTTCTCTGTTATGAGAACAAGCACATGGAAAAGGATATATAGAAGACGAAGGGTTCAAAGTGATGAGAAGGGAAAAAATTACAAGAAAGACAAAAAGAGGAGGAATGGGAGGGTCAGACCATGTTGCCATAATTTTAATTACACTGTCTATAGTAACAGTAAAGTTAATTGGCAGTGCATGCAATTTGTGACGTTTGGATTGTCTTATGCCTAGAGACAAGGAAGCGGAGGAAGAAAAAGTGTATGCAATTTTGGAGTGCTCAAATATCACTACAAAAAGTACCTGGAAATACATGAGGGGCCAGAAACATTCTCCACTTTTTACTCTAGCAACAAACTTCATTTACAGTGTTCAAGTCAGCTGTGAAAAATGAGAATTAAATTAACCGAAGTTTATAACACCGGACAGACCTGCTCTGAGAGACCTTCCTGAGCTTTAACAAACTTTGGTGAGCAGGTACTTGCAGCCACAGTGATAGAGTGCTAACTACACTGAAGTCTGGTGTATGCTTTGGCAAGTGCTCCTCTACCATATGAAATGTTCAGGCTGTTTTTGAATGAACAAGATTTAATGACAATCAGAATGAAACTAATTACATCTGTTTGATGGTAGCACCTACTTTAAGATAATTTGCAACAAGCTCCCTAGGGAAGTTTTCCCCTTTGAAGTTCTTCTTACTCCTGGATTGCCTTTTGAAGTAGCTGCCCCCTTTGGATTGCTTTTGAAGTGCTACTTTTTCCTTTCTTAGGTCTTCTTTGAGTTCTGCTTTGTTGCACCTTTCACATTGGAGGTTAACAGCTGAAGATCACTGAGTAGAAAGAGAGACTTTGATTTTGACCAGTTTCTTTCTCACACTGTGCAGGAAGACCTGCCTTCATCTCCCCAGAAGCAGCCATACAAGGAGGATTAAGAAAGCTATTTATTCACCTCCTCACTGGCACCAGCTTCATATGTAAACTGGCCACCATCCAAACCAAGGTACAGAAATGTCTCCAGCTGTCTAAAATGCCTGTTTTGCATGATTGCAGAAAAAAACTTTTTTTTTTTCCTTTCCTTTCTGCCATCATCTTAGATATCTGATTTTCTCCTGTTCTTCCTTATGTGGTATAAGCCTCCACCTGCCACCCGGAAAGCCCTTAGTTCTGAGTGAGTTTGCAAAGCCACCAGCTGTGAAGGATAATTTGGAAACAACACTTTACTCTGGCAGTGAGACATTGTCATCACTAGAAAGATATCAGCTTACACACATTCATCCTGACTTGAGGGCTTGGAAATGCTATGAACAGAGAGAAGGAAGCAAAGGTTTCAGGCTGCAGAAGGTTTTTATGTCAGATAAGGCTGAGATAAGCCTGAAATAAGGCTGAGTTTGGGAGGCCTTCGCAGAAACACATGAGATCTACCAGTGACCTGAAAGGAGCCTCTCTATCCCTTCAAAGTACCCTATCACATTTCACTACATGCTATATACCATACTGTGGGGACAGACTGAAAGAGGGGAAATTTGGGTTAGATATTAGGAAGAAGTTCTTTACTCCAAAGGTGGTTAGACCCTGGAAGAGATTGCCCTGTGGGGAAGACAGTGAATGCCCCAACCTTGGCAGTGTTCAAAGCCAGGTTGGATAAGGCCTTGAGCAACCTGGTCTAGTGGGAGGTGTCCATGGCAGCAGTGTTTCAGAGTAGATGATCTTTAAGGGCCATTCCAGCCCCTTAACGTTCTATGATTCAGTGATTCTATGCTATGGCATGAGCTCACAACATTTATGTTATTCAGCATGATGTATCCCACCAGTTGTTGTCCCAGCCTTTATGCCCCAGTGGTTTTGATTTCCGTGGTTTGGAAAGCCCTTTTGTCTCCAGATGAGATGTCCTGGTGTGCAATTTAGAAGCCTTCATCTACTTTCATCTCCCGGAGTAGCAACTAGCTGTGCAAACCGCTGCTTCCCTCTGTGGCCAGACATGAGCCCGGGCTACCACTGAAACTGGCCTGGGTCTGGAAGCACTTGACACTGCTGCTACCCCAAGGCCAGAGGAAACAGGATATTTCTGACATGGCCAGAGATATTTCTGAGGCAGGAATTGAAGGCAACTCCTCATGGTTGTGGTTCCTCCCTGGTGCATCTCAGGAAAGCAAGGGTACGTAAGAAGGCAGAGATGCTGTGTGGGGATGGGTCTTGGATAGCTGTCCCCTAAGACATCATTTCCCTTCTTCTTCCCTCCAACCCCATACTGCGACCTCCTGAGCCATTTCTCCCTCTTCTCTGCGTGGGCACTGGTGTGTGGTACTGGCCACCCCACCCTCCACCCACAGCCACGCACTGTTGTGAGGGAAAGGTCTCTTATGATGCCAGTACAGAAGGGCAAGGTTAACCATGGAGTTGGACCAACACTGCTGACATCAGGCACTTTGCAATCTGGCCAGAAAACCAGTATGGAATAGCAACGCCCTTCTTAAAGATAAACCACTTTTGAACAAGACAGCGCACTGACCACCTGTCAAAACAGCAAATGTTTTAGGGATTCACTAATAACACTTTCCCCAAGTAATGTAGAGGCTATGAAATTGGGCTCAGCAGTCAAGGTTGTAGGTGTAAGAACATGAAAAGCTGGCTAACGTTAATTTAAGAACATGGTGCTGTCTAAACCAGATTTTTACAACTTACAGAATGTTTTCATTTTAACAGGGTCATAATTGAAACAGAAACAAATGTGCCTCATGAGCAAAGCAGTCCAAAAAATGTGAGAATCGGAAATTTTTTTGGCTCTGTAGAAAAATCAGGTTAAATTAAATCAGCATAGCTGAAAATACTGAAACAAATGGTAAAGAGAAAGATTTAGTATTATTTAAAATGACAGGAAATCAGTGCAAATTTCTCTGCAACACTGTCATTCTTGTTATCATACTAGTAAAATATTAGTCATGGAAATGCCAGGGCCTTTGAAACACAGAAGGATGCTGACAACACCACACGGTGCCTCAGTGAAGGCAGCCTTCCCTTTTTAGCTATGCTACTGTCTTCCATAACTCAGAAAAGAGAATCTTCTAATTCATCTAGTCAGAGATTGTAATTAACATCAGCATAAAACTGTAGATAAGTTATCTTTCTACTGCCATAATGACTATTTATTAGGTATTTCTGTGGTTATGTCATAGAAAGTTTAGTCATTAAGACTTCTGTATTTAAACTGAAGCTTTAGTTTCATGTTATGCCTTTCCCAGTACTAGTGCTAGTGTGAGGAGAATATTTCCTCCCTGTCACTGCTACTTTCCCTGCCTTCATGCACTCTCACTAGGTTGAATGAAATGTTTGCAGGTCCACAAGAAAGCCAGTGAAGTAAACTGATGCTTTTGAGCTGGAGGGAGTCTTTAAAACTTATCATTCTGGCAATGTGTTTTCCAGAGAAAACTTCCTATGAATCCACAGCATCAGAGATTACTCAGCACTCTCCATTAGCATTTGTCAAGCAGGGATACATGCATGTATTATGAATGAGTTATCTATTGTCAGGGAAATTATAACACTTTCTGGGCCACCCAGGCTGAGGTAGAGTTTCAAAAGCATTTTTGCATATCAAAAGCTAACATTGAATCAAGCAGCTTTTCACTAGCAAGAAGATCATAAATTGATAGCCTAATTAAACCAATTATCGAGTCTTTAGGCCACAGGAAACTCCCAGTGTGGCATTTATACTCGGTTGAATTCCCAGGGAAAGCATGAGTTCACTGACTTGTGAGTCCACGAGTCCAGGAGGATGACTTTAGAGGGATGAGGCTGCTGGGGAGCACAGCTGCAAGTGCCCCTGGGCTGGCAGGCATCTTGCTGAGCAGAGGGGGTCAGGCTTTGCCACCCTGCATCCTGTGTCCACCACCGTCCCTCCCTGCTCCTTCCGCAGCTCTGGTATCCGCCGGACATCCTGCCAAGCCAGATGACCTAACTGAATCTTCAGACAACTCTTTACTCCCTTTCCTCCTTCTGGGATTAGTTTTCTGCTGTTTTAGTGAGTTGAATCAGCTATGAAAAGCTTAAGGAAGGTCCAGAGCTTGTGCAAGAGATGCACAGATGAGTGGCCAGAGCAGACATGGGGATGGGGTATGTGAGGTCAGAGCAGGATATGCTCCTTGATTCTTTGCACCTGCTTTCCAAATCTATAACACTTTTAAGAACTATTTCTAGCATAGCACAATAAAACTTGTTTCATTTTTTCACCTCAGCAGGATAACCAGTGAAATGCTGCAATGTCACCCTGCACCAGGAGCGATGTGCAAAGAGGAATCCTCTTAGGAGTGTAAGCCTTATGTACTCAGGAATTTTCCTGCCACTGAGCTGACAGGATCTCCTTAGAGGTCTCTGACACTGACAGCCAAGTTGTGGGGAGCAGACCATCACTGAGATTGCTTAGGCAAACTCAGTGGCATGAAGTCAAATGACAGGGATGAGTAGCAACACTGAGCATAAGGACCTACCTACTCACTTGTGACACTACCTGATCAGCTGACAGATTGCTCAAAAAGCTGCTGTTGGCCCTCGTGTATGCTGTCCTCGGTGTTACTAATACACGTGATGCTGGAACAGTAACAGCAGGAGGAAGAAGGACCACAAATCTTTCTGACTCACTGGATGGGACTCACCTTAGTTTCAGCCCATCTGGGTTAAGCACCAATTTCCTTGGCTTCCTCAGTCACTGAGCCATGGGCTCTTGCATTAATTGCTGAGGGGGCCCTGGGAGGCAGATCAGACTAGAGATCTGCCGGAGGTGCCAAGGAGAAGAGACATTTCCTCCTGATTCTCACATTTATTCCCATTCTGTATCTTCAGAATATCTGCACTGCAACACAAGACAGAAAAAAATTTGCTTTCTTCCTTTTACAGTCATTGACACAGAAGTTTGAAACAAATTGCAGTCATCCTTTGGACTAAGCACTAGTTAAAACAAAGAGATTCAAAGCCAAACAAAAAGATCCTGGATTTTTTCCTGATGATGAAATTACTTGAATTTATGAATCTGAGTTATTTCACAAAATGGTTCGGAATGTATTTGTTATTTGTCTCAAGGTGTTGTGAATCAGAGAGCTGCTGACACAGACCCTGGGATACATCACTCACCCTGGCCATAAAAAGCTGCAGAACAAACAGCAGCGCTCATAAAGCATATCCATTGGGCTCTGGCCAAGCAGTGACTGTGATAAGGGAGGTGACTGAGTGGGAAAATTAGTTTGATTAACTTTATCAGCAGGAAGGTGAGGAGTGGAAAATCCCTAAGCAAGAGAACAAAGGGGCAGAGGTGATAGAGCAGCAGCTTGAAGAGCAAGGCAGCTTTGAGCAAAAAGGAGGAACAAGGCGGGTGCCTTCATGGAGAGGGCTTCCCTCCACCTTCAGCCAAAGAAACAGGGAACTAGCTGGAGGAGATTTTCTCTGTGCTTCAGGGAAATGATCATGTGGAGGTTGGGGAGAAGGGGTAGGTAAAGGGAGATGAGGGTTACTGGCTTTAGTTGGTTTTCAAACACAGCACCTCTGGATTTTCCCAGACATGCCCACTTTCACTCTCTACCCAGAAACTTTGTCAGGAGAAAGGGTGAGCTTTTTGGTCTATTAAACATGTCTGGCCATGTAAAAAGAAGGACAAAGGTATATGATGTTAATGGAATTGCCAGGTGTCTGTAAGTCCCAGACACACGGCTATCACAACGGGCAGATTGACTACACAGCACACAAAATGTGGCACTGGGGTCTTCCAGACAGGCTGAACTTCACAAATAGGCTCTGTATGGTTACTCTGCACATGAGCTCACCACCAGCACAACTCATGCTCCAGAGTGTGGAGGTATCACATATTGTCCTGGCAGATGCTTGTAGGCTATTCTAAAGGATGCTCCAGAAAGGAGCAGAATTCCAGGTGTTGAGATCTGTTTCTCCTGTGCAGTCTACAGTCAAGTTGAATTGTGCCAGAGTCCTTCAGAGAGCCTGGGTGACATCCCTTATTTAAAATTCCTTCAAATATCATATTTTTTACACATCAAATCAGAAGTTAAACTATAAATTAAAACTCTAATGCTATTTCTTTGGTAATTAATGTTTTTCTGTCAAGAGTGCTATGATAAAACTTGGCATGAATGGAGTATCATGGTCCCTTTTTATGAAGACTAAGAGCTTAAAGACTGTGCCCAAGAAGTACAAGAGAGAGGCTAAGAAAAACAAAAATAAAGAGTACCTCAGTGCACCTGCAAGCATGAGAGCACATGGCTTGAACATTCTCTCAGCAGACAGCAAGCTGACAGATAATTAGGAGGGGAAATTGTGTTACAGCTTAGCTAATTGCTTTTCATCAAGAAATATTAAATATCTCTTCCAACATATGAGGAGAGTGAAGCATAGAACAGGGAACAAACTCCTCCAAGGTGACCTACTAAGTGAGATAAGAATAGACTGCTCGTTCCAAATTCTCACACAGACTGACCTGCAAAAATCCATCCCTTGTGCAATCACCTCAGCAAGGGTAAGGACACATCAAGGTCACTGTGGGGAACTAAAGGTTCAAGGGGACTTGAAAGATAGTACTGTGACTATTGAGGCACCAGGCTCATGGATTTTTACAGACATTGCTGTGGAAAAGGAGATCTCAAGATAATCATGATTAAAACAAGAGTGGACTGTAGTGCACTAGCAAAAGAAATAAATAGAAGCATATGGAACAAATACACTGGAGAGCATGAACTTCTGTTACAATGACTTCACCTGCTACAGGGAAAAGTGTGGCACTGTCCAAGGCACACTGCTGCTCTGGCAGATGTGCTCTGTCTCAAAAACACTTTTCCCTGGCAGATTCCCCTTCTGAGGAGGATACTGGTATGTGGTCAGTGATGCTGCTAGTTTTCAGCCAGTTGTCAGGAAAATATTCTTGTCTTTCATCCTGTACAAATGACCTCAACATTGCAGCCACTTGATTTCAGTACTTTTGAAAAGACATTTCACCCCTGAGTAGTTCTTAACTGGCCATGCACATACCTCACATCCATTCCAGCTTGCATGTTGTTCTCCAAAGAGCTTTTTTCTGCATAGTTCTGGCTATACAGGACAATAAATCCTGTGCTCTGCCACTGCTGAGAGTGAATCCTGGCTTTGGGGACAGCAAGTCGCAGATAATTGGCACAAAGTGTCAATTATCAATAGAACAAGCAGTAAAAGCAAGAACACATTCAGGACTAGGATGAAAACTAGCAAGACACAGCAAGCAGCAAGCCAGAGAAATATAGATTGACATGGTGCAGTTTCCATCTCTGTGGTGCCTGAATTGTATGAAGACATCTAAAGTACACACAGTTGCTCTCTGGTTTTGGCAAAATGAGCATTAGAGGAATGTAAAAGCATCAGAGGATTGTAAAGAAAAGTCCCAGGTTGGACCTGAAACAGAACAAGGACAGCAGAATGACAGAGCCAAATCAGAACAGTAAATGACTGGGTGAAGCTGGGGCCTCCGTCAGCTCACAGGAGAAGGAGATGGGGTTTGCAGTCTCATACTGCTCATCAGATGTGGCATGCACTGATCTGCAGCTCGGATCTCTTTTTGTAAATGGATTGCTCAGAGTGACTGTGAGCACTCACTGCAGAGAGGGAGCGAGATCAGTTATTCCTGCAATGTCATTGCATGACACCACAAGGATAGTGTTCCTGCAGCACAGCCTCTTTGCTGTACTATTCTGCTATCAAACATCATAAATCTTTTTGATGAAGGGCAAGATATTAAATGTGTGGAGCTTAACTAGAAATGCACTAGAAGTATATGGGTGGTGTTCCCTGCTTTCTGAGCTCTTTCCTGGGATGCCTGTGTAACCTTTCCTGGTGTCAGCTTTCCTTTAACCTTATGCTATCTTAGCAGTAAAATAAAATATTGTGGAGTGACTTCATTCATTGCTTTTTACCTCTGGGAGTCTACAGTGAATCTCTCTCAAGTCTAAAGATGGTGTTCTTGGTGGATGGATGGAGAACAGGTGTACTAAAGCCACCCCATTCTCCTTTATGTGCTTTATCCTAGAGCTGAAAGTGTTCAGCTTGGAGCTGTATGTCAACATCTCAAACCACGAAAATCTGACAGTCTGGGAATCACACACGCTTCCAGAGTAATTGGTTAGCCATGGTGATTATGCATGTGCCATGGCTGGGAAAGGGACTTACAGGGACAGACTTCGGGAAGCACAGATGATTTTCTAGGAATCTCTCAAATGCACAGGATTTTGTTTCAGGTAGCAGAGCTGGTGATGAAGAAGGAAGTAATTTTAATGAAAGCATTGGATTCTGAGACTGTTCAAATAGTGACTCCAGAGCCTTGGCTGATGCTTCACTTGAATTACTCTGGTTTTGTCCAAGTGAGTGTACAGTTGGGAATAAAGTCTTACCAAGAAGGATGGAAAAAATGATTTTAAAGTAGTTCTTTCAACCTTTTTCAGTAATCTTCATTGCTGTGCGAAACCAAATATATTAGCATAAAGCACTGGCACTTTCCATATTGACCCTTTCAGCTTTGCACTGGGCTGAAATAGATACAACTGAAAAGAGTTTTCAGAGGAAATTTCTGCCCCATGGCTACTATTGCCTGAGCTCTAGCACACCTTGCTGTCCAGACTGCACATGGGAAGTTCTCTTATACAGGCTGGCATTTTGCTGATGCTTGGCTCCTGCTTGCTTAGCAGGCACCATGAAAGCAGGTGGCAGAGTTGGAGTTCAAAGGTTGAGGAGTTAGTTTGACTTCAAATCAGCAGCTAAGCTGGGACTTAACCAAGAGTGTGGGCATCCCTTTAGCTTCCTTCAGTGCTCTACAAACGTGTGTCATTAACAGGGATTTGTGTGAGAGAGCTGGGCTCTTGCAAATGGAAATGGAAATAAATATCTGTAAGTAAATTTTGGCCAAGTGCAAAATAACACAACAGAGCTCAGAAAATCCTGCTTAGAGATCATCTGTTTGTTTTCTTCCCTAAAAATTAAAGGAGATCCAATGGGTCCTTTAGACAATTTTTTCCTAAATGTAAGTTCTTTAAAATTACTTTACCTGAATTAAAAGAGGTCCATACCTTCACAGTAGGCCAGCTCTTGCCTGACTGACAGTGAATAATAAGCTGTGTGGCTCTGCAGGGATGGGAGAACAAGGATGGCTCTAAGCCTTCAAGATCAGCTTCATCTTCAGTATAGATCAGAGATGTCTTTTCTGATCCTGCTCAGTCGATCACCAGGGCGTTGAAATCACACATGTTTTTCATCTTGAAATTGAACTGACTGTGGGGATGCATTCCATTTGAGGAGAGGCAGAAAGCCATCACCCTTGTGGTATTTAGAGACCTCTAGGTAAATTTACATGTCTAGATAAATAATTTAGCTTTCTAGATAAAACTATTTCGAGATTTACCTAGAGTAAAACCATCTGCTTATATCTGATAAGGTCATACACATTTGCCTCATCAATTTGGACAGTATATTTTTGAAGAGGCACACAAAAAATTTCATTGAGATCCAGCCACATTTAATATAAGACTTAATTACTTAAAATTTTTAAATGGGAGCACTTGTACTGAGTAATATTTTGAATGTTAATTTTCAAGTAAACAGCACTGATATGACAGCACAGCAGTTGTGCAAAATGGAAGATGGTTAAAAATAGCTGTAGCACTATATCTGTAAATAAAAACCATGTGCTTACCACCTCCACGTGCAGCATGACTGTGCCAGTTCAACCACATCCTTTCAATGCCAGATGGTCTGTGCAAGCACATGCTTGTGCTGAATGAGGACTAGAGTCCCAGAGGTAAGGGAATCCCACAGATGAAGGTGGGAATTGCACTGCTGGAAATTGAGAGGAGTGATTTGTGCAGGGAAGGTGCCACTTGGAGAGCAGAGATCAGCAACTGTCAGGGAGTAAAGACAGTCACACAGAGGTGGGGAAGGCAGTGCTCACCTACCACAGACAAGGTCTGACTGGGAAAAGGATGACTGGAACTCAGGTCCTGGGGTTTTACTGTCTGTTCCCATGGTAGACCCTCCATGTGTCTCAGGCCTTACACAGCTTTGGTATGTAAAACTCCCTGTTGAGGTGGCTCAGTGTCTCACAAAACAAGACCAGAATCAATAACCACCACACCATCCTCTCTCTCTACAACAAGAGCTAACAGTTATTTCTTGCTTCACAGCACTGCTTAGTAATTGAATTTTTAGCAGATGTTCACATGCTAGCATCAAGAATGTTCAAATACATGTAGAAACATATGCAGATAGAATTGTGTTCATTACAGTGTTTGGATAATATGCTCTTTTGATGGGAAAACTGTTTGACTTTATGTTTCCTTCTCTTATTGCTCACTGTTCAGGACATGCCAAAGCCACCACCCTGTTTAAAATACTAAAGAGTTGCATGTCATATCTAATGATCTAGCTAATGATCTAACAAACAGATAATTAAAAAACCTTACTGTACACATTTGTGTTAAGGAGATGGAAATTGCAAGCACCATCGTCTTCATTTTTTGTTTTGTCTGAACTGAAAGTATTCCATCTCCTCCCTCCTCCTCTTCAAACACCAAAGGAAAAAAACACATCTCGTGTTCCTCAAAAGTCCCAATACCAGAGAGTAAGTGAAGTTAGCTTCTGGTCAAAACCAGCTTAAAAGATTTATGTCATCAAATATATAAAGAGGGATCTTGGGGCAAGAAAATGATGAGTTGTAGGAAAGTGTTGGTTGTAAGAAAGTGTTAACACATTTATTATAGCTCTAGGGAAAGGTGTATTTTACATTCTTATCAGACCAGCTGTTAAACTACAAAGGCACTAAATTTTGCAACCGGGTTTGAACACCCAGACAGAGTCACATGATTGACACAATACTGAGTTGATCAGATATATTTTTTAACTATCAAACGCCTTGTTACACTAGACACAAAACTGAGGAGTGTGGTCATTACGGCCGACACACAACAGTGGTATTTCAGCTTGTATTAGTTTTGTTGTCAAAGATACAGCTGTTGTAGGAAATATTTTGAATTTTTAGTACCATCTGGTGTGCTGAAAGAAAAAGAAGTGCTTTAAAATTGGCATAAATCCATTTTCTAAGTGGGTAATAGTGGTTCTTTGAGAAAGGGGCTGTCAGAGCAGGAGATGAGAGTTGTTTATTGGGGCTGTTTTCATTGCTCTATCGCACTACAAACCCTACCCCACCCCAATTAAAACAAACATGTTTATGACTCTTACAGGGTCTCAGAATGACTTGTCATTGCTAACTACATTTGCAGTATCAAGCCTTTTTTTTTCAGGGTACAGCATTGAGCTGTCTTGGGAAATTACAGACATGGGGATTGCAGAAGGCAGCAAATGGAGAAAGCTGAGACTGTACACTGAGGCAGTTCTAGCAGCCTCTCCATAAGATGAATTTGATGGTCCCTCTGTAGTGCCTGAACCTCTATTTGCCTCTACACACTCTCAAGGCAATCAAAAATCTTTAACTCCTTTTGTTGTGCAGACAACTGACAGTGAGATTTACCTTTGCCATATAATTAGATCAGAGAGAAATAACTGAGCATCTGTAGGAATGTTAGATGCATGTCTCTATGTAATGTCTCCTCCCCAGAGGAATCTCCTGTGGGGATGACTTGGCTTAGAGGAGCAGGAGCAGGTCTGATGCAATAGCACATTTCCACATGGGAGCCCTGAACTCTTCATTCACAGACTCTCCAGGGTAACTATGAACATTAAGAAAATATTATAACCACAGAAACTGAAGACAACAAAAGTTAAGCAATTTGTTCCAGGGCAAAAAAAATGAGATGAAAAGTCCCATGTGCAAATATTTTCATACAGTCCTCAAAAGTCCTTTTGAGCAAAACACAGATCTCAGTTTCCAGGTGATTAAATCTCCAGAGTGGACATTATAAGTGTCAGTTTAGTAAGGGAGATTTGGCAGCTGCAGGCTGTCAGTGTTACATAAATCCATAAGTTTTGGAGGAAGTTGCTATAAACTCATGGAGCTCAGGAACCATGTGTGTGTATACTGCAGCTCCACTGTGGGCTGCATGTCTGTCTGTCCTGGGGGACACTCAGAAGTCACATCACTCAGAGCAAGGGGAGTTACTGAGATCTGACTGCTTCTCTTGTAAAAAACAAGCAAACAAACAAGCAAACAAACAAACAAAAACCCAACCCGAACCAAAAACAGAACAAAAAAACTCAATATTGTTTTGAGAATCATGCAAAAATTAAATTTTCTTTCTTTCTTCCTTTCTTTCCATAAACTACTGGCTTTGTATAATATCACCTTGTTGCACCATTAATCTTGCCAAAATATTACTTTTTTTTTTTTTTGCTGAAATACTACTAGAAACTGTTAGCAGCATCTCTTGGTGTTCCACAAGGGATTCTTTGTGCAGACAACTGGTTTCCTGAGACCAGACTTAACATCCTGCCTCTCTGTGGGGTACTTTCTCCTTCACCAATACTGGGCTGTAATTTAACTTTATTGAGTCTACAGTTCAGAGGAGCTTCAACTCTTAATGGTAAGCATGTATTTTATTTTTGTTTCTATTCGCCTCCTTTACAAAGCCATACCTTGGAAACACATCCTTATCACACAAATTGCTATAGTGGGGGCAGAGATGTTTTGAATACCCCTTCTAATAAGCATTAGAACTGGATGCTCTTTCTCTCAGTGTTCAGTAATTTAAAGACTACCCAAATGAGAGGTCTATCACCACACACCACTTCAGAGTGGAAGCCAAGCCCCTGAAAACAGAGCTGAGGCTCATCATAATTATCTCTCCTTGGAAAAATACTTGGTCTTGCTCTGGCATTTTGTAGCAGCAGGAGACCATCTTGTGATGATATGCCCTTCCACCAGCATTATCACTTAATTCCCTTCTTTTTGAAGGTTTTTATAGGGATTGGGTGCAGCTGTTTTTCATCAGACTCTTCTTATTAGAATTTCTAAGAATCCTGATTAATTTAAAGCCTGTTTCAACTGCTGCTTAAGAAGATTAAACATTTTGGCCTGCTTTCACAATAGCATTTAAAACATTGTGTGCAGTATTAAGAATTTCCTTTTGTTGCTTTTGTGCAAATATATTCATAAACATATTGCTAATGGAGACATTTCTCTTATTCTGAGTGGCTTAATTTTTTCTTTCTTCTTTCCCATCTTTTAATTTCTTAAGATGTGTCTAATTTGTAGGATAGGACAAAAACGTGAGGAAATAAATTTAAGCTCTGAGAGGACTGTTGCATACCTAATGCTGAAGGTTGAGTAAAGCTAAAAGCAGATTAGTCTCAGTAACTTGCAAGACCTTTCATGGCTCTTCTCCAGCTGCTTGACTGTGACTTTTCAGGGATTAAACCTGAAGAAATTCTTAGGGGAAAGGGTTTCTATTTCACCAAATAGTCATTTAGCTATCCTGTAAAGGATTTAAACACCTTTTTGTGTTACTTCCCTGCTGAAGATATTTTCATCTCTCTCTTCTCGCAAATTGCTGTGGTTCTATTTGTTGCTGCAACTGAAACCAACCAAGTAATTGTAGTCTCAGGGCTACCATCTCCCAGGACTTGAACTTGACCAGGTCAACAGTGTTCTGAAAACCTCCTTCTGCTATTCTTGAATCAAAAGGAGATGGGCATGGCACAGTGAGAGAGGTTGCCAGAGGCAGAGAGCCACGAGGGCGTGAGAGCACAGCTGCATTGAGTCCCTGGCTCCCAGGGAGGGCTGGGGAAGGCTGTGCTGCATCTGTACTTCTGGTAGCTTTTCAAGCACACACTGCTGGACTCTGGGCAAACCAGAGAGTCTGTGACACCAAGAACATAGCTCCAGTCTCACGGGGTTGGAAGACCAGAGGATGGTGCCTTGAAGACCAGCAAGGCTGTGGCTGAGTGAAAATGTCAAAGAAAAATCTTAGCAAGTGCTGAAGAGAAGATCTTAGAAAGCTAATTGCCTGGAAGCAGGGACATAAATCCTAAAAGATGCCTGTCTGTAGGTTACAAGCGTTTCTAAAATGTCTTTGTTTTAAATGGCAACTAACTGTCCTTAACATACACACACACATCCCACCCCCCATAAATAAAATATATTGTTATTTTGTTGATTTCCTGCAGGCAGTTATAGGGATAAGGAAAGTCACTTCCCTATAGAATCTAAAGACTTCTGGTTTGGTCCTGTTTTGGTTTCTTAACCTCATCCCTTAGATATGTTTCAGCAGATGTAAATTCTCTTCTCCAGAAATCCTCCTGATTGCTTAGTATGGCATGACTTTGTTCTCCCATAAAGTCTTTTGAAGCATTCTCCCCAGACCTTAAGAAGATGGTTTTGAAGCTAGTAGGCTCCCGAATTGAGTGAATTCTGCCTGAATCAAGGAGCAAGTTCACTGTTAGAATGCCTGGGAAAAAATCAATCACAAATGTATTTCAAATGTTGGGGTTTTTTTGTAATAAATGATATTTCTGCTATTATTTACTGTGATTTCAAGCAATGGGGGTTTACAGCAATAACAATGAAATTAGTATCCAACTGTTACCTGAAATGGAGAAATAGCCTAATTATTAACTAGGTGACATGATAGAGCCTGTATGTCTCAACCCAGTTGTCTTCTACTGTAAAAATGCTGTATATTGCATAACACTTCTACCAGTTTATTGGAGGAAAAGGGTGAATTAAGGATAGAGCAGATTTCTTCTTAGATTACTGCAAAGGCTATGCACAACCACCACAAGATTCGTGTTTTAAATACTGTTTATGATTTCCCTAAGTGATTCATATGTTTAGTAGCATCTTAGTTTTATGCAGGGTATCTAATCAGTCTCACACATTGAATGTGTTATACAGAGGACAAAAATTGTCTCTAAAGTAGGAATAGGACCATGGGACTTGAGGTTCTGTATCCTTTTAGGCCACATTTGGGGTTTCTAGCTCTCAGTTATATAATTTCAGCCTGACCTTTCTCCCCTAACAGGAGTCTACCTCTTTTTTAAAGTGAATGACCCAAATGTCTAAGTGGTACTACAATGCTTTCATTTTCTCATTGGATTGCTCTTCCATTTTCATACTCCTGTGGAAGTTCCCCTAATAGTCACAGAAATGTGTAATACTCAATTTAATGATACATTTCCAAACCCATCCTGTTAACATAGGTCAGAAATTTACTAAATCAAACCTGGTATTTTTCCCTTTTCAAAAGGGAAAATGTGACCCTTGAGGATGTTAACACATTTATAGCTAGGAAGTTCTAGGGAAAAAAACTGCAGTAGGACTTCATTTTCAGCATTAAAGGAGTTCAATGAAAAATCCATTCCCATATGGCCAGTAGTTTAAAAAATTCAGAACTATAATGCAATCACATCTATGCTGTACAATATTTCCTTATCTAACCCAATTTGACCCTCAGGTAGTGATTTGATTCAGGTGTCTAAAGTGACCAGTGAAACTCACTTGCTTAGAAAATCACAGTCTTGGTTTTAATAGGCAGTCTACAAAGTTGTAGCAGGGAACAGATGGTTTTCAGAAGTCACAATTCGGGTTTCCTGGAGGCAGATACACAGGTACAATTCAGAAAATGGTGTTCATAAACACATACCTACCCCAGACAATTACCTGATTTTGGTTTCACTTACTCAGTTGTAACACCAGAAATTATTAATTTTTACAGCAGAATAAAAGTTTTGAAGAGCCTGGTGCAATGATGAGACCAATGGGAGAAGCCTACAAGAGGCAAAAGAGGCACAAGCACGGCTCAACTTACTGGTCCAAAATGAAGTTGAAGAGACCCTAATGGTGAGAAAGACCCTAATGGTGAGTGAAGGGCAGAGAAGGGAAGTTCACTTAGCAAGGCAGAGCTTTTGATTGACTGATATTTCACTTAACTGAGCAAATGAATGTAGTCTTTAACAGCACAGTTATGTTTCTGACAATACCAGTCTCTGGTAGTATAGTTAAGATGTGTTAGTTAGAAGTTAATTCATAGTTACTTGATTCCACTGTTTGCCGCAGGGATGTGGTTCAGGTCCAGCTGGGTGCTGATGGAGTGATATGGGCAGCAAAAGGGGCTGGTGGGGGCACAGCAAACACTGTGAGGTTTGTACTTGCTGTCATAACACACTCTCTGCTCCTTGCAGCCTTTGGCAGCCAAGGTTGTTAGACGATATTTATAATGCATGGTAAACTTTATTTGTCTATCTAGGTAGCTTTGGATTTTCTCCTGCTGAAAACAAAGAGGGACCATAGATGCAGGGCTAAGTTACTAACTGGATGTTTATTCTCCCTCCATCTTGTTTTACTTTGCTATCAAAACATATTTTGTTTCTGCTAATCTAGAAAATTAAGATGTAGTAATCTAAGGCCATTTACCCTGAATGAAACCATTCACATGCAGCTTAAATATGCTATAACTTACATAAATTGACTTCACACCTTTAGCTGACTGATTTATTTAACTTTCCCAAGTGACCCTGTACAGGCAATCCAAAATGTTTAATTAGTAAAATGAGGACTGCCCTACAAGCTGTATCTCTTACAGCTTCTCTCAGGCCCCACTTTTTCATTACTGTGCAACTGTAAATTCTTGCAAGGGGCCTGAGGCCAGCTTTATCTCACTGCTTGGACAATGTTTTGGACCCAGCCTTCTTCTCACTGCCAGAGGATCTTCATTTCCAGCCCTGCTCCTGCAGCACTCTGTCCTCCCACCCAAGCAGATTTACGGGGTCAGGGCTTCTGGTGTGGTACGCCAGGGTCTCCTCCAACATTACCCACCCACCCCCATTTTTCTTCTTTCCCCTTCTGACAAATTTTTCTGCTTCTTTATGGTATTGTGTTAATTTGGTATTTTTCCTGGAACCTTTTCCAACAAGGACTCTCTCAAATACATTTCCTACCAACACAGCATAAAGCAAAGCCCTGATGTAGGAAATCTATGAGTGCCCCCTCTCGTCTGCTTTCCAGTAAAACAGCTCTCACATATTTTCCATGAAGGGAGAGGAGAATACAATAATTTGGCTTAATCAGTCCATTTGCATTTCTTTACAGACTGAAATGGAATAAAATAGAGAAGTTCACAGCATGATAAATGTAGATGCCTGCACATACTTGCAGACTGAAAGGTTGGGCTGTCCCTTCTCCTGGGTGTGAAGGAGATGCAAAAGGCACATGTAATATTAGTTTTTCTGCCTACTTCACATTCCTCAGTTTTTTCTCTGCAGACAGAGAAATGCTTTTGGTATTGCTTTGATCAGAAAGATCATAGATGATAAAATATTCTCTTTTTTCTCAGCCCTGCTTGAACCCTGGGATTCACTTTTCCTTGAAACAGCATCTTTAAAATGGTTACACCACAATATGAAGAAGTCTGATTTGCCAGCTAGTCAGACCCATAAATATTAACATTCTTACAGCCCCTCTAGAATTATATAGGAAAAAAAATCTATCTTTTTGAAATGTCCTTGGTGATGAGAATGGAAGTGGCAAATGGAGGCCACACTAAGAACTAGCATGGATCCCCTGTGGTTACTGTAGCTGGGCTGTCCTCTTCAGAGCCAAGTCTGCAGAGCAGGGCTCTGTCAGGACACTGTGCTGCAGGATGGCTCTGGACAGAGAAGGCTGTGGGGTAGGATCCACTGGGAGGTGGATTTGTGCAATCTGCATACTTGAGAATGGCCTTGGGCTGCAAATCATCAGCTCCTTGCAGCTAGATGAATATGGAGAATGTGGAAGGCTTGAATACAAAAATCCTAATCTGTGGGTTTAAATATTTCCCCCCCAAACCCCTGAAATGTTTTTGTATCATTGATTGAAAGTCTGCAACACAGCCTGATTTTTGGTCTCTCTTTGCCTTGTTTTAATTCTCCTGCACAACTTTTGGTTTGCTGGCTGGGAAGCGACCCCTGGAGACAAAGTTAATCTTATTTCAGGAACTGTGCCCACAAAACAGGGAGATGGCTGTTGAGTTCTGGATAATATTAAATTTTAAAAAAACTGCATTGCAGCACTGAAGTCTGTGTGAAGGCAGCGCTTGGGAGCAGGGCCACACTGACAGTGACAGGAAATAGAGGCTCTGATTAGCCAGGTAACATGCAAGTCCAATGCTCTGTTTTCCTGCTAGCACATCTAGATGTCAGGACTTTATCTTTACCATCTAATCAATATGGTGCTGTGGCTGGCCTAATTAGCTCCAGTTCTTTAATTAGGCCAGCCAGGATGCTATGCTGATGTGGCCAGGCTGTGTTGGGACTTCAGCAAGTGTCTCTGCACCTCTTTGCACCGCACAGACCTGTCAGCTTGGTGGGATTTGAGAGACCACCCTGCACCGTGAGGGATGTGGACAGTGCACTCGTGGTGTGTGTTTGGAGCTCAGCCCTTGCTGGAGCCCCAGACTTGGTCTGACTGAGCAGCTTGTGTGCTTTGTTCATGCTGGAGTTCTCTCCTGGGGAAGTGAATGATCCTGTAGCAATTGGCAGGACAAAACCTATTTCAGGGCTTTGCCTTAGTAATCTCCAAATAATTGACTCCTCAGCCACAGTTTCTGTCTCCTGGGTGGATTCCACTGAGGACAGAGTTCATGTCTTGCTCTTATTATAATTGAGTTAAAAATCAGTCATCTGTGAAAGGAGAGTCCACCAGAAATGGCATTTGATGAGTTCCAGAGGCTTGAGAAAGGACACTGCTCCCAGGCCCACAGGATGGGCTGACACCAGCCTCCTCCTCATCCACCTTGCCCAAGTCACTCAGTGAGGTGATTTCACTTATCTCTGATTTAGTCCAGTTTTTTTCAAGCCCTTCAATGCTAACATGTTATTTTTATTTTCTTTACAGCTTTGTGATATTTACGTTTTCCTAGGATACTCTTCCCAGATGAGACTACGCTGTATTGCCTCGGATCTCTGCCAAAAAGAATTACAGAGGTTTCAAGGGAAATGTGCAGAAACCATGCAGCTGAAACAGAATAAATTATGCTTAAAATGAAGGAAATGTCCTAATAAGTGAGAAATGCACCAATTTCTCTGAGAGCTTTTTTCCCTGCCTCTACCACCTGTGTTTATTTTGTTTTTTTACTTTACTGTATGGTACAGCAGATGGTTCTTTCACATTAAAAAGTCTGCAGTAAGGCAAAGGTTGGAGAGGATTTTTAGAATTTCTGAAATTTTCTAGCTTCAGAGTACTTTACTAAAATTTGCAGGTGGGTTTTTTTGTCTGTACAACCAGAAAACATGGTTCTGGAGCAGCTCTTAGAATTGCAAGCCCTCCCTGACAAATTGCAGATGGAACACTTGACCCAGTCATCAAGCAGAGCCCCAAGTGTTGGCAGAAGCATCCCCACCCTGAATCAGTGGAGTGAAATGAGCTGCTGAACTTGCCTGGATGACCCATCTCATTTCAAAGTCTGTTCTACCAACAGACTTTGAAATTGCAGCAATCTCATTGCTGGGTCCACAGGTGGTGGTATCTTTGTACTCTTATCTTTTTTTTTCTCTTCCTTTTTTTTTCTTATACATTTTCTTAAGTGTTATTTTTTTATGCTTTTATATTGCCGTATTTCTACACATAATAAGCAAAATGTCTAAATACCTCCTTTCCATTTCAACCAAATCACTCTGAAATAAACCTGCTGATCATTTAGTGTCATTTCTTTCTAATCCACCCCAAGGGATCTGTTATTAACAAGAACCTCAGTTACCCTTGCTTCAGGGAGGGTTGTAGCACATGCTGTGTTCAGAGAGGAGCATTACTCATTTTTGGTCTTCCTGTAGCTGTATCCCAGGAGAAATTGCAAAGTGATGTCTCGTCTCCTTGCTTTCCAATGAGCTTTTCCCTTACTTAGCAATGCCCATTGCCTGCACATGTACTCCAGCAAAGTAAAACTCTTCTGGTTGACTAATTTTAGACTTTTTCATTTTTAACTCTTCTTGAAAAGCCTGGCCCAAAGTTTTAGAAAACCTGGTCCAACAGAAGATGCCAGATTTTTACACCTTCCCTGGCAAACCACAGCTACTAATCAAATATCTGATGGGATCATCAAGTCATTCTGGAGAAAAGGTGTTTCCACCCATTTCAGTCAGGAAAATACTTCTTAGATTAAGAAGAGGAAGGTATTTTTCTACACATTTGTACTTTTTGCTGGATTTTCCTCTTCTGTGTTTGACTTCTTTAATTTATCATATTTTCATACTATCAAAGCTCAGGTTCCCTAAAGAACCATGAAAACCACAGTAATAACATTCATGAGATGAGGTCATCTGCCCTGTTAGGGAAGAAAGCTGTAATTCCACTGGGAATTCATTGCAATTTAGCATGCATTTGTGTCTCCTTATTTGAAAGTTTTTCTGGATAATGAATTGCATCCCTTAGACTTTCCATAATAGTTCTTATTTTTGTAATACTACTTCTTCTGTGCATTTATAATACCAAAAAAGTCAATGTCAAACAAAATTATCAAAACTGAATGTAATTTCCTCAGTGTAATTTAGCCCAAATTTGAATTCCTTTCTAGCTATGTATTTTAATTATGCAAACTAGGGACTCAAAGTAATTTTGCCATGTTAACAGAAAGGACAACTGATTTTCCCAATGCAAAAAAATGCAAATCTCCACAGCCTTTGCTTGGTTTCCAGACTTACTATATTTTGATGCATCTTAGAACTCTGTTTACCATGTGCATGAGAGAGTCACCTCTCAGGATCTCACTGTCCTGAGTGTGCGTTGTAAATGTGTCATCTGTTTTTTGTAGCTCATGAATAAGCTATGGGTTGCACATTCGTTTTTTTGGTAACATGTGATCCCTGATTGTCTGGTCTGCATTTGGGAAGAGGTTGAGCTTTTTCTCACAGAAGTATTTGAAACCACTGAGTGGAAATGAATCCTGAGCCTGTTCCCAATGTTCCCCACCCACCCTGTAACACTAAACAGTGTGCCCAGCTCGGGCTCTTACGCTGCTGGGATCTGCACATGCTATCCTGTGTCACTTCACACACTGCAGCTATTGTCCACCCGTGTTCCCCTCAGCAGCCACAATCATGCCTTCCCTGGCTCTGCTATCACAGCCACATGGATTGTTTTCCTTCAGACTCCAATAATAAGTCAATTAGGGCAGGATTAGCCTCTGAGAAGTGAAAGCAGTTAACCTCTCTCTCCCAGAACAAGGACCTTAAATTATCTTCTTGAACATTTTGATTCCCTTCCTTTTGCTTTTTTTTTCTGTAATCCATCGAATCCCTTCTCTTCTAATTAGCTTGCCAGTAGCCATCTATCAAGCATTTCTCTCATTAACCTACAGACAAAAGAGTTCTCTGTAGCATGTTGTCAGGCTACAGCCAAGTTTGGTATCTGACAGATAGAACTCTATCTGGTAGAGCTGGAAAACAAGCAAACAACCCATCCCACCTCCAAAAATACTCTGCCTGACTCTGTGCTAAGTTTTCACACAGGAACAAGCTCATTTTCCTCCCTGGCTGACACTCTCATTTCACTCCTCTAGCCATTGGGAAGAATCATGGTGATCTTTTTTATAAACACCAGCATGACAGTGTTTAGAGAAGGGGACAAATTTCTGGTCATTTCCTGAATTAAGACAGGCAGAAAAAATGTGGCTAGCCAAAATATATGAGTTTTGGCCTTTTTCTGTGTTAAAAGGTAAGCAAATTCAAAATATCAGCCAGTTTGCTGTGGCTAGAATTTAAAGGATCAGCACGGGCTCCTCAGCATCACATCCCAGCCTTGCTCCAATCCTCCTCCTGTTTGCCAGGCTGATTTATGAGGGCAGTTGCTCCAATGGATTGTCATTTGCTCTGGAAGACCCTTAGGGTTATGAATTTGCCCACTGCAGTTTCTCAGAGCCTCTGCTCCCCAAGAACAACAGCTGAGGCTGGGAGTGGCAACTACAGGAAATGCATGGAAAGAGCCAGGGAAGCAGTCCAGCTGTGAGCACAGCTGTGTGAGGTCTCCCTGCATTCCCTGCTACTGCCCCAAGCCATGCAGGGGCTTCTCCATGGTGTTTGAATTTTTGCACTAAGTTTCATACAGCATGCATGATGCAGGTTTTACTGCAGTGTCTCAACCCTCAGTAAGGAAGGAGAGGAGGCAGAGCATGACAATAAAATCTGCTGGCAAATCAGTTTCTGAGGAGCTACTAAGAAAAAGCCTGCAAAGATCCTGGAGCCTGGCTGTGGACCTCTTTTAGATGTTTCCTCAGAACCAGAGAAAATACGCATCTCGTTTCCAAACAAATCACTGTAACTGTAATCTGGCTATAACATGGGTCTTGATTTATCAAAGAGCATATCAGAAAAATTTGAGTGAATAACAGCATGGATTTTTTTTCAAGCAAACCTTTTGAGGAAAGCTAGTTGTTTTCAAATCTGGAAATGCAGCTTCTGCTTTTGGCTTTTCTACCTGCTGGGTGCAAAGGGCCTGCAGATGTAGTTGGATGCTCTGGGTGCTTTGCTTGGGACTGTGTTCTGAATTGCACACTCATGAATCTTCATCTTCTGAATTGCAAAATGCATCCTATATTTTAAAGTTAATAAAGCAAATATCCATTGACAGGGAATGAGAGGCTAATGCCAGGCAGAGCCAGTAAGAGAGACAAATGTAGAGGTGTGCACGCAGAAAACACCCAGGCAGTTGCCCAGCACCACTAAATGGATTCTGCTGAGAGCTTTGCACAGGGCGTTCAGCAGCACCAGTGCCTGCCAGGGCTCTCCCTGCCAAAGAGCTCCCGGCCATCCAGGCTGGACTCCCCGTGTAACAGGTTCTTCTCAGCATCCTCCTCCTGGCACTGGAGCTGTGGTTAACAGCCCAGCCAGGCTAGGCCAGGGGCCTCTTGATATAGTTGGTATTTTAGAACAAAGCCATCATTCTCCAGGGCAGTTGAATGTGCCATAATGAACCAAAATAAGGCAGAATGTAAAGGCTGGGAGATACAGGCACTCTGCTGGAAAGCAAAGTCATTAAAAATAATGAGCAGTCTTTCACTTCCTTCTTTTTATTAACTTGCTGCAGAGGACAACCTGGCACTTTATTTTTAACACAGTCTCCACTTTACTAATATCTGTCAGACACATGGCTAATATTATTTTTCCACAACATGCTCCACAATATTTAGAAAAACCATTAAAANAAAAAAAAAAAAAGAAGGAAAACCTGAGCTCCCCCCTCCCAATTTCTTTTTCTCTATATACCTCAGATGGGTTCTTTTTCAATAACCTCCTTGAATTCAGCAATTCCTGGTACACTTTGTGGCAGTCACATGAAAAGCAATGCAAAAAGATGCCACGCCCAGCAGCATTTGAAGCATGTGTATATTAACCATCAGTAACAATTAGTGAAAATTTGAATGAATAAAGTTTTGCAATCTCTTCCTTGGGACAGAGGCATGTCTGTAGCCACAGACCCAGCCTTGGCTTCCTGACTGGGTCTTGGTGAATCAGTCCTGCTCAGCAGAGCAGAGCTGAAGCAGGTGACAGGATCCACCCAGCATTGCATGTCTTGAGTTCCTTTTGAAGTTGTTGCTCAGGCACAACTCCACAGCCCTTAGGAAGGTCTGATCATGGAAAACCAGGCTGTTAATTGCTCTAGCAGCTCCCTCTTCTCCTATAACCACAGAAACCTTCAGCCCTAGCCTGGAACCATAAGGTTAGATCCTGACCCCATTCCCTGGGCCAACATCCTTGGGCTCCTCTGCCCATGCCAGCTGCCCAGGCTCACAGCCCTTTGGTACAGAGGTACCAAGTACACTGAAGGTTAAGCTTAGCAACAAGCAGTGCTAGAACATTCCATTGCTGTAATCAGACATGTGGCTCAAATCATTGCTCCAGATCTAAGGAGCTGTTGAGTAGGATTTAGACTTCTAATTTACACTTGCAATTTGTCTTTGTAGCAGTTTTAAACTGGGGTGGTTTTTAAAAATTTATTACTGCAGTTCTACTATCCTGGCCAAAGCCCCCTGGAATCCTAAAAACCAAAGCCCCCCCTGGGTAAGATTTGTCCCTGCTGTCCCCTTAGATGGGTCCTTATTTTCTCACACACAGCACTTCTGTGCTTGGATCACAAAAATCCGCCGTCAGGCCAGAAATGAATATTTCAGAAGAGTGTTAGATAAACTGAATGAAACATCAAAATGAATTAGCAACATATTTGCATCAGGCTTGAGAAGGGGTGGGTGGGAAGGGAGAGGGAGCTTGCTGAAGATAGACAGCAATATCACACAGCACTGAACTACCTGCTGGCAATGGCCTGAAGCATTGGGAAAGCCTCAGAGGGAGAGCAAAAGGAGCTACGAGCAGCATTTTAGTTTTCTCCTGGTCTGCTCAAGCATGTACAACCCCATGCAGAGCTTCCAACTGAATTTAGCTTCAGAGGATGACACCCTGCAGCCACAAGGGCCCAAATAATCCTTTAAAAGCACCTTCACAAGCTGCTGCATGGTGATTTGGGGTCTGTGGTATAAAGGTCTAACTAATTTGTACAGGCATTTTCCTACATGATTGTAGCAAAACTCCTATAGTTCATGTCAGCCACGTTAGTCAGGATTTACAGGGCTGTCATGATAACCTAGTGCTGATCCCCTGATAAGAGAACAAATATTTAAGTCTGGGTTGGTTGCAAATATTTGCACTGGAGTTGTGCTTCCCAGCTGTAACTGATAAAATGAGTGCTGCTGTTTCTGTCGAGGAAGGTCTGGTGACATTTTCACGATACCTTCCTGAGGGATTTCTCTCTGAGTTTGCAATCCATCCTCTGGTGAGTTTTACAGCTACTTCCAGCAGCAGCAGAATGGACAAGCCCATGCGCCAGCAGCAGGTCTGCATTTCATATTGGATGTTGAATTTTCTAAGTTAAATATTTTTAGAATTTCCCATTTGTGTCTGCATTTATACATACAGCTATGTGTAAAGATATGTCTGTCCTGGTTGGGATTGGGTCAAATTTTTAAAAATCTTAAACTTCTCATGAGCAGCATGAAACAGCAAAGCCTTTGTTTCAGTCAGTTCACTACAGAAGGCCAGAGGAAATTCAGTTAAGAGAAAATATTCCTTGTGCTTATGTATCATCGTGTATTAATTGTCTTCCTTCTGTTCCACAAATTGCTTTGGGCTGTACTGGTGTACAAGGTATACACCAGCTGAGGATTTGTTTTTGAAATCCCTTTTGGGTTTGCACTCCAGCAGGGCCTGTGCCAGAGACTATCTCTGACAGCTCAGAAAAGATATGAACTGTAATTGATTGTGCCCCTGAGAGCTTTTCTTCCTGTTTGTCTCTGTGTGTGCATGAAAGAGAGAGGGAGAGGGAGAGAGTTGTGCTTTTATCTTTTGCCAAAAGTGGCTTTAATCCAGCACTGAGCTTTTCTTCTTCACTCGTGTTCTGAAATGCTCAACATTATGTGTTTTCAGGGTGGGATCAGAAAAAGGCAGCTTTCAGGGAACATCTCACTCCAGAAATTTCAGAAAGAAGCCCTTTTTCTTTAGTTGAGAGGCAAGGGAGGCAGCAGCAATGATAACAGAGCTCATTTTTGAAGACACACAGGGAATGGCATTGCCACACCATGCCAGCTCTCTGCCATGCTGAAGGACTCTGTCAGCAGAGCGCTGCCAGATCCTGCCAGGGCACTCAGAGCTTGTCTTTTCTCTGCCCCCTTACATCCCCTTCCCCTGCCCAAGTCCCTGTCCTGCTACATGGGATGCTTTGGTGTGGAAGACTGGGTTTCACATCCAGCCTGCAGCCGGTGAGGAGAAGGCTGCTCTTTTCACCAGGCTCTGACAGAAAGTGGAAGGACACGAATCACTTTCCCTGCTGCCTGCCCATCTTAATGCCTGTAAATCAGAATCATAGATTCATAGGACATCCCAGGCTGGAAAGAACCTCAAATGATAATTTGGTTCAATATTTTGTGGGAAAGGGAGATTACAGATGGTAGTAGCACCCTGGCCAATCACATATTGAAGTTCTCCAGTGACAGGGGATTCTACCATATCCTGGAGAGATTATTCCGATAAATGATTGCTCTCACTGAAATAATTTCTTCTGTATACCAAGATGAAACTTCTCTTAGCACAACTTGTACCTGGTGTCCCTTGTCTTCCCTATGTGGCTCCTTGAAGAGAGAGACTCCATCCTCTTTGTAGCTACCTTTTAAATATTGGAAGGTTATGGAGCTGTTCCTTCTGGAAGACATTCCAAAGAACATAAAAGATGGGAAATGTTTGGGAACAGCCAGAGTGGAGTGAGTGATGAACAGCCTGGTAGTCCTCTGCACTGAGGTGGCTGGAAATCAGACAGGAGGAGAGCAGGACATACTGTTTTCTTTTACTATAGCAAGGCTTTCTATGGTATCCTTGGAGCCAAACTGGTGAGACATGGGCAGGGCCCTTCAAGTACAAGATATGTGGAAATTGAGTCATTGGATGGTGGCCAGCAGGGCTTGCTAAGTCCAGAGAAGAGATGTCTTTGGAGGGACCTTATTCCTGTCTGCAAAAATTTAATGGGATCATAGACAAGAAGAAACCATATTCTATTTGGAAGTATGAAAGGCAGCAGACGTAAATTGCAACACAGGCAAATTCCAATTAGATAGCAAGATAGAATTTTTTTCCTCAGAATGAGGGTAGTCAAACACTGAAAGATGGTTCCCAGAGACTGTGAAATCTCCATTGTTGAAGATATTCAAAACTCAAATATCCAATGGGATCCTGAGCAACCCGATCTACTTGGCCTTCTAGTTGGAAAGCCAACTAGGAGTGAAGGGGTGGGGCTCTGCATTTTGTGTGGTATTTTTCATTCACATCTTAATTATTTTCCCCCTTCATTCTTGTATAGGGCCAAGAACTAGTCCCTGTGGGACCTGTTTAAAAAAAAATAGTAATCTGTGGATATTTTCTGTTCTACAGCTACATTCTCCTTGCTTCTGCTAATGAAAAATCCCATTATGATTTTGTTAAATGCCCTACAGAAGCCTAAATAACTTTATAATCTTAAAACCTTTATCAACCAACCTTATTTTGCTAAACCTTCTGTGTTAAAATAGCTTGAAAAAATTATTCTATGTGAGTCTGATGATCTGTTATCCATAAAGCCAGATCAAGTGGCATGGCTGATAGCATTGAGTAGCAAAGAGAACTTTTCATCAGTAACTCTGATGTTTTGCCCAGGATTAATGGCAAGCTCAGAAGCCTGCTTTCAGACCACTGTATTTATGCCTATAAAATAATGGCACACTTTAAGGTCTTTCTTACAGGCCTCTGGAAACACAAGCCAAAACTTTCCCAGCTGGATGCCAAAGACTGCACATGTAAATAGTGTTTGCAAAGGCCATGAGAATGGCAGATGCTTAAAAATGGGGCATGTTTATTTATGTGTTGAGCATGGGTTTAGGCATCTAGCTTCTTATATGAAAATTATACAAGTGTGAATAGCCCACTTCCAGACAAGCGTGGATATGCTTGTGATCATCTTTGCTCATATGCAAAAACATGTTAGAAGTGGGTGTAGACAGCAGGAACTCATACAGCATGGTTGTGCCAGCAGGGGAGGGCAAGATTTCCTCCACTATCAGGTTTAAAATGCAGCATCAAACAACAGCAGAGGTGTGGAATGTACAACATGAGGATGCACCTGCGTGGGAATTTGGCGTGGAGCAGGTATGGGACGGAGATTATGTGGCATTTGAAGAAAAACATACACTTTCTCAGGGAGAGGGAGGGAGGGAGAGAGAGAGAGAGAGAGGGGGAGAGAGCAACCCTTAAAATTAGATTTAAAGTGGGAAAATGATAAGTTCTGCCAAGTCCTACTAAGCTACTGCTGCTGAGGACAGGGCTGTCCCCAAGTTCAAACCATTGCACTTGCAGCCACTTACACTGCCATCAAAGCGTGCTTTTCCAACTGGCTGCATTCCATCTCCCGGTCTAGGAGTTACATATTGCTACAAAAAAATCCGACAGAAACTCAGATGTAGTGTTAAAAATCATGAGCATATCACAATCAGGCTGTGTTGTTGTGGCCAAAATCCATAGGAAAGAAATTCACAGCAAACGTCTTTGCAGTGCAGAGGGTGGGAGGTGAGATTTTGGAGGTGATCTAAGTACATGCCTCAGCAGGGATGATTTTCCTGCACGGGCTCACGTGGGTGCATCATGTCTGATAGTCAAACAAGCTTGTTTGGAACAAGCTGAGCATCTCTGCACACCCCTGTTTTATCACAAAAGCTTTAGCTCCTGAATGCATAAATAATTTTTAAGTGGTACTTCTGGCCAGAAATGGAATATATTTAGAGACCAAGTTCATACTTGAATCACTGAGATTTAGATGACTGAATATCTTTGAAAATCTGGTCATGTGGCTTTCAAGTCACTGAAATGCCTCTGTAAGTCTCAGCCAAAGGATTAATCTGATCTTGTCACCTATTGATAGAAACTCACAGGTACAGCTGGGAATGTATTTCCTTCACAATCATTTTCAGGTACCTGAAAGGCTGCAGCCATGCAGTCTGTTACACTCAGCTCCCACCTTGACCAAAATAAAGAGCTTGTATTTACATTGTCCCTTGAGAACGTAATTTTTATTGTTTCTAATACAATAGGATCCTGGGAAACAACTGTTTCTAATACTGGACAATACTTTCACTCTTCAAAGACTATCAGTTTATAACATGGAATGTTTTCTCCATCTCCAGTATCCAGCTTGAGGGCACAACTTCCAAGAGGCAAATTCTGCAGTTCAGACCCCATTCAGGTTCCTCGGCTTGGTTGTCCAAAGAAGCAACTATCCCAAACTGACCTTAGTTAAATATAGAAAGAAAGTCTAATAAAATATTTTGGAACTAAGTATAAGGGTGAGTGTTTCAAGCCCTCCCTAGCATCTCACTTCTTCTAGAACCGCACTTCTTCCCCACCATATTTGCTCCTGGTCTTGTCTCTGGAGAGCACTACTCTTCAGAGGCTAGTCTGGCAAAGGGAGTGATCAGAAGCAATAAAAGTACTTTTCCTTCTCCAGCATCTAGGAAACTTGTGATTCCTAATGTGGAAGGACTGAAACTTGTTATGTAGTCCTGAAGTTAATTTAAAATACAATCAACAAAGTACTTAAAAAGAATGAACATCTGCCAAATGAGTAACCCATTAAAATATGCCCAAATATTTTATATAAGCAGACTTTAATGCAACTGCATGGTAAAAAATATTTGGAGTCACTAAGTCTGTACATAGGACAAATCAAAACGAGGTGTTATTAGAATTGTTTTGTCACCATCTTGTGGGACATTAGGGTAACATCTGGCTTGTCCCTGATTTCAGTTTGTGGGTTCAAAGTGTGCTGAAGAAAATGGCGATAAAGTGACTGCTCTAATATTACACTGGTGTAATATAAGCACACCATACAGCAAAATTTCAGATCACTTCAAGTGCACCTTAGGGCTCCTGCAGCTTTATTGTGCTGCTGAGCAAACTTTTCAATTTGGAGGTCAAATACTTCTCTCAAAGGGTATGCAGATTCTTATAAAATTTGGCACAATAAAGAGGGAAATCAAATTGCTAATGTAAGCAGCTATGTCTTCTCAGAGAATGTCTCTGTTTCAGCCATCTGATTTCAAATGGTTTCCTTAAGCCCTAATTTATTACTTCAAATTCCAAAACTGTGCCTAGTCTGAAGATGCTTAAGAAATATTTTCCCTCTCTCCATTGGTCCAAGCAGTTGGTGTCTGATGCAAACTTTTCTGGGTAAATGTGAACCAGATGTTTCCCAGTCCTAATTTGTGAGGCTCTGTCCCAGGTTTCTATGCTGAGGCAGTGCAAGAGAACTGCACAGCAGTAAAGGGCTGTCTGGGTAAGTGCGCTGCTCCAGACACCCTTCAGTGTTGTAGCACTTTTCATCTTGTGCTTGGCCACCAAAACACAAATCTGTCTCTTTCTAGGGCCACTGAACAGCACCCAGTGTAGCAAAATATATTTGTAGTGAACAAACACACCATACTGTGTGTTTCTAGGAGAGATGCCAAGCCTGCGTGGGCTCATTATGGCAATCTCTCTGTGCCAGCTTTGCCCATGGAATCCACCTCACAGCCAGCCCCCTGCTGCTGCTGTGATAGGCAACGACATCGTATATGAGAGGTCTGTGATAGAGAAATCTGGAGTCAGATTGTATTTCCCAACTATTAATAAAACTTCCCTTGAAATAAAAGTAGAGGATCTGGCGCCACTTTGTGTTATTCAAAACCAAGAATTCCCCCTTTCCCACAATCTGCCAGAATTACAGACTCTTTTGCAACTTCTTAAAAATTTGAGATGCTTTTGTCAAGTGAGCATCTTCCCCCTTCAAAATGCACCCAGGGAAGTTTAGTGTTCCAATTTAGCATTGCTGTTTATGAGAAGAGGGAAGGCTGATACTGACCCAGCACAACAGCATGAATTGGAAATATATTAGTGAGAGTTTCATCACTGCATTTACCCCACCTTTTGCAGAAAATGTCTCTAGGAATGGCTCTGTGGCCAAGGTGAAGAGTGTAAGCTTTCTGTAAACAAGGAGAATCTCTTTGCTTGTCAGCCTCAGGGCTGCTCCTGGGCCAGCAAATGAAACAGAGCTGGGACATGAGGTGACCTCTGTCTTGCTGGCTCTGGCATCAAATTATTGCACATTTCTTGGTGCTATTTTGACCTCTGCTGTTCTCTGGAGAGTGTGTGGACACATTTTGGAGCAACATGTGCCAGAGACTCCCTGCAGCAAGCAGGGACCCTGCCTTGGAGTAGGGATTTATACCTACAGACATACAGTGTTGAACTATATTGTGCTGTGTTGTGCTACTGCTTAGTAGGGCAGATGAGGCCATCCACTAAGGCAAGAGTTGAACTGATGCCTGGCAAGACCCATTCAATATTTCTTGTCTGTATTGAGTCACATTTTCTTGTTAAGAAGCACCTTTGACTCCAAATGCAGGTATGCAGAGAACTGGATGGGAAATCATCAGATAATTTCCTGGGTTTTAACAGCACATTACCTTATGTCTTCCATTGCTCAGTGTTTTACAGTCTCCCTGTCTCAAAGCCTCTGGTTATATAAAATAGACCACTGATGTCAGATGGAGCATCTTGTTATTACAGTAATGAACTTGTAGAATTTGTTACACGTAACAAGCAGTCAAGGATCCTAAAAAATCCAACTCGAGATGAAGGCATCTTTCATGTTTGATGATCTTTCCAATGAGCTGAAAGACTGCTGGCTCCTGACCTTCAGCAGGGGAGAATGAGGTCTGTCCTGAGCAGGATGGAGCAAACACCCCAGTGCCGAGCCTTGGGGCTGCACACAGGACACCTGGGCTCCTTGGCAGCCCCTGCAGGAAGAACCAGGAGATTGATTCTGGGGAACCAGCTACCACAGTGCCCCTTGGTGATGTGGAGGCACGAGCTCTATGCTGACTGCTGAACCCAGGCTGGAAGCAAGCAGCTCCCTGCCTCCCACCTCATGGCCAAGCCCTCATGATGGCAAAGAATCAGTACATTATCACTGGAGAAAGGACAGGGTTAATAAGCTGAGTGAGGATCGCTTCCCAGATGAACAAGCAGGGATTTTATACATGCAAGGGAGATTCTTGGACATATTCTGTAATTCAGCAAATGGGATCATGCTTTTTTTTTTTAAGGAAGAAGATCTAGATTTGAGACTATCATCTGCTAGTTGAAACTATATGGGGATGACAGCCTGCCTCCTGCATGCCAAGAGGTTATTTTAATGTCCTCATATTTATTATTCTGATATCTTTAGCACATACTTGGCATAGCACTGATTGCATCATTTAGCTTTGGCTCATATGGTAAAAGCAGCGTGAAGTAGCAACACAGTATACAGTTAGATCTTTAAAGCAAAATATGCCCTCAGATTTGCATGAAATTTCTGCTTTCAAAGCAAGTGATTCTTGTGTAGCTATGGGGAATTTAACTGGCAACCTTTCAAATAAGACAGAAGTTTCAAATAGCAACTCCTGATGAAAAAAATTCCAAAAGAGTAACTGTGTTACACCATCTATTTCTCTCAGCAATAGCACATTTTGGAAAATAACAATTCTGAAAAATAACCACGTGCTTTGTCCTGAACAAAATGCGAGAGGAAGGCCTATGGCCAGGAACAAACATCCAAAAAAACCCCAGAGCCTGAGGTCTCAAGCATGGGGAACTGGATCCTTATACAAGACCTGTGCACCAGTGCAGACTTACATGGGTATTGTTGGGCTTCAGTGAAGGGCTAGAAGTATGGCCTGCTATGGTGACTTGTGGAATCAGACCCAGAAGTCTTTTCTTATGCTGAACAGTGGTCATGCCAATTCACATACATTTTTTGTAATGTACCACGTTACAAAGAAATCTAAACAACATTGCCATGTTGGTACTCATGCTTGTACTGGCTTATGCCTTTTGATATGGAAAATGCCACTGGCTTGATCTAGAATGTAAATGTGGGGGTGGGTAAAAATATTTAAATACTAAAATACCTGGTTGCTTGAATGTGTATTTCTAGGACAATATCCTAAGAATAAGAGACCTCACTTTTTTCAGTGAGTAAAGCAGAAAGAAAAAAAAATTAAGAACTAATTACTCCAGAAGAGTTATTTTTTTGGTTAGAAAAGTCAAGCACACTCAAGAGGTATGAAATAATGTCTGCAGTGTACAGAACAAAACAGAGAAAAAGTCACTGAGCAGTGCAAAATTGCCTGTAGATACATTTTTTAAATTAAAATTTTATAGTTCTTACAGCTTATATATAATTTAATATGGTAGTAAAAACACAACACTGATAACAATGGTGAGGGGGTTGCTTGCATATGGGCTAGGTAAGCTTTTCAGGTAGCCAGAAGCACATTTCCTTATTAAAGTCCTCTCTCCCCCTCTGCTTAAGTGGGGTGTAAGTTACTGCTGGAAACAGTGCTCCACACTTCACTTCCTTTGCTGTTTGGGAAATACTCTGAACATTGAATTTCATGTGAGGCGATGCTGTCGACAGCTGGTCAGACAAACACATTGCAGGAGGCTAAGCTTCCAGCCCTTTTTTATGCCTCTCTATATGCATTCTCCAGAGACCTGTCTCAAAATAATCTCTCAGTAAATATTTGGCAGCATGATGCAAAAAATTTGCTTGTCCACAAAAGAAAAAGCAGCAATGGCTCTCTAATCCTGCCATGGAAGAGAGCTTCTAGAAGCAAACGAATGTCATTCTTTGCTGTGCACTTTCTGGTCCTGCTTTTATGTCAGCACACAGGGTGTGGGGTTTCCCTTTGAGGTAGCAACTAGGAATTTACTTCTTTTCCCTTCTCTCTTGGAAGTTAGAAATGGAAATTTAGTTAAGGAACGGAAGACACTTAGTTTTCTGGCAAAGGTAGTAATAAACCCAAGACAGAAAACAATAATTGAAGGGCAAAAGAATTCTTGGTTAAATACCTTGTAAACCCTGGTGAAAGGGGCTGCTGGTGGCAGCCTTCTTAGCCCTGTCTGATTTGCAGAGCTTCCAGGAATAAAAACGCTAGCAGGGCTGCTGTTTTCTTTACTGAGGTGTAAAATAAATGTTTTTACAACAAGCTTTACTGCAAGATGTTTTAAATACAAAACACTAAAAAGAAACTTTCTCCTCTCTGGTTTTACAAGCACAAATTTCAATTTGTGTTCTGTGCAACCACCTTTGTAATTATTCCACCTTCCAAAAGTAAATTAAAAAACTCATAGACAATCATGAACTGACCAAGAATGTCATTACCATGGTCAACAAATGACTGCCAGAGACAGCTGAAGCACAAAAAAGGATTTCATCCTACAAGGCGTAAATATATGGCGCTGCTATGAATCACTCTAGTCTTCTGCAAATAGAAAATTCATGAGCTCTCCTTGAATGTCTCTTGCTTCTTTAAACCAGACTGCAAAATAAGCCCATACAGTATTTCAAAAAAAGCCTTTCAGTATTCATAAATGAGGGGTTTCACTTTCCAAAACAAAATAGTAATGATGAGCAAGACAGAAATAGCTTGTTTTATTTCAGCTCTTTAGAGAGAGTCATTTGCTACCATTTACAGCTTGGATTCTCCATGTTGCATGCTTTGTTTAATTATGCAAATAAGATTTGAAAAACATATGTGGACAAGAAAGTTTTGTTGCAGGAACAGAGATAAAACACACACACAGATTAAAGAGGGAAACATTTGTTTATTGAAAAGGAAAAGGTTCTGGATGGCAGCACAGAGTCAGACATGAGACAGATGAATGCATGCACAGCTGTTCATGTTTAAAGGCAGAATATAGACATAAATACAGTTAGATCTTTGCTCTGCTCTGCTGCTACAGTATTTTTATACAATCAACTCAAAGGAATATCTATCATAACTGAGTACAAGGAGAAATTTATCAGAAACAGGCCACAGATTGCTTCTTTAAAGCCAGGATAAACAAAGCCTAGAAAAGCCTCTCAACCTATAGTATTGCAAAATAAACTTAACTCTGCAAAAGCAAACCACCTTCTGTGGATGGCAAAATTAAATGTCAGAACCAACTCCAAGTCAGATAGCTTGTATTTCTGTTTGAACAAAATGCAGGTAGTTTACCCCTACTATTACAGTTCTGCTCTGTCTCAAGGAAAGCCAGTACTGTGAAACAGGAATGCCCTTTAAAAACGGTACTTTTTTTCTGTGATCTATAAAGCTTGTTTTCAAAGCACACCAGAAAGAGAGAGGGCCCCCTCTCTGTGTTTTAATGATTAGATAACGATTAGCGAGACCATCCTGAAAAATCATAAGCAAAACAGGCCATACAAGAGAGACCATAAGCAGGTCTATAGGATACAAATGCTTCCCCAGAGATGCCACTTTCTAGCCTTTAGAGGACATTATTTCATATTGGTTCTGCCATGGTGACCTCCAGTCACACTTTACCTGCATCAAGTAAGATACCACGTAACTGTTCAAGGCATTTAAGTGCAGCCTTTAGTATTTCACGGTTCAATTTCTACAAAAGTAGAAATATGGAGATCTGTCGTATCATGAAAATTAATTCTTGAAAAATGCTTTGACAGGCTTCTTTGGTGTGCAGTAGGAAATTGTTTCAATTTATAAATGAGGCCAACATGGATTAACTGCCAACATGGATTAACTGCCAATATGGATTACTTTGAAATCTCAGCTGTGATGTTTATATACAATGCTCATTTTAATGTTCCTTATTTAAATATTCAGTTATCTTCCTTCAAAGTTATTTTTGTAAATAGTTTTCCTTTATATCTTTTTAAGTTAAAGTTATTCAAGTTCAGTTTTGACAGCCACAGAACATCAACTTTCACATATCTATTTGTTTCTTTATGGAAACTGAAAAAACAACCCCACATACTCCTTCCTAATCTTATTTAAAGCTTTGCAAGATGTAGAAAGCACTTGCAAGACAGTGGTATTTTATTCTTATGCTGAATTTCCCAAGAAGGTCATGTTTTACTGCAATAAAAATGCAAAGGCGCAAACCCTCTTCCCTGCTACATGTAACTTTCATTTCAAATAGCCAACAAAACACAGAAATTACACTGAATATATTCCAGGTTACAGAAGTGGAAGAAAACCCCAAACCTTTCCTCCATCTTGTCAAGCATGTCTTGGATATTACAGCCTTTCAGTTAGATAAGAAAACACACGACTGTCCATCAGAAACCTGCACAGACACATCCATGTGCTGAAATCACTCAGTCACAACTCTGCCCACGGACGTAGGATTGACTGAGTGTACAACAGATCAAACACCTGGGCACATCCTGCTTCTCTGCAGAGGGACAGTGGCACAACAGACCAGGATGAATTGTGCTAGAACAGAGACCTCTTAGTGTACCCAGAGCCAGAGTTTCCATCTCCTCTGCTACCTCCCACATATAGCCTTTGGGGAAATACAAGTAGAAGACATCTAGAGGATGGATTCATCAAGAGAAGTCACAGGTACTGTCACACAAGTGACATTTTGTTAGAGAAATGTGAGAAACAAGGTTGGTCACATCTAGTCCCTTTTTGGCACTTAATATTCAGTTAAGCATTAAATGTGTGTGTGCACACACACAGGTAAATTAAGTGCATACATACAGCCAAGTTAAGTGCAGTTCTGTCACCTAATATCTAATGCTGCCATTGTTGGGATTGAAAGCCCAGCTAACTAAAGAAGCCATCTAACAAAGCAGTGTTACAATCCCCTTTAGCTATTACCATTTATTATTATTACTTTTTTTTTTTTCTCTATGGAATAGTGATAGGGCAGTTAGGCATTCCATTTCCTAAGCATGAACCCAAGCAAGAGAGCTGTGTGACTGTGACCAGCCACGGGCAGCTCAGCACATGCAGACTCAGGAGGTGGAGCTCATAGCCCTGCCACTCTGGCAAGCATCTTGACTGCCCAGTGGGATGGAAATTCAGAGCAATTTCAGTTAAAGGATATGGAAACATCTTATTGCAAGTACAACCCATGATCCACTTTTTTGTTTGCATGGCCTCCTAACATGTCAGCATCATCAAGTCTCCAGTTTCTTCAGAGCTGATCATCAGGCTTATGTTTTTCTTAAATTGCCCTCAGGATAAAAAATTAGAAAGTTGAAATTGGGATGACTGATTAAGTCCTTTTTCCTCAAAAAAAAAAAAATTCTTACACAGGGAGGTCACAAAATGTCAGAACATAATGATTGCTTTTTCCTTACAGTAGGGCTGAAATTAAAAATCAAGGGTATAAAGATGCAAAAATCTACCATATAATATAGTGCTGTTCTATGCAGAAGTTTGACCACATGATATGCTGGAAGTATAGAAACTACATTTTTACTCAAAAATATATTTTATTATCCAAGGAAAACATGATGTATTGAGTACTGCATTAAAAGTCACTTTGTTTGGCAGTGGATTTACAGACTGACCTTGTGGCAACAGAGCTGAATGCTTTGTAGCCTTTAAATGATCTGAAAAGAAAAAAGTCCTCTTGGGGATAGAGGCAAACTGCAGTTGCCCTTCTGCCAATGCAGCAGACAAGGGACCATGCTATAAACCTGGAGTTAGCACAAAGAGAGAAAAATTATTTCAGATTTCTACATTATTTCAGTTAACAACTTACAGAAAAATCCCCCGAAAAATATAGCTAAATGTGGGAGGATAACTGGAAAGAGCAGACAGACATGGAGTTCTTCCCTGTGAAGCAGGATTTGCTTCTATAGAAATTATTCCTGTAAATATAACCTCCAGTTATTCCAGTACAAGTCAATATATACCACTGTAAAGAAGCATTAAGAATGTAATTATTCTGTAAATTATCTTATTTCAGCTTAAAGAAGCTGAAATGTTTTTGCAACATTTTGTACTTAGAGTACAATACCAAAAAGAACCCAAACAAAAGCACCCTGGTACCATTCACACAAGCATATTTATTATATAAATATTTTATAAATTACAAGATTTTAATTGCAAATGTAAACACTTCTAGGAAAATAATAGTTTATAGTCTTATTAATGTTTACAACTATTATAAGGCACATAGTGCAAAAATACATTTCTGATGCAGAGATCACAAAATAATTTCTTACATGTGTTATCTTAAAAGAAGCTGCATACACTTCTGTGGTACAGTATTGCTTTTAATTAATAAATATTGCTAATTTATGGCTAACTCTTTGTGGGTGAAAATGTGATATAGCTGCCACTTGATCTACCAATTATACTGGCATGCAAAATAAATATTTGGTTTACAGAACGTGTATGGTCAGAAAAAGCATGTATACTTATCTGGTACAATAATATACATTATTATGCAGGTAGAAAATTTTATTCTGAATACTTGAGAGTTGGCCCTAAAACACATTATCTGTATATGTATGTATTTCTACAGTCCTGGACTGTAAAGTAATACAAACCAACAAATTAAAGAGCTAGATAATTTTTTAAATGTTGTAACTCTTCTTTAAATTGCAGATGTTAGAAATGTATTTACAAACATTGAAAAATCAAACTGAGCCAAAGATGGACACCAAAACCATTGTGGGTGCTGCCTCTGTCCAGATTTTTCACTAAGGTTATTGAAAATTATGTTGAATCAGACTTGGAAGGACCACAGCCTTTACTAATGTGCCATTGGCCAGGGTAAAGGAGTAAGGTAGATATGGAAAGCGTTTAAGCAAATACATATTTGTGCAATTATACACAAGATTCTACGGTAAACAGAATACACTGCTTTCACAGTATACTTGGATGAGTTTAAGATCAGGTTTTGAAGCAATTTGTTTCCATATTTTCTTTTCCTGTAACCACAGCAAACCTAAGACCTGATGTTTAACATGTGCTACAGAGACTACAGAGGTTAAACCACACTTCTCAGTATTTCTGCTAGGATTTGAGCACCACAAAGAATATAATGAAAGGGATGGGGAAAAATGCTTTCACTGACAGAGAAACACACAGATCTATAAAACTATCTCAAGCATTTTGGCTATGTACTTTTCAGCTGTAAGTTATTGACAGATGATCCCTACAAGTTTGCACAAAATTGGAAGTATTGAAATTACCTGTTTCTTTATATAGCAGTAAAGCTTTCCTTTCTATATTTTACCCCAATCTATCAAAAAAGATCAGCAGAGGATAAATTTTACTGAATACTGCGTAAAGAATTATACTGGTAAATTACAGGTAAAGAATTACAATTATGGTAAAATTTAGAGTGTTACCCATGGAAGTAATCCCAGTGCAATTTACTTGTTAGTACATACTGTACTTTGAATAAATGCTTCTCCTTTAAAACTTGAAGGTTTCTGATTGTGATTTATGCACTTGCTAGACCACAAACAGATAGTACAACCTTGAGTAAATCCTGAAAAAAACAGGAATTCTTTTAGTGAACGTTACAGTAATGAGCACTACAGACAAGAAAAAAATTAAAATATACATATACTGAGCACCTACAATTTGAACCTAAATGGCAAATGTCCCTGCTTTATGCTCTTAGTACATCAGAATTCTCACTGCATTTGAAGCTGGAGACCAATAATTGTGTTAGGAACACATTTTCCACAAAATCCTCCACATCTTCCATATATTTTAGTACCATCCTGGGAATTAAACAAAGAGAAGAGTCAATCAAGAAAAGCAATTGAAATCACAGTTGCACAAAAGGCTTCTCAAGGTTTGCACACAACAGACCTTTTGACAAATCATACCTAGAAACACTAAATCAAGAGACAGCAGCATTAGCAAAACAGAAGCAGAGATCCTTCAGCACTACCACTCTACACCTTGTTCCCAGGCTTACCATCCAACGTTGTCTTAGACCATGCACACTTACTGTTCTTGTTCAACTGGTCTTTCAGTTTCCCTTGCTAATAAAGTTGGGAGTAAGCAACAAAAAGGATCATCTGTAGTAGGATGATCTTGAACAAAATGTGGAGGGTTGGGTGCTGTGTTTGGGTATTTTTTAAAAGCATCTTCAAAGCTTCTAATAAACCCAGTTATTACAATAACCTCTTAAAATCAGTTAAGAGAAGGCTAGGCAGGGTCTGCTGATCTGAATTAAGATACTGGACAGTGTGATTAAACATTGCTGGAGAAGACTTAAATGGGTCAGAGACCTTGAATGCTACTTCTGATTCACAAAAATCACTGTAGCTTTCACTACAGTCAGCACTTGTACCTCTTGTCCAAGAGCAGGTAAAGGAAAACAGCATTGACTCACATGGGATTTGTGTATGTCAGCAGTCGCATAGCTGCCCTGAGCAATCCACCTCACTGTACTGGATAATCTCAGACCTGTACCAGCCAAGTTAATGCTGAACTGTCCCTAGGGAAAGAAAAAAAAAGAAAATACACAGCTGATAAACAGAATTCAAAACACTAAAAGACTTTACATTGGCATATTTGCACATATCGCTTGGGCTATGTCTAAACATGAAGTACTCAAAGGTGTGTACAAAATATGGGCTGGTTATGCTGCATTACACCCTTTTTATGGACATTCACAACACAAAAGCAAGTTATTCTGCAATAAGCACCAGCTGTGCATCGGCTGATCTGTAGCATCTGAGTATGAAGACAAAACTAACATCAGACAACTGAAATTATTTTTACCCTTCTACAAATGAAATTTTAATTTGCAAAAAGTAGGCTTTCAAAAGGCGAGAATGAAGCTGGTTTTCTTGAAACCCTATTTTTTTTCTAAGTTCCTGAATTTTTTGGAAATAACTTGATCAAAACATATTGCTGTCTGTAAAGCAGACTCTATCTAATTTTCAAATGTTTGTGCACTGTCTAAGCATCATCATCTTACCATGTTCCATTGCTTTTTCAGTATAACAAATAACACAACTGAACAAGAACATAAGTGAATGTTAAAATAAATAACCAAAATTTTATGTGGAATGTTTTGCAATACAAACCATTCACAACAGATATAGAAGCTATTGATTCTAAAACAGTTGCCTACACAAATGCAGACTCTGAAAACTAGCTTCAGTCAGTTCCTATGAGAATAGGAAATATATTAAAAGTAACAAATAGCACTACCTTGGTAAACAAACTGGGATACAGAAAATTATTAAACTGCATCCACAGAGAAGTGCAATATGCTACAAATACTAGCTCCACAAAGAGCCAAATTATTAGTTCAGGCACCACTACAATCAGAAAACTGCACACCTCCACATTATGCACTGAAAGCCTGGATTTCTGTATTCAGACCTAGTAATTTCTTATTGCAAATGGTAGCAGCTATAAAAAAGTGTTTTATTGCTTAATAATGTCATACATATATTAATATATACATAGCTTTTATAATGATGATTTGCTTAAATTATTTTGCAAAAATTCAGTTATATTGCTCAGTGTGGCAGATTTATTTTGAGAGCACTTCTGTGTAGAGATGCTGTGCTTATAGCACTCATGTAATTCGGGATGAACTAATAAAAACTCATATGGATAGGGTAGGTTGTTCTTAAAGTATCCACAAAGTGGAAGACTTCCATTTAATGAAGGAGGAAATTCATACAAATGGTGTGGAATGATTTCCACAATTAACAGACCCAGAGTAACTTCTTTCACAGTGATATAATTTTGCAAAAATATATGAGAAATGCTATTACAATTACAATATTGTACTGCACCCAAAGGACTTGCAGGTTGAAGGCATTCAATATTGTAATGAACTTTAACAGTTTTCTTGTCAGGGGTTTAAGTCTGCCAAACCTAGGCACTTCATTTGTACATAAATTGCACAAAAATTGTCTCTAGCTGCCCTCAGCTGTGTCCACCAACACAGCTGGTCTTAAGTTTAGGCAGCCAGGAGAGATGGACAACAGGGATTCACTTCCAAGCAAGTGTGAGCCAGTCAGTCTTAACTCCCTTATAATCAGTGAAAAGAACTTCCAGAGAACAGTTGAGCTCATCCTAAATTGTCTAACACAGTAAGATAAGCTGAAGTGTTCTCTAAGGAATCCTGTTTCTGCCAATGGGCTCCAAAGGTTGACTAGCTCAGACTAGGGCTACACCTGCATCATCAAGGACAATGCAGTATAAGCAGACCTGTAAAGTAAAAATTGGCCTAGAGAGCCAAAGTATGTAGACAGTGCACAAATCAGGGGTTTATTTTGGACTAACTCTCCCCTAGTCCCATGGACAGAATCCTCAATAGCATTAGAGTGTATGAAGATCCTTCCTCTGAAGCTCGTTGTTGGCTTTAGCTTCATCCAGAAGACATTCTGTTCATGTCTTTCAAAACTACTCTGTGATGTGAAACAACAAACAGCAAACTGGGACAATATAGAGATTAATCTAAAAATCACCACCCAATACAACTAGAACACTAATGTAGACACAACAACGCATGTGGAAATTTTAAAGTGAACTGCTAAAAAAGAGTGTTTTCCTCTGGTAGTCTTCAAAGATATGAAGCATCAGGAGAGAAACAGAGAAAAGATAAGGAAAATTATGCAGGATTATAGAAAAGTCACTAGAGGAGAACAAAGAATGAGAAAGTGTTAGGGGAAACAAAGGATACATCAAATCCAGAGGGAGGCAGAGCAATACATGAAACACACAGAAAGCTGGAGACACATACATGGAGCCTACAGGGACAAGGTGTAGTAAACAATTTGAGGGACAAACTATGAGGGAGGAATGGTGGAACAGGAGAGAAGAGAATAAGAAAAAAAATACTTAATGTTGTATAGTGACCTCACAGAATAGGAGATTGGTTTAGAACCTTACAGATCTAAACAAGTCACACATATTTTTCCCCTTCTTATGTAAACAAACTGGGAGGAAACAAATTTCAAAGGAGTAAAAAATCATAAATACCTGTGGACATCGGGCTGCACTGTAGCAATCTCCAGCTGTAGCATATGGTACTGCTCTCCCAAGTATAGTCTGAGCAAAAAGAAAATCTGTGGCTAGAAAACAGAAAATTACTCAAACTGCTGCATTTGAAGTTCGGGGGAAACAGTGAAAAGTGTGAACATGGGTGTTTTACTGTTTGCATTGGGTGGGGTTGTTTGTTTGTTGTTCCCTTGGAAAGGAAGGTTGTGTGTTTCAATTTGAGAAACAATGGTTTGAATTTTGGTTATTGCACCACTAGTCTAACCTACAAGGCCAGATTTCTCTCTGAGACATGAGTGGGCTCGGAGGAAGATGGATGTGCACCTGGACACTGTGCCAAGTGAGCTGGTTGTGGGCCAACTTGCCAGCTTCAGGCAGGGGCTTAAAGCACTGCAAGATTTCCTGTCCATTTATTTAGTGTCTGCCAGGATCTGAGAAGGGACTAAGCAGAGCATAGAAACAGACTTCCACAAGAAAAAAAAGCCATGGACTAAAATAAAATGAAATAATGGGAACAAAACCTTAGAAAATGAAGGTAGCTCACATATAAAATTTGAATCTGTGAGATTCATGCCACTTGACCACTTGGGACAAATTAACAAGGTAAGTAGTGGTGTTTTTTCTTTTTTTTTTTGGCACTGAATCCTTAAATAAGATTTTTTTTTGCCCCAAAATGGCACAGCTGGATCTGTAAGTGGGTCAAAATAGTAATTTGGTAATTGTGGCCACATACAATTAGAATAGAATGCTCAGATTGGCTAAAACTAACAGAATGCTTACTTTTAATTTGCATAGAAGCTACATCAAATCTGATTTTGCTAAAAACCGTGAAGCCAGCAGCAAGGTAATCATTTTGACAGGCACAGTCTTGCCTTCTGCTTCCATTGAAAGGACATTCATATGGATTCTGCAACCTAAAGAATAGCAAATATTTAGTCTTCCTTTTGAGATTTTTCCTTAACATAATATCGTAGTGGAAAATAAGTATACTGCACTATGCTACACAAAAATATTAAACAACCTTTACTGAACAAGAAGCGTGGCTTTTAATCTTGGCTCAATGAAACACTAATGTAGATCAAAGCCATTTCTACCAAAGTCAAGACAGAAAAAAATGATAATAATTTAGTACAACTAACATAGTTTCAGGCTGAAAGTATCCACATTTCTGTATGTGTGCTCACATGCCTGGATATTTAAAACAGAAAATCAAGGAAAAAAATCCTACTCGTATTTCTCACAAAAAGTAAGTATTATTTTATTATTTTATTTTGGGAGGAATAAATGCACTTCATAAAGTTACAAAACCACCTCTGTACCTGTATCCATATACTTCAGAAAAGTTTTCTGCTTCACCTTTTACCAATGTCAAATATTCTTTGGGATTCTCTAAGTGCATGCCTGAACAATAAACCTGGGAAAGAAAATGCAACCCTTTAGCAAAATCTTGTTAGAAAAGTGCTATTTCATAAAAATATGTGCTCATAAAAACTCATAAATATTAACAGTACCTTTATCATCCTTCCTTTAATGTTAAGTAGGTATTCACCATCCTTTCTAATCCCTTTTCTAATCTGCATATCTTTGCAGGTGGTAAGAATTTCACCTTCAAAATGAATGATTAAATCATATTAATATTTCAGGAACAGAGCTTAGTTTTAGGACTTAATTTTGCATAATTGCCCTCCAATATATTTACAGCTTTAATATAAGTAACCTGGGAAAACATTAACTGCATGAAATCACAGCTATCACTTACATTCTTTCTCGTGGCAGATCTTTCTGGCATCTGGTTTTAAATGTGGCAGGCACAAGTCACTAGCTAAGCCATTTTCAGTCATACACTCCACTGTCCTCTGCTTTATCCCCACTCCACAAGATGCTGAGCACTAGACATAGATAACCATTAAGACTTAGTTTAGAAGGAAGCAAATAATTAACATCATTATGCCAGCAAGTTATTTGTGGCACTTATTCATGCTAGAGGCAGCTATAAAAAATGAGCTTGAACATCTGTACTCACTTTGGTCCACTTCCCCACTGTCCACGTAGCTGCTTGTGAACATCCTTTGACATTACATTTGTAAATGTACGGGGATGGCTCTACAGGGCACTCTGGGTATGCTACAGTCCGAAGGCCATGGACGTGCCGACTTCGAACAGAACGGGTTCCAACACAGTACGTGATCCGCTGCTGGTAACCAAGCCCACAGCTTCCTGAGCACTAAAATAAAATCCCCAAGCACAGACATCACTTCTGTGAAAATTTCTGTGACATTTCTGCAGAATTGCATTACAGGTAAGTCAGCTTTGGTCCTTGCTCTGGCAAAAGCCTGTCACTGGAGGCATGCCACCTTGGGCTGGAACATCAGTGCGCAGAAGTGAAGGTCTGCAGTAGTTACATATGCAAGGAGCCACAAAGCCCCATGGTGCCCTTTTCTCAGAGGTTCCAGAGTCATTTCCTCTCAGCTATGACACATGCACAGACATGCACACACAGGCAGTGCAAATTTGCAAAGGAAACAAAGCACTGATCAAACACTTCACTGAAATCAAGGAAAAGCTCTGTGGCTACTTTGGAGAGGTCAGCTCGCAGGAGAGTTTTCTGGGAACCAGCAAAGGAATCCTCTGGTAGGGGCAGCTCTCCTCTAGTTAGTGATCATAGGTCCTGGGGGCTTAAGGGAGGACTCATAACAGCCTCTACAATAAATCATGGTTGACTTGGAAGGTCAATGTGGAGAAAGTTTAGACAGCCATGTTCAAATGCAAATATACTTCTTTTTTGCTCCACAAATGTAATCTACATTTTACAGCAATACAACATTCTTAAATGTAAAGATATATAAAAGGTGTGTGAGCAGTACAATTAGTGTACCTGCGACAATTCTCCTGTGAGCACAACATATTTAGAGGGAGATACCCTGCAGGTTTTGAATGATGGAGGCTTTGTGGCAGGATCACAGAAGCTTTCATCCACTTGGAGCTGGTTTTCATTCACACATTTAACTTTCCGGTATACTTCCTTTCTTCTAGATGATGCTGAGCACTAAAGGTGAGAAAATCAACCACAGTTTAGCTAGACATTTACAGAATGAAGTTACCTACTGATTGCCACTCACCAGTAAAACCAAGACTGCAATACCTTTTGACATCTGCTATCAATGTCAGACTAAATTATTCACCGAATCAGTCTTTTACTTTGTTTTCAATGCTCAAGTACTTTTAATCAGCTGAAAAAAAACAACATCATACAATAGCAATGACATATTAACTGTTGGGTGAGGCTACAAACTGGAGAAATGTTAGATCTGGACATATTTCTGCTGTGCTGTGACTGCTGAGGTGAGGAAATTACTCACAAGCACCCAGAGCTAAAACAGTTGGGCAAAAACATTACAAGTTTGGTGGAGGACATGCTCCACCAGGAGTGGCATGCAGATGGATAAGCACTTAAACTATTAACACTACAGGTACAGGGCTGTGTGTATGAACGTGGTGAGAGAAGGGAACAGAACACAGGAATTTCAAGAAAACAGCCATATACATGCAGAAGAAGTTATGAAATAGCTGGAGAACATACTGAAACAGAATGTGTTTGTAGTGGAGAGCTCCAAACACCCAGCTGGAACACACAAATATTTGCTGGTAAAGGAAAATTCACCCTCCTTCTTTGGAAGCGAAGATTTGTGCTAAAAACACATTCTGAACCACTTCCACTTATTCCTGACTTTGACAGCTACATATGAGAATAGAACACTTGAAAGAAACATATATTTTTCAGTTTTCCCTCAATATAGCTTAACAAAGGAATATATATGTCCGAACAGCATTAATATAATCTAGGTTTTGCAGAGCACCAGCCAATGTTTTACATATTAACAGTTGCCACTTCTATAGCAGTGTCCCTGAGACTTTAGAGTCTTCATATTCAAGGGGGCTTGCCCTAGAAAATTAAGCATGTCCGATTATTAGTATGACACAAATGCACAAAATGTTTTTCTGTTTAATATTAGAGAAAGGCTCTTCTGCACACCATTTCAGGTATTATATATAATTTTTGGTTTTTCTCTCTTCCCCATCTTTATATGCTTGCATGTTTGCAAAAATAACAAATGTTATTATATTTTTAGCATGTAGAAAATAGTAATTACACCTTTAGAAATGACAGCTCTCTCCTGAAGGTATCTGTAGATTTTCTTAAATATGAAAAAGCATATTTGGTAACAGAATGCTGAGTTTTATTTTCTTATCTTGCTTCCTCTTTGATAGGAGAATAATGAGATTTATTTTGCTTCTTATCTTTCTTTAACAAGAAAAGAAGCTTCAAGTTTTTAAGATACTTTAAATCTTCCATACAGAACTTCTTATAAACACTTATAAAATCTTTGTTGTCCAAAGATTTTACCTCCAGGGTGTTTACTTCCATATGACATTTCTTCTGTATTTCTGTTCTTAAAAAACTGCTTTTTAAAAAGATATTTCATTATAAGGATTTATTAAACATCTTATGCACTATGTAGAGAAGTATGTAGGGACAGTCCTATCAATAAGTACCTGCTCAGAACTCCACCAGAGCTACAACAATAGACAAGCAAATCCTGTAGAGATTTAAAAAAAGAAAGTATAAATAAAGTCTTTGACATTTTTTGTCACTTTTGAAGTTTTGCAAGCTTGACTTTTCCAGCATGGTGATTTGTTACTCTGCAGCATATCAGCTACTAGCAATGCATCCAAATGTGGGNGGCAGCTGGCAGTGCCTGGTGCTAGCGGGGCGCAGGTCACGACTGCACATCGCGTCACTCACCCGCCCCAGGCCTGCCACCTGACAGGAGATGTCCCTTTGCTGAATCCCCACTCCACAGGATACAGAACACTAAAATTGATCAAAATTAGTTGTGTCACTGTGAAATGAAACAGTCCCCAGAAGGGAGTACAGCTGTCATTAGAAGTTCTTAGGATATTATTTAAAATATACTTCACAGCCCTTGTGATACGAGTACAATACCTGAAGAAATTTATGTTGAAAATGCAAAACTATAATTAAAACATTTTAAAAATACAGAAAATAATTGCATCTGAGATACCTAACTGAGCTCTCTGCCTACCTTAATTCATGGTAGGGACAATCACCATAGATATACGCAAAGCAAAAGTTTACATTTTTGCAAGATCAACAGTTGAAGCTCTGAGTTTACATCTTGTCTTTACTAGAAACTGACAGTCTTGTCTGTTGTTTTAAAATGCAAATACTACAATAAAAGAGAACAAAACCTCAGTGTTTCAGGTTAGAATATCTTTTAAAAAGTGTAATATTCTGAGGACAATATCTTTTGCAGGTAGTACTAAGAATTTTGAACCCTGAAGACCTCAAATGCCAAATGCCTCTTTTCTTTCTTCCTGGCCAAAGGAATTTCACTATACCACTAATGCCTGGTGAGATAAACCTAATTCCCTTTTACCCTAGGCAGAAGCATTATTATGTCCCAAAGCCTACCTAAAGGCCTAAGCTCAATCATAAAGTTCCTATTGTTTTATCAAGTATGGCCAAAATGTGGAGAGTGTTACTGTGTCTTTACCAATGTGGGGAATCGTGTGTTGAAAGAGTGAGTGAAATGCAAAATATTGCAATGTGCTCAGTTACACAAAATTTTGTAACAAGGTGACAGATGTTTTATAAGACCAAACCAGGGAAAAGGCTGGTATTTGTGTCCACAAGGCCTTTTTCTTGCCCTTTTCTCACAAACTTGGCTCCATTTCACTATTTAGACTAAGATAGCAAATAGTGATACTACTGAATTCATAGCAGAAGGTAAGAAGTAAACTTTAAAAATTTACTATTGATTTACAAGGTAAGATGAGGAAAGTCCTAAGTAGCTATTCAGCACAAAATTCAGATTAGCAAATAATTTCAGTTGATAATTGCAGATATTTTTTTTTCATTACTCTTAAAAGAAAGAAAAAAATATACAATTAAGTATTTGCTAATTTGTAAATTTCATTGTGATGTGTGTACTGACAACTATTCCCACTGAAGCAGTGTGTCAAGAATATGATTTTGTCTTGTATTTTCATGGAGAACATAATTATGGAAGCTTTTACATACCTCTTTCCATCTGCTGGCCTTCCAAGAAGGACATCTTCCAGCTCTACATATTTTATATGTTCGTGGTTTTTTCAAATGTTTGCAGTTGTCTTCTTCTATTTTTGCTTGGAAGCTGTTAATACAATGTACATCACGAAACTTCAAACCTTTTCCACAGGAAACAGAACACTGAAAAGAGAAGTGTTATTTCACTACTTTGCTAAAAATCTCAGAGCAATAAGAAAACCAGAAGAAGCTGTGGTCTCACCCAAAATGGACTCAGCCATTATAGGAGTTTCTGTATTATGGCACAACATCTGCTGTACGTGTCTGAAATTTCTCTGTAAGCTCTCTCGTACTGAACATTACAGATCGTGTGCCAAATATCTCTCACCTCTTGTCCATTCATTGATGCCATCATTGAGAAATACCTGCACTCAGCCATCCATATCCATGCAGGAGACACCTTGATACTATGATCTCACAAGAACACGCTCTAGCAGCCGTTTCCAGCATGTGTACCGCTATTTTCATGTAGGCACAATGCTTATCACAAGCACAAAATAAAGGAAAATGCAATACCATGGTTATGTGTGTTTCTGGCTAGTAGGCTACAAAGCCTGTTTGCTTGGTAACTCCCCTCCATGAGCTTTGGGTATCTTATGGTATGTGGCAAAGAGGCAAGAGAAGACGTATGAAGTAGACGCCACCAGTTAAAGTGCAGTCCTTGGAGGAGTGGACTTGCCCCACCCCCCAGTACCCCATTTTCTCCAGAAAGCTGCTACAACATACAGGGCTGGTTCCAGGACCTTCCTTCCTCCCTCCAATGTCAAACTGACGGGGCTGCAGGGTCATTCTGTGAAACCCACCCTGGCAGTGCGCCCTGGCCGAGACTACAGCATGCCTGATGGATCAGGCTCTTCTGGAGAAATGGCCATTCCTCTGCTAAATCACTGGACTGCCGTCAGACTTCGGTGAGGTTTGATTTTAATTCACCGCATCAGGGCCATCATATACACCTACAGAGTAGGGCTACAGGACCTAGGGAGCTTTCAGTCAAGCAAGGAAGTCAAATATCTGAACTTTTTCCACATTAGGTGGCTACTCAGCTGATTTCTCTTGAACCATGAACAACGTGAATATAAGTACTTTACTATTTCCTTCTTAAATATTGTCATTAATCTTATTTTACATCACTCTATTAAAAAGTTTAGACCAATGGAAATTATTTTTTTCTGTCTGGAAAGAGAACGTGCTTAATTTGTTCTAGGATTCTATCCATGCTTTATTTTACACTTGAAAAAGCACTTCCTATGGGAAGATAATTAACTCAGGTAGAAAAATAATAGTCAAATAAATATTGAATTTTTTAGTGGATATGAAAAAAAATTTAAATATAGACTTTCCTCAAAAGCAATGAAGATATTTCTCTTCCCTTTATGTTACATCATCATCATACACAGCATTAGCATTATATGCTAATTTAACAAAGCACTTCTGAATATATACATCCTCTATCTTCAGGAAATTAAGTTCACATCATTCAGCTTTTAGTAAAAAACCTGGTAAATATTTGCCTGAGAACAACAGCTGGATGAAAGTTTTTAAAATAGAGAACAAGCAGCTGTAATAAATTAATCTGCTAGGTAAGAAACATTTTTGTTTAACTCTTTGTTAAATAGAATCTCAGCTTACTCAGTTTTCCTCAATATCACATGGATTTCTATGTCTTTAAACATTTATGTGTATAATCTTAAAGGTTTAATTGAAACTGCCACTGCGTTTAAAATTAAAGCTTTGCAGAATGAAGCAATACATTTATCACACAATACAATGGGTGGCATATTTCTCTTATTAACTATAGTTACAAAAAAGATAAGGGCACGGATTTGGCCACAGTTTGCCTTTTACATGTGTAGCCTAAAATCTCCATAAAAAGAAATGCTTGTTTCTAAATTAAATTCTTTTGCTCTCTGCAAAACCTTTTAATTTATCTTTTTAAAATAATGTTGTAGTTTACAATTTATTTTTTATTAATTTGGAAAATACGTAAAAATAGGAAAATAACAAAAAAATACCTGAAATTTTAATATATGACTAATGTAGGTTAGAAAACTTAAAATTATAAAATTATAAAACCCTTTCAGAAAACTTAGCTCTGAATTCAGAAGATTTCTTTATCAAAGCAGACATGATAACTTGCATAAAAACTAAAATACTGTTACTATCTGATAATTGACTACCTTCCCTCAAAACTTCAAGAATTTCAGACATAAACTATAGACATAGAGGACCTCTAAACTCTAAATGTTCTTCCCTTTAATTCTTTAGTAGGAAGTGAAGCACAGCACAGTGTTACTTAACCTCCTCCTTTGATGTGCTAGAAAAATACTACACGTCCCTCCTTCCTCAATGGCCTCTGCAGAATACAGGCTCCAGAGGGCTGCCAGGAGAGCCCCTGTGGGGACAGCATTCCAGGCTGAGAGCTGCAACCAAAGAAACTCTCCTGAGAAGTCTCCACTTCAGGAGGGGAGGCTACCACAACACAGAATAATCTCACAGCACAGCACAGTCTCACTCTCTAATTTTTTGTTGCCCTCAACATTAATTACTAGGACAACACTTTTCAGCAGCTGTATGTCTGTTTATACACCTTGTGCAGATATCTTATACTCAACAAAAGTTTTATTTATTCTACAGGGCTCATGGCTGCTAACAGCAATAGACTATGCAAACAAACGTCTTATCTTGCATCTCAGCCTTAGAAAAATCTTCACATAACTCACTAGATACAGCATTACATGTTTACTTCTACACAGGTGAGAACTTGATCTGAATTTCAGTTTGGTTGGCCTATTTTTTTCTCTTTGTTGGTTCAAATTCAACTGAATTATATCTCTGCTATATTTAAATGCTGTTATTTGATCTTTATAATTTGTGCTATTACTTCTAAAGACAAAACTAAAGATTTGTGTGTTAACTCATTAGAAGGGATTATTAGCAGTTCCAGAGCAATGCCTGGTTCCCTTTTATAAAGATGTTCTACTTTTGTAATTAGAATTATACAGGAATTAAGAGAGGGAGTTCAGAAAGGAAAATACCAGCTTAGATGCTAAAAAAAACCAGAGCTTTTATGAACAGTTATTTCAAATATTTCACTCAAATACTGTTTAGCTTTGATGATTAAAATTAGCTGAAACCTACATATTTTAATGTAAAAATGCAGAAACACAGATGAAAGATACCTGAAATCCAAAGGCAGAAATTGCTTTCAATTATTTTAAGAATGTTTGTATTTTTAAAAACTAAAAATTATAGGGAATATAGTTTGCCTTTTCAGTAATGTAACTTGTATAAGTCATCTGGTTTATTTTTTTCTTTGCTCTAAAAGACAATAAGTTACAAAATATTGCCAACTCATACCATGTAAATATCCACATTTAAATAACTTTTTCCAAGGAGATTTTCACTCCATGAAATTTAATGTTTTTAATGTAATTAACTCCATTAATTTAATGTTATGCTTAAAACTTAAAGACATGGTCAACACGTTGGGACTATATAAAAAAACATTAAATGCATTAAATCCTTAGAAGTGTACAGAGACAACATTTCTGCATATAGATTTGCTATCTTATTTTTTCCCATATTCATCAAGATCTGATTCTCTGTTTACATGAATCCAAACCTTTTGAATAGCCCTTGCACTTAAAAAAACAACCATCACTCTGCAAGAAGTGATTCAGTTGTATCTTCTTACGGGTTTCAACTAAAGAGCTTTTCAACTGGGGGTTTTTTGTGGAGGTCTTTGTTTGTTTGTTTGTTTTTGCTGTTGTTTTGTGTTTTGGCTTTTTTTTTTTAATTAATGAAAGAATGCTGATGTTTAATTCATTATATTAATGTGGTTTTGCTCTGAAGGAATGAAACTCCTGATGCTTTTAATAACTAGAAAACCCCACAGATATTAAGCATCTGTAAACTTCTGCTTAAATACAATTGCCAAAACTTAAAACCAAATAAAGCACAAACTAAGATGTGCCTCTAAGCAGCTTTGCTACAGCCAAGTGCTTGAGGTACTGCATCTCCTGGAATTTCATGGAGCTGCTCCTTCCCACTTCAGAGTGATTCTGCATTGCCAGATTCTTACACCTGCTGCAGTGACCATCTCCCACCAATGACATTGTGAGGAATAGAAACGTAAATATCTCTAAGGACCAAATCCTTTACAATTTCACTGAGACATTAATAACATTTAGGCAACTGATTTGAGGACTGTTATTCTTAAAGCCTTGCAAGCATATCAGTTACAGAAGCACCTAGATTGCCCTGAGCCACAGCCAAGGACCTTAAAAAAGTTCTCTTAAAAAGTGGAAACAGTCTAATTCTACATGCATGCACAATCTTTTTAATAGATTGGCCAGCTGAGTGCTTTACAAACCCATAAGGACAATTAACATCCTGAAAACAGATTTTCCTCTATTTCTAATAACAAGTTAAAGAAAGAAATTGCTCTAAGCGTACACTTAATGCACAGCAGATGAGTGAAGCACATTGCAAAACACATTGATAGATGATATTTAGTGCAATGAAGAAAAAAAAAAGCTCCAATTTTATTTTTTTTTAACACATGAAAAAGCTAATAGACTTGACATGGATGTAGAAGATCCAAGATCATCAATGGAAAGTTTGATAGGGTATATTACTCTGTATGTACAGTATTCTCCTGAAATTTGGTATATTCTGGCTTCATTCCTTAGATAATATATAAAAAAAGTTCTTAAAAGGATCACTTCTTCCCAAAGTGCTTTGGCATCATATGCAGGCAGGCTCAGCTGTGTTCTTTACTGCATAGTGACCCACCTTCAGCAAGAGAAGACTATTCCAGTCCAATACACTTCTCATGGGGGACTCCTGACCAAGTAGGTCAGTGTTGCCTTTAAGTCTGTAAGTGTGCCTGTAAGTCCTCCATTACAGAGAACTAATAGCAAAGACAGAACACTAAATCCCTCAAATGCTCAACAAAAACCTTTCAGCATTATCAAGCGGGGAACGATTTTACACTTCTGTAAGGACAGAGCATAGATCCTACTCAGTTCCTTGAATGAAAATATAGATTCCATAGAAGATGTGAGTGGGATTTTGAAATGCCTAAAGGCATCTAAATGCAGCTTACAGGGAGATGTCTTGCACTGACCTCTATCCCCACCAGTCAGTATTGTCTATAGAGAGCTGCATACTGAACACTGACCTAAGACACCTGCCTGCCTGGCTTTCCTTCAGCTCTGTAACCTCAGTAAGAAGTGTCAAATTCTCACTGGTGCAGGCACAAAGCCTTGTTCTGTGCTCAGGAAGCCACTCCTGTCCTCTTAGTGCATCGAGCCCACAGCACATTTCTTACAAGGCTGAGCTCCACCCTCCACAAGCCTGGGTTCCTTCCTGAAGCTCCTAATGAGTTGTTGCACGCTCTCTGTGGAATTTATCTCCTCTCACTGCTTGGTGCCCGCCCTGATGTGGTGGTGATCTTCCCAAGGCTTAACTCTCCTGAGCAGGAAAAGTACAACTGCAGTAATTCTGGCTGCTTGACCGCCCTCCACTCAAACTTGAACATGGTCCTTGACTACTTGAACGTGGTCCTCATGGCTCAGTTTGTCTCTAATGTGGTTTCATTTGTATGACATTCCACACAATTGGAGGTTTATGGGGAGACAGCACAATTTTCCATATATTTTCTGCAGATCAACCATGTAGGAAGAAAAAATCCATAGGAATGTTAAATCTCAGAAGAAATATGAACATTTCCTCAAAAAAAATGCAAATTGAATAAAACCCATCCTGTGACCATTTTACACAGAAATTCTAACACTTGTCTCAACATTGGATAAAGTAATACTTCCCATATGTTATGTTCTTTTAAAAACACAAATCTGCAGTAAAAAGCTGGATTTCATTACTATTGTTCAAAGTCATTCCATAACACTAGTAACTAGGATTCATCTGTTTGTGTTTTCTTCGTAGCAATAAAGTTCTGCAGGGATCAGCCTGACAAAACTCATGCTTTCTGTGGCACAGATGGACTCTCAGACAGGCATACCATCATCAATTCCTACCAAATTAGGACTCTTTCTGCAGCAGACATGCAACTTCAGTTAAAGCTTTTTTTATTCTTTTGCCATTATTATTTCATTCAAAAGTTCAAGATCTTGTATTATTGGTGGATTCTGTACCAAATTTCCTCAACCTTTTCTTTAAAGAAAGTGCTTTGCGTAGTTTAGCTGGTAGCCTAGTGGGCTTCTGGATACTGAGAAACAGACCAGTAAATGGTCTGTAATAGTTTCTTTCTGCATGTAATAGTTTCTTTTTGTACTCCTCTTAGATATACAGAGACTTAAAATATAAATGAGTGACTAGAAGATGATAGAGGTAATTTTGTTTGTAGTAGCTAGTGCAAGCTTTTGGATTTGTGACCAAGACAGTGTTGAAAACACATGGATATTTGAGTCACTGCTGAACACTGTCACACAGCATCAAGGCCAGCGAGGAGGCTGGGGGTGCACAAGCCTTGAGGGGACACAGTCCAGACCAAGTAATGTTATGGTCAGCAATAAAATTGTGGGGAGGAAGGAGGAAGGAGAGGCATGTGGAGTGATGTCACATGCCTTCCCAAAAACGATCACGCATGATGCAGCCCTGCTTTCCTGGGGATGGCTGAACACCTGCCTATCCATGGGAAGTGCTGAATGAACCCTTTGGTTTGCTTTGTTTGTTGGTGCAGCTTTTGCTTTATCTATAAAAATTATTTTTCTTAACTCATGAGTTTTCCTACTTTTATCCTTCCAATTCTCTCCCCCATCCCACCAAGGGGGAAGGAGGGAGTGGTTGTGTGGTGTTCAATGCCTAAGGGGCTAAGCCACAACAGCAGCACTGAAAAAGGACAAAATATATTACAAATGTTAAAAGGCATTTTCTTCCTTTTTCTGCCTTTTTTTTGGTCAGGGACTTTTGTGACTGGTCAGGAAGTTCAGTTAAAAATGGGATTAAACATGGTAGTTGCTTGAGTTGTCTGGCAAACTGCATTTTGATGATCTCTAATTGGCCCAAAAGCCTGTTTGGACTCTTTTAATATTCCAGAATTAAGTGGGATCATGACTGCACAAGACATTAATAAAACAATACTTTGAGCATTGCTTAGTTGAGAATTACTTTCAACTTTTCATTTGTTGTATTAGAACTAGATCTTCTTTTCTAGCCTCCTCTGCTTGCTGCATCTCCCCAGGGGTTTTTGTGACGCTTGAGCACAATATGCATTTTTCAGATAAAAGCACTCAGAGAGTTGTTCATTCCTTTAAGTATGTTGACAACTGTTAAGAAGCAACACAGACTCTGTAATTAGATCTTACTGAATTCTTTGATTCAGAGTCAGTAATTCTTCGCTGAAACAAGTACAAACACTTATGCCACTAGCTCATGCACCCAGAAAGGTCCAAGGATCAAACATTCCATCACTCCTGAGAAAGAGTGGATTGAACTCCAAGAAATGTGTATTATTCATCATTACATCTAAGTTATACCTATGTCAATGACAGAAGTTACATTGAAGAATTTTTAAGTTCTCTCTTTGAGTATGGCTTGATTTCAAAAGTTCAGTGTTATATCACATTTCTCTGATGTTCAGAAGATATCTAGACTTGATTAAGTCCTCCCTCCATCTGCAGTCTGTAAGTCTGCTTTGCCACTTTTCTGACTGTGCTTTTGCAGCTATAGAAATGGAAGAAGGCTAGGCTAAGAAGGACTTACAGACATCATCCAATCCATGATGTTTCTCAGTTTGAATCAACTGTACATGGACCATTCCTGACAGCAGTTTGTCAGTCTTGCCTTCAATGACAGGGATGCTACACCCACACCTGCATGAAGTTCATCTTTCTTCTTTCCCAGGCTTTAGGCAGAGAGAGGTAAAAAATGTGGATATTCTTCTGTTCAAGCTCTACAGTGAGACTTCACAGTACAAACTGCCAGTTCTATGCCACAAAAAAGGCCTAATTTTTACCTGTTGCAAGTACTATCACCTAAAAAATACAGATTTGGATTATCTGTCCAAGACTGAATCCTCAATGTACTTCCTAGAGCTGCCTGATAGTCCTTCCTGAATCCTTGCTAAACCTGGATTATGGCTCCACAATCAACATGCCTCAACTTAATTATTAAGAAAAATTTTTACAGACTCTGAAATTAATTTTTAACCCCAGGTCCTTATCCATCCAATATAAGCAATATATTGCTGTGAGCTGTCAGGTATTTTTATGAGGAAACATTTAGGCAATCTTAAGAGTCCCAGAGACACTTTATTCTAAGATATGAAGAAAGCCTTCCTCTGTGACCTGAGTTATTTATAACTAGATTCTGCAGATTGCAATAATGTCTTTCTAGTTAATGTTGGCCTAAACTTCATCCAGAAAGTATCACTGGATATTGTTTTTGCATCAGAATTGCAGTACTTACAACAACACCTCTTCTGTACTCAGATAGCTTTCAAGTAAGAGTACTGACCACCTTTCAGGACACCTCCCTAGTGATTTCACCTCAATTACTTGTAATTAATATTAAAAAATGCGTGGTGTAGTATACACAACTTTTGTAATGAAAATACTCTTGAAGGTCAGTTCTCATTATTTTTTATGATGGAAAATTTTAAGTTTACTTTTCAGAAGCCATTCTCTTCAGCACAGCAGCTCAGGAAGGACAGGCCCTGTGCAAAGGACCAGGGTACAATCCGCTCCAAGTATCATCATCTAATATTGGAATTTTTAAACTCAGAAACAAAAGAAGGCAGTGATCCTTTTCTCTAGTCAGCCCAAGAGGGACTTTTACTTTTTTTTTCCCCTTTCAGTCTACCTACATATTCTGGCTGTGTAACAAGCTGAGAAGCAGGCACGTACCAAGTTTCTACCACCCACATTGTTTTCTGAGGCTTCCAGGTGCATACTGGGGATGTTAACACCAGAGTGCACTGCAGTACAACCTAACAGCTATTTGCAAGTGGCAGCTGAGCACAGAGACTGCTGTGACTCTCTGAGGTCATCTAACCTGGCCACTGTCCCCAGCCATACCTTTTCTGTCAGGACTGAGCACTGTATGCTCCATAAAAAAGCTGCTTCTATTGGACTCCTTTTTAGATAATTTTGTTTCAACTTTCATCTTAAGGGTAACAAAAAACTCCTGAATAACCATTTTCCAAGTATGCTGAAGTATATCTATTTAACAGATGGACATAAATGAGAAGTTACATACATCTACCTACAAACACAGAAAAAGCAGGAATGATGGAGGAATAAAGAGGATTAAAGACAGATTTTAGGATTGATGTGGATAACAGGAAGGAAAACTGCTACGAGAGGATATATCTGGCATCTACTAGGAATATGATATTCCTCTTAAATGTAAAGACATCCTGATTAAAACAAAGTCAGAACCATCAGCACATACATTGAAGGTAAAAGGATTTCACATCTGAAGAAGCCACAATCTGCTGATGATGCTGAGAAACTTTAGATGATATTTTTTTAAGTTGACACCACATGGTCTGAATTGTTTTGTCCAGTGCAGCTGACAGTATCCTTACTGCCAGAAAATGGCAATCTGCCTGGATGTCAGATGAACAACCACAGTCTTTGCAGCTGTTGGAAAAAATCAAAATCAGAACCCTTGAGACTCCACTTAATGATCATCTACAGATTCTTTTCATTCTTCATTCATGTCTTCTATTCACTCCAGTTAGATTTGTGAGTAACTCTTAATTTGGCCTACCTTTCTGACATCTCAATACTATCCATTTGTCCAAGATCAGAACAAATAAAACATGACCAGGTCCTTCTTTGAAAGCCCTAAGTCTTTCCCCCTCAGGATGAACACCACTATTCTGCCCATCACTGCCTAAAGCCTGAAATCCTTCCTGATGCCAACTACAGAGCATTTGAAAACCAGACCATGCTTGTGGGCAGACCAAGTCCCCAGGAGTTACTATGCTCAGCTCCCCACCTACTGTGACACTCAGACAGGCTCCACTGTGCTGTGTACTCCTACGCTGCCCACATGTACTTCATAAATGAGACTGAGCTTTTCCAGTCAGCAACCTTCTCTTTGTTTTATCCACATGACTCACATAACACAATTAGACTTTGAAACAAGCTTTTAGCTATTGCAATAACAAAAGAACAATGGATTATGGAGATGTTAATGTGGGTGGAAATTTAAAAATAATAATCCTATTTTCATGAGTTCTCATTCAACAGTGGTGACACATCATATTTGCTATCTCATTTACTTTTTCCTTTATATCTTCCATTTCATGTCTCAAGCACAGTAAAAACTGAATTGTCCCATTATTCTTCCTGCCTTATGTGCTCTTGATTTGAGTCCTCTTTGTCTAGTTACCACCTGAGAATCAGGAAACCAAGAGGTATTTCTGCTCCTTTCAGCAGCCATTTGTCAGGCTCAGCTACCTCATGTGCAGTCTTAAATTTATCACTGAAGGTTCTGCATGCATCTCTGCTAGGAGCTTTACCATCAACCCTCATTCAAGCAACACTGAAACTGTCATTCATGACAGTACATATTAAAACAATGAAAAGCATGATCAGCTTATTAATTGCTGGGAGTGAGAGAACAGATAAACTACTGTGTTCAGCCAGCATTCCTGCAGCAACTTATGTGGTATGTGTACCTTTCATCATCTTTCAGTTGAATGACACATACAACAGACTAAGACAAATCACAATTAAAAATACAGAAACATTAGTAAGTTAAAAAACAAAATCAAAAAGCCAACATCCCCAACAAACAATTCTGCCTTACCTTTCCTTCTGAAATCAGTGGCAGTCAGGAACAGAGCTAGACTCTCACTAGGTCTTTTTGAAAATCTAATCTAAAAGTATAAATTTGTGTCAAATTTACAAAATTGCAGTGCTGCTCTGTGCCTTTGATACCTTCTGCAAGAGCTTCATATGGACACTTCCACCATTACAGCATTGCAGATGTCAAATTGCTGACTTGGCCAGACTTCAGCCAGACTCATCTTTCTGTACCACACAGTCATGTAGCACTAGTAACACTTTCAAGCAATTACATGAAAGCAGCAGCACGGGAGGCAGTGAGTGCAAGCATCAAGAAAGAAGGGTGGCAGAAATGGAGAGAGGAGACCTTAAGGAAATCCACCATGAGATAAAGAAATGCAGGGGTTTCTCTCTGTTTCAAATAAATGGATACATTTCTGGATGCATTTTTCAAATACAAAATAACAGATGTATCTGTGTCCACCCAGCAGCTGTGCTCAAAAACCTCCATGAAAACCAAAGAGCAACCCAAAATTAATCCATTTATTGCTTCCAAAAACTGGACACAGTTTAACAGACTCTGTCACAGGTAGGTTAGCCTCCAGCCTCCTGTGAAGCTGGGGAAAACCAAACAAATGCACAGGAATGACATAATCTGCACTCCCACTGAAAAGTAACTTTGGCCCCTTGAGAGGGACATGTTGTTCACAGGTCTTCACAATGAAAGTTGGGGCACATGTTTAATATGATGGAGGATGTCTGTTATGGAAGCTACATTTCCACAAAGGGGTTGCACAGTTAAAAAGCCTTTTCTAGTAATATTTTAGCTATTTAAAACTTCATTTTATTATCTTAAGGAATAGGGCCTTTTCAGTTAACCAGCTACAAAAGTAAGTAGACATAAGACAGCTTTACAACAGTAGATGAATTAGTTTCAGCTGAGTTTGCAAAAATCTAAAAGTGAGCAAAAGAAATGCTGGATCCCAGCAAGTGCAAGCTCTGACTTATCATTTTTTGTCATGTTAGCAACAGCAAAACAGTAGCTCAGAAATTAAAGGAATGACAAATACATGAGCTTTGTGTGCCTTTCTGCTCTATAAAAAATATTACTTCATATCACACCAATTTTTTCATTTGATTAAAATGTAAGATTTTGTATTTGAACTTGAAAAATCTGGAAATACAAAGCAATATGTGCTGGCACAATATAGTATTGTCGGAAATTTTTTAAACTTCTCAGAAGAATAGAAAATGTAACTTTTTCTACAGCACTTAACTAAATATAACTTTATGAATTAACACCCCCCCCAATTTATATTAAATATTATTTTAGCAAGAAAATATGAGTATATTTTGTATGAGAAATGCAACATTTTACCTACCTTCACACGTTGAAATCCAGTTTCCTTTCAACCTAAACCACTTTTCTGTATATTTTCAATTTACTAACAGTATTTCCAACATTACATTTCCTGCACATAAATATGAGCAGGCATGGAAGCTTCTGAAGGACTGATTCAGCAGGAAATCTAAGTGTTTAATCCTGCTGTCACTGAAGTGAAAGGGCCATAGATAGATGCATGCTAGAACATACAGTGATCAATAGAGCAGCCTGGCTTAGGCAAGTCACCAGTCTCCCACAATTACTGGTTTTCAAAGAAAGGACTTGGAATTCCTGCAATACAGAACATATTGTTCATTTCCTAACCCATGCCAGGTAATAAAAATATTTACGTATTGACCCTCACAAATGTTTGGAAATGCTAATACTTTAATATATATTTAATAACTTTTAAATCTGAGTTCCAAAACCACTTTGAACCAACAGTTACAAGTTCTGGCTGGGGTTTTTGAAGCTGCCACATACATACAGGCAGCTCAGAATGATTTTCACAAGGATCTGACAGCACAGAATCCTTCAGCTTCTCTGGAAGTTCTAATAAATACACCAGTACCTTCACATTCCTTTCATTCTCATTAAATGGCTGTATGTATTTAGGCATGGTATTATGCATGACCTGCTTCTTTTCCCCTTCCATTATATTCTGGTTGTGGGGTTTTGTATTTGGGTTTTTTTTTTGGTGTGCGTATGATTTTTTTTTTTATTGTTTTTATTTTGACTATGTCCCATTCTTACTTGTCTTTCGAAATGGAAGGTCTCAAACTTCTGCAAACCCCTTGCTGCCAAGAGTGTTTTAGGAATGTCAAAAACCATGTTATGTCTTCGAGATTAAGAGTTAAGCATTACATTATGATCCTCATTCTCCTCTGTGTTTTGTCACTCACTAAGTGGGAGAGGACTGGGCCACAAAATTACAGCTCCAGCAGAAGATTCAGGAGCTAGGATCTTTTAGCTTCACCATCAAAGACTATGTGCCAGCTATCTATTTCAGTCCAGCTGGTCAATAGCATCAACTGCTGCTTTTATCAGTAACAATATTTTTTTTGTGTTCAAATATAAGAGCTCTCCCCATGAAAACAGTGTCACTAAAGTATTATATGAAGTTAATTTCAACACACAGGTTAAAGAAAACCCTCACTTTCAGCAAAAGTGGTTAGTACCTGTCCCACCCTTTATTTTTTTGAGGGCTTTAAACATTAATATTTCTTAATAAAGAGCATAATAAATATAAACACAAAGCCACACAACATGCATGAAAAACAAGGGTTAAAATGCAACTGCATTTCACAGACACAAGTCACAGTCATTAAATTAAGTTATTACACATACATTATAACTTATTTATTATTTCAAGCTATACAGGCAACATAGCACCAAAGAGGAGATTTTCCTCTCAATGAACATTACACAAATATTTTGTTTTTGAATTTTGGAAACAAGTATTTTCTTTCATTTTTATCAGAATAACATGAAATAAAATTCACTACCCCAAGTCTGGTTTATGAAATTATTTGGCCAGTGACATCTGCTATCAGTTATTTCTGATAAGGCCCCCCTCCCACTTCCAAAGTTTTAAAAAATGAATAGCAGATGCTAATGTCAAAATTTCAGGCAGTGGGATATTAATTTAATGTGCTGTATTGGCAATGAGGTATTTTGAAGTTCAACATTAGGCATCAGCAGAAGTAGAGGTAAAAAACTGAAGGTGGTTTTGAAAACCAAGTTCACTGATTCTGAATTCCCTTTTAATATAAAAGATTACTTTTAAAGATATAAATACTTTTTACACATTAGAAAAAGTGAATGAAGGCACTTATCATACATATCAAGAATTTTTGCATTAAAATGAAAACAAATAAATATTTTACTTATGCAAGTTTGGCCTGCTTCTGCTCCTGGAGAAGTCAATGGGATGCCTGGCAGTAGCAACACTGGAAGGAAACTGGGACTATTTCTAAAAAACAGATTCATATACTTAAAACTAATAGTAGATTTCTTCCACTACTGCAAAGACAGAATTACATCTAAATTGTTCTGGAGTAAGTAAGTAGAAAACTGAAGCACTAGAAAGACAGCCACTTTAAAGAATATTACATTATGTGTCAGAAGGGCAATAAGAAATGGCAGTAACACATTTCTTCAGGGTAACTTTGAAAAGAAGCCATAATTTTTATACCTATTTTCTCTGAAATCACAAGTAATACTTATGAAATACATACAAATCCTAAGAGTGAGGAAAAGAAAAATAATTAAAATCTTTATTTTATAAATGTTTCAGACAAACAAAATATAGTTATCTTCTGTAAGGAGTTATCTATTCTTTCTAAAGAAACAAGAAAGGATGAGAACCAAACATATTTCAAGTTGAGACATATCTGGTAAAAATTTTCATGATAAAATTAGGTAACTACCAACACTCATACAAGAATTGATTGCCCAAATGAAATACAAAGCTTCCAAGGTAACATCAACTGCTACCACCAACTGCCTAAGCAGAAACTTTGCTGTTTGGTGCCTGGATCTTCAAGGGTTTTTGCAGGCACCGAAAAAGTACAGGGGGCCAAAAATAAGATCAAACTCCTAATTTATCAAAATTCTCATTGTCCAAAAATGTGAACAAATTTTCCTTACTATGCAAAGCCTGAAGGTATCATCTTCTCATATATGAATTGCTTATTCTATTCCTCAAGTGTAATTCCTGCCCAAGCTTCCTAAAATCTTTAGAAAATATATAAAAAATTAAAGGTACAGACCTTTAGAATTTGAGATTTACTTGCCTCACATTCATTTGGACAACTACAGAAACCAGGAACAGAGGAGTACACAGCCTTTAAGCTTTGTGAGGGTCAGCTCCAGTAGCCACTGACAGACACTACAACGTGTAACAGCCAACAGCTGCTAAACTACATAAAGCATCAACCAAAATTTTGGCTTCAAATCACAAACTGGACCTTCCTTGCAAGGGCCCTTTTGTGCATTTACAAGATATGTTTCATGTTAATTATGATGTGTAAAATTAAGCTGTTTGTACTAGGCTACAACAGCATTCCTGTGACTAAAGCTTTTACTGCTCCTTCCTAATAGTCATCCTTAATGAATAAATTTTGCTCTGCCTAAACAGCAACAAAAAACGACTAAGTGTCTGTGTTGGCAGCATTCAAACTAGCTAAATTACTAAAATGACAGCATATTCAATATGTGAGCCTGCTTTAATTCCTGAATCTGCTATTTTGTTTCTGCAGCATGAGATAGTGTGATGAAATTAAATCTTTTATGGCTTAACCATAGCACTTGCAATCATATATAAAAGAGGCCTTTCTCTGATTAACAGAATCCATTCTAAACTTCGTTTTTGAAGGATTAAAACGGCTTTTTATGTCACTTGAGAAATAAACCAACATGAAAATCTTTATAAAACTAAGCCATTTGCAACATTTACCATACAAGATCTTCAGTTTGCCCTATTAATGTAGGGCAAACTGAATTACTCAGGGAACCAACAAGTTGTAGATAATTCTTGATCAAAAAGGAAAACAAACACTGAAATCAAAGGCAGTTGTGTGCTGAACCCTGCTTGTCTTCTCAGCACCTGATGAATATTAATTAGCGAGTCACTGCTAATTATTTGGAAAATGGCTAAATAAGATATTCTGGTGTCTGCTAAACACAAACCCTAAACTCTGCTTTGCGTAGTGGAAGAAAGAGATAACTGTGGTAAACCATTAAATCAAACTTACATTTACAGTCTCTTTGCAATAAATTAGAGTAGCTTATATAAATATTAGCAATTGTTATAGTTGAAATAGGACAATTTTTTTAAATGCTGCCATATTAATTCAAAGAGACAAATGACATAATTTTATTAATAAAAAAACCCCAAATAAGTGTTGTCCCAGACCATCTCCCAGGGATGTCAATGACAGGTTTTTTGCTGATTTTCATGGAACCAGAACTGGATCCAACCTCTTTTGATTGCCATTATTCCCCTTAGAATTTAGCACAATAATCAATATTGTTGTCAAATTCACAGCTTGTGAATTATAATTTGATCCATATTGCAGAGCTTGCTATGATTACTTCAGTATGTTAATAATCTGCTAGTGGCAGTTTTAAAGACTAATGGTGATTACAGTACACATTTTTACACATTAATGAACAGTGACATGTAGACAATAACATATTATAGTTACATACATAATTATACATAGGTAACTTTAATTAGTCCCTGTTTTAAAACCACTAATATAAACTTTTATACACAAATGTACAAGTAATATGGCATTAAATGTTTGATGACAGAGTAAAATATACACGGATGTGAGTTATTTTATACTTAAATATACTACAGGAAAAAAGTTATGCACTAAAAATTTAGGGTGTTTTTGCAAATATAAATACATAGATAATACTACAGCATAATTTACAGCATAAACTTGTAAATTTAAACACATATCAAATTGTAACTTCCAAGTGGAACACCTGTTAAGTACTGTTATGATGATTTCTGGTAATTTTCAAAATATTCCCTATGATGTTTTACAGACCATGATACTGTTCCCACTGAAGGAAATGGCTGCTTTTCATTTAATTCTATGACTGCAGGAACAATTTATTTATAAAACTACATAGGCTATATTCCACATGCATTATTATTTCACTGTTATCAAATTAAAAAATGACATAAAATCTTTTAAAAGACATGGGGAAATAGAGTGACAGAAAGAACAAGAAAGCAAAAAATATTATTGAATGCTATCGTACCGATTTCCACGGTCCCCGATGCCAAGAAACATCACCAGGGCAAGAATGCACATTACATTGTGCCATGTTAGGTGGCTTGTCTAGAATTTCACAGTTTTGGTCACCCAACATTTGGCCAGTGGGAAGCTGACATATCACCAGTCTTGTCTTTATTCCATCTCCACAAGTCTGAGTACACTGAAACACAGAATTTTATATGCAATAATTTTATTAACAGAGTCATCACATACCATCAAACCAAAAGATATAGCAATAATCAGTACATCATATTATTTACTATGTCTATTTCCATATTCCCGGGACACTCTATTCAAGAATAAGGACTTAAAGTTTAATCTCATGTAATTCTCTCACCAAAACCTTTACCAAACTACATTTTTATGGTTTATCAAGTGATTTTCTGCAGAAAGTCTCAGTGACAGACACTCCATTAAGGAGAAGTAATTGTGAGAATAAATGTCCATGTATCTCTTTCTTTAGTATGATGAAAAAATGGAAATTTGTCATAAAAGTAGTTTTCCCTGCCAGGAAGTGGCAGAAAATTCAGAAAACTCAGATACAGGGCACACTTTTACACAGTCCAATACAGACTAAGTGTAAAATACTTATAGGATGTGTTTTCTGGGTTTCAGCTTGCTTGTAATTCTTCAATACCAGTTCTCATTCCTAATGAGCTCTTAAAGCCAATCTATAATAGTTCAAACCTTTTTATTGTATTCTCAATGGTTCTAAATTAGAAAAAAAATGCATCATCTGCATGAACTGTACCCCAAGCCTATGGTTATGGACAGAAAAATTATGACATTTAGACTGACCTTGAGAACTGAATGGCTAAATCTGGCCAAAACAAGGAGAAAAAAGGTAAAATAAAAAAGTCACTCAACCAATTTTTCTTCTTTTTTCAATTCCAGTAACTGATTTGCAAAAGTAAGAAAAGTGGGCAAGAATCACAAGAGGTTAGATCAGAATAAATACAAAAAATAATCAGCTTTAACTCTTTCTGTAGCATTTGAGCAGGAATGTGTGGTCAAAATATGACATCACACAGCATGGAGAAATTATTCTTCGTCCAATAACATCAAATGTGTCATCAAAATGTTCCAACCCAGGCACAACTTTTAGATGCATGATCCTATCTCCATACTTCTAATTTGTAACTACAACCCAGTAGTTACTAATACTTGCAGCTACTATTGTTAGTACCTATGAAATTACATGGAATAAAGTTTCTCTACAGCTTCTTATGCTCATTTTTTTCTTAGACTAGCTATTGCACTGTGGTTTTTCTGCATACAATCCAGCTTTTTGTAACAGAATATAAGTTTGTGTGTCTCAAGATACACATTGCACAAAAACTATATGATTTGTTGATGTTGTATATCCTTAGCCTCACGCAATACTTACTTCTTTTGGATGTATATTTACATTACTCATATTTCCACTACAGTTCTGGATTTGATCAAAGAATAAAGTTTAGATAAACAGGCTGAAACTCATTCTTTTTAAATTTTAAACTCTATTAAATAAGCAAAAACAAGGTGTTCAGTTCCACTCACAATCACATAATTACGTTTCTACTTCTAAGCTTATGTGGTAAACAATGTTCCCCTTTGTAAGTGAAATGCTCTTACTTCTCCCCAGTTCCCAAAGTTCCACTGTGGGCAGGGTCCAGAATCACAGTGTCTCGACTCTGAAGGTTTTGTTGCCTCATCACAGTTACTGGCACTTCTTCCTTCCTCATCTTGACACACTACGACTCGGCGGTGAAATCCACCTGCACAAGTACTAGAGCACTACCAAAACAGGTAAACATACATTTTGCCATTGCATGATCTAAGAAATGTAAAATACGTTGCTTAAAACAGCTTGGTTTTAAACCTTAATTTCAAAACTGAAATTTTCAAATAAAAATGACTACTATGTAGAAGTATTTTAAATTTGAAATCATGGAAAAATTACACTTAGAATTTAATATATTCTGAATAACAATAAGAACAACAATACTTTTTAAAATTAATGTGCTTCTCTTTTGACCAAACCTGTACTGCAATAACATTTCTAGAAATGCTGACACACGTGACAGAACAAATTAATAAGTTCTAAAAAAATTTCTTACTGCTCCCCAGGGTCCAGTTCTCCATTGATATCCTCCAACAGAAGGACGATTCCACTGGTTTACATTGTCTTGTGGAGGGTGTATTGGGAGGTAACCTATTTCTGGAAAACGGCTTGGATGGTCATGTATTTTTGGAACATGATGATAAACTGGTGGACATGGTGGCATGTTACATTCTTGCTCCTTAGGAGGTCGGCCTTCAGGATCACAGTAATTCTCACTGATTTGCTGATAATAGTTGACACAGATGACTTGTCTTGTTACTATTCCACTGTCACACGTAACTGTGCACTGACCAAAAGATTAACACAGTGTTTGTCACAGAACATTGATGATTAATAAACAAATACATTTATATTTACTTTTGACAAGAACAAACATATACTTTGCTTTTTCAAGGTATGCAATTTCAATCACGCTTGTGAAAAAAAATGAACTCTCGATTTCTAAACAGAGACTTGGCCAGCAATCTAAATACGCACATTAAAAATTGTTACAATTAATACTTACAGGGGACCAATTTCCAACTTTCCACTCTCCACATGGGCTAAAGCAGCTTGAAATTTCAGCTGGTCGTGGTAAATGAGCACACAAAGATTCGTCTGCTATCTCTCCATGAGCATCTCTACAACTCACATAGCGAGCACGATCGCCCTTCCCACAGGATGCAGAGCACTGTCCATGAACAATTCAAGGTCATCACACTTTAGGAGACTAAAACAAGATCATGCAAGCATCTAAAATACTAACATAGTTTTTGTTGGCTTGGAACTGAATTGCAGTTCCTTAACACTCATGAAGCATTTCAGTTTATTTAAACAGACAGCATTTAAACTATAACATGGAATAATTACACAGTTACAAGTAGCAACAGAAACATCAGTAACTTCCAGAACACTTTGGTTGTTACACAGAAATGCAATATTTGCATCAACTGTTAAAATAAAAACAGATATTAACAATCCATTTGCCATTATGGTTTGTATTAGCAAATTCCATTCAGCCCCTTCTGATGCCTTTATAGCCGAGACGTTCAAGGTGGACTTAATGAAGAACTGCTGAGTAGCCTCAGTTTATGCATCCTTTACTGCTATTTAGTTAAAATAGCTGTGCAAAAATATAACTGCATTATATGCTTTGTTAAATATCTCAAGGGATTAACAGACACATCCACATCTCATAGATAATTTTAAATTTTCTCATTGCTATCAAGTAAAACAAATTTTCAACATTATCAAAATAAAAACCTTGCATTGAAGAAAATTTATATAGGAACCGTTTTACTAATGCTTATTTTACAAAAAAATGTCAAATTAGATCTTTAAATAATCCAGCTGTTCAGTATTACTATTCACATAAAAGATTTAAATAATATTTCAAAGTCAAAGATGTTCTCCATACTTAGAAACTGATCAATTGCATTTAAAAAAACACTTCTTAGTGCACTGTCAATCATACAAAAACTATTCCACTCAGAACCCCAGCTCCTAGAATTCTGCTTTTTTCCTGTTATTTTTCCTGGTTGAATTTGAAGCACACAGTTTGCTGGGAGTGTCTACATGCTCCTTAAGAAACAGTTTCTTTTCTTAAGAAAATATTAGAACTTCTTTTTAATCTATCCCAAGCAGATTTCAGTCTGAAAAATATATTAATGAAAGCTTCATGGAAAAATGGGTGAATGAGTGGAGGGCTGCCCTGCAAGGTATGGCTGCTACATTACATACTGGGGTCCATGATCCATATCTCCATTGGGTCACCTTCCCCACATGAACTAGAGGAAGTGAAGTAGTCCATAATTTTGTATTTTCTGGACAAGAGGGCAATTCACATTCCTGTGGGGGTGAGGGAAAAAAAAAACCTTTTGAAATATACATTTTGGAAGAGCCAAATGTAAAGCAAATGGTTAGCATTAACTAACATGTAAATACTATGTTTTTCATTTTCCCTGGAATTATTCAAAGACCTTTAATTGAATTGCTTTGTTTTGTTTTAAATGGAGTGTCAAAGAAAATTTATTTAACCTTAAAACTGCATAAGTAATAACTAGTAATATTGGCACTATGAGAAAGAACAGTTTTGGCCAACTTGTTGGAGAGAAGGAGCATAGACATTACAGTTTCCTGCTTCAGAGCCACAGGCAGCACAGAAGGACCAAGCAAAGACAGTGGCTGTGCTATCCTGTCCTTTATACCTTCAGCTGCTGAGAATATAAATTTGCCCAGTTTCAGTCAGTAGCCAAACAGGTATCACAATTAAAAATGCAAAGGATACTCAAACCCAGTGTTTGCATATCTAAGCGGAAATAAACTATACCAATTAACTGGCTTTTATATTTAGAAGCTTATTAAAGAAGCCGGTTGGGTACTATTTATTAAGCAGGATGGCAAGCAGTGTCCTTAAAATATTCTATATGTTGGAGCTTCCTCCACTGCCAAATAACCACAGGCCTTTGGATTTCTTGAAGTCATATACTCTAACCCTTCAATCACATACCAACTTTCAAACACCTTTTAAAATTACCCTTCTTTTACTTAATTCCCTAGGCAAATTTTGACATTTGTGAAGAAAAGCGTAGAGTCTCAGTATTATTTTCTCATTTTAGAAGTGATGTACTCCAAGTTCCCACATAGAGTCAGGAGAAAAGAGTTGTAATTGGACACTTTGGAAGTGTCCAAGAGAAGTAGAGGTATTTTTTAACTTACCTGGCTGTCTCTGGGACGAGCAGCAGCGTCGCACTGCCTGTCGTCGTTCAGAATAACACGGTAGGTCCCAGTAACGCACTTGACTGCGCGCACCTGGTATCCGCGGCCACATGTCACAGCACACTGTCAAAGGCAGGAGTTTCATACACTTGAAATAGCGCTATTTATAATCAATCTCATTTTTAATTGCATTTTCTACTTTAAAGCTCTCTCCAGAATGAATAGGAATGACTACTGAGATGGCATTAACTGCCTTTGTGGCAGACCATCAGATACTTAACCAGCATCCTTAGCGCACCAACGAACAGCGCTTGTGCAGGAAAAAGGCTTTCTCTCTTCCCCCTTTTCCATCCCCTGCCGTGAGTAAGCTGGAGGCTGGGCAGCAGACTGGGAAGGAACACTGCCAGAACAGCTGACCTGACCTGATCAAAGGGACAATCCATGCTCTACAATGCCATGCTCAGCAATAAAAACTGGTGAAGAGAAAGCAGAGGAGGGGAGAGGGAGGAGTAAGGAGTAGCTTCAAATGAATCACTAACTGCAGCTGTTAAATGTCTTTCCCTTCACTACAGAGTTTGACCAGAGTGCACTCAAAGAAGCCACCTGAAATATTAGATGGCTAAAAATACTGTGACACAAATCCTATCCCTATAAACGTTGTGGCTGAAGCACAAGTACTTGTAAAAACCTTGCTGAGAATGGCTATTACCAGGTGGTACAGTGGAAAAACTGCAATGAAAAGTTCTGCTCCAGTGACATAGAGTGGTAAATTACTTGCATGAGCTATTTCAGAAAACTATTTTTTATTCATAAGAATTCTGTCATGGGACTGAATTAATATTTTATTTAACTTTTGCATTTAGCTTGTAGGAATGGAAAGTCATCGCCTTGTGATCACAAGATTACTCTACATTACGTTAGATAACCGTGTGGTTATCTCTAAGGTAAAAAAGTAAAAGAAATGTCTAAATTAAAAATATACTTAATTTCTAAAGGTATATTTATTCTGTATTTTAATAACAGGTTGTACATAATAAGATAAAGATCAGCTGCTATTTGGTTATGATTTCCCACTAACATCCAAGAAACACTAAATAATGTTCTGCTGGTTTAAGTAACCTGATCTTATAAAAGCCACATGAAGTTGAGTACCTTATATTTTTTAATTAATTTTCATCTATTTACTGACAAAAATTTCCTTCACAAATTAATTCTCTTTTTTCTAGCATTTTAAATCCACTCTGGTTTACATTAGATGAGTGTCACACAGGAACATATTTTTCAACAGCACTTTCACATAAAGAGATAGCAGAGCTTTTATCACTAAAGATAAAAGCAAAATATAACAATAAAATACTAAGTCATTTCCCCTGCTATTATTAGCATATACATTTCTATGACTGATTGAAGTATATTGTAGATTGAAGACTGATCTATATTAATTGAAGCTACCACTTGAATATGCCCACTTACCTATAAATATTTTGGTTTTTACCTGTCTTCTTCATCTGAACAGTTTTCTACCCTCATTTTTATTATTCTGGTGATGTAATACACTGATGTGCAAAAGCATCTTTGATATTAAGGCTCAGGATCAATTACTATTTTAGGCATTTAACTTACATATGGGTGTTCCTAAATTACAAGTCAGACAGCCAATAGGACCCTGCAAACAAACATGTGAATCAATTCAACTAAAACAACTGCTTAAGATCCAACTAAAATGTTAAAAAAGTATTGTTTTGTGATTAGTCATAGCCTAAGCTATAAAACAAGAAGCCAGGAATCCTTATGTACTCACTGATCCCCAAGGCCCTACTTGCCAAGATGCACATTCATGAAGTTCACAGGGTGTTACTGGCTCTGGTCTGTAATTTGGGTTACAGAAATCATCTCTCAGTTGTTCATCATTAAGTTGGCACCAAACTTGACGATGCTTCATTCCTTTGCCACATGTCACAGAACACTGTAAAATTATTATAAACATCAGTTTGCATAGACATGAATCTGCATTAATGGCTTCAATTTCTGTTAGTACTTGCTGGATTTTAAAAATCTCATAACAAAAATATTCCATTAATCTAAGTAGTCCAAGAAACCCTATTTTTAATGAACTTTTCATTTCCTGTTAAGTTCAACTCAAATGCTAATACAAAGAAATTAATATTAAGATTCTAAAGCTGCAAATTATGAAAACTATGTGCAGATCATTTATTTCCATTACAATAATAGCACATATATCACAGCTTTTACTAGAAAAATGTTCAAACAGTCCACAATTTTTTTATATCCATCTAACCTATAATAAAATTAATATAATTCTATTAAACAGTTGGCTGTATAGTTGTCATTGCTTCATAAAAAAAGGAAGGTATGCAAATTACTGCAAATACATTTACTTTATGTATCTTCACTACCTCATTTTAATGTAACAAAATTAAGAAGAAAAATAAATTCTAGGAGTGTTTTACAGAAGTTCTTATGCCATTCATAGATGTGTGATGTGTACCAGACAAATCATAGGACTTCAGAACTTTCATAACCATGTGGCCCAAAATAAAATAAAACCCCTAAACACTATTTTAATACCAATGACCAGGACCAAATGCACTTTAAGTTTTACACAGTTTCATTACCTCACTCCAGTCAGTAACCGACCAGCTTGGACATAAGAATTCATTGCAGCTCTGTGTTACAACTCTTGGAAGTTCCTGGCATTCTCTGTCAGGAAGATGACGTCCCAAGTTGTTCATACAAAAAGCTTCTCTGGTTCTGACACCTCTTGCACAGCTCCTGGAACACTGTGGTGTATAGTTACGAAAAAGGAAACAATACAATAAAACCAGGCCAAAATACATTATCAGTCTTAAAGGTCAAAGATGGTAATGATTGCTCCAGACAAAAGTGTCCTCCATTTAATCCACAGAATGCTAATATGTTCATTTGAGATAAATTCAGCAATTTGTGTAACAGTTCCAAGATAAAGCTCTAATGAAAAACAAAAACAAAATTGTACAGAACTAAATTATTAAGTAAATAAAATATACAACTTTAATTACCAGATATATAAGGGAGTTGCTGAAATATAAAGGTTGGTATTAGCTGATTCTGCATATCTGTACTTGTCAAACATTGCTTCCTTTTAGTTGTTAAACTGAAAATATAGAGGAATAAAAATTTGGTATGAATGCTAACCAGAACTATAATGGTACAATTACAAAGTTTTAAATCTGTACCTCTGACCATTCTGTGTAGTGCCAACTTCTTAACATACAGTCACCATGGCAAGGCTCCCTGGCTGGTGGTTTCTGCTGATCAGCACAGTACTTATCCTCCACTGGAGCACTAAGTCCTCTTGCAATAGAGTACTTCATGCAGTGGATCTCAATAGACCGATGTCCTGGGCCACACTTTGATGTACAGTCACTTTTGCCAACGCTGTGCCACCTAAAATGACAAACTGTTGTAGAAAGCTAACTACATTTTAAAAAATATGACCATGGCAATTAAAGCAGAGAATGTGCCAAGAATTACAATGTAAATATAGATACGCATTTTAGGGAACAAATAAAACTGTAAACTCTATCTCATGACTGGATTTTCAAAGCAATATAAAAGAATTTGACTCATAGGCTTAAAAGGAGTTTTTTCAATTTAAAGGATCTTTTGTCTTATCTCCTAGGTGACTTTGAAAAACGTAAACTACAATTCTAACTCTTCATCCTCTAACACTTCAGTGTGGGCTATTTTGGAGTGCAAAAACACAAGTCCATTTCAAATTAGCTCCAGTTGTGGGTACAATTCTGGTGGAAAACACAGCAATACAAGCCTTTGTCCCAGAATATACAGAACAGATTCACAATTCTGAGATTTTGTACTTTACCAATAAAAATTAGAAAAGTACCCTAGTTCTATGTGGCGTTGAAGGTGTAAATGTCATGTATAAAGCCATTATACCAACAGATTTAAGGAAAACAAGAAGAGATGAGAAGGATGAGGAAGGTAGAGAGGGATGGAGGGACAGAGGATAAAGCAATCTGAATTACTTTTCAATGTCAATCAATAAAACCATACAAGACCACAATAACTCCATCAGTTAGGAACCTTTTTTACCTTAATTCACACTCTGTATTACACTCCTCAAAGACAATTGGTACAGTGGGTATAAGTTCACATCTTTGATCAGACACTACCACACGATCACTTTCACGTATACATGTCATTCTTCTTCTTCGAATACCTTGAAAAAGCATCAAAAGAAGTAAATAAGGGCTAAAATAAGGGCTAAAATAAGACTGCCTTATGGATTCCATTCATCATTTAGGAACTGAGATACCTCATTAACACAAATTGCCATATACAGCAGAGTCTGCACAAACATGCTCCTTTGGGCAGCTCACTACATTCCAGGTGGAGAACAACCTTTCCCAGTCACCTTTTCCACCTCCCAGCTGTCCTACAGTGATCTCATAGGATATCAACTTTCAGAGAACTACAAAAGCGCAACATTCCATTTACTCATCAGGCTAAGTATTCCAAATGCATCATGTGTGTCCTGCTAATTAACATATTTCCTAAACTACCATGTTAATTTAGACGTTGTGATCCTTTCCCTTAAAGAAGCAGAAAATTTGATCACAGGGTACCTAAAAGATCTGGAGTTCTGGGAGAAATACCACAGTTGACAGCTGTCCTGCTTCTCTACCACATGAGCATGTATACAACCAGAAGAAACTCACCATCACATATTTTCACACTTTTCTAGCACCCACTAATAAGAGTATTTGTCAAAAATCTGTGAACATACACTTTTATATATACACATTTCATAAATGCTGAGGCTTTATTTTTATACTGGAATGGCCTAGAGAGTAACAGTTTAAAATAGTAAAATATATCTTTAAACAGCTTCTTCCAATGTAGCAGATAATCAAAAAAAGACAAATAAATGAGTATGAAAGACACCAGACAAATCAGTGATAACCTGGAAATGGGACAATGGAAGCCTAATGAATATTAATAGACATACTAATGTATTAAATTTTATTCAACCTTTTTTTAAATAAACTGCTCCTATGTCTCCAAATGTAGGTTTGAATACAGAATTGTACTGCATAAGTACTAAAAACAGCAAAAACAAAAATCAGAAGCTATTCTGTCCTTAAAGGCTCTGTGAACTTAAAGTTTACTGAGGGTAATAAGTTTCTTCCTTACAAGTAATGGTGAAAAGCCAGAGAACTTAAGATGAGTCCCTTCCTAAATCTCACCAGGTCTTTGGTTCTGGTGAAAAAATTACTTCACAGTACCTTGACACATCCTGCTGCAGTCTTGCCAGGGCCCATAAGGATCCCATGTAAACAGATCACCTCTATCTTCTATTGGGACGTTGAATGAATAACGCACATCAGGGTTGTATAAATTCCCTACACACAAAACCTTGATTGAGATAAAATGATAGCTGTTTTTCAGTGAATTTGAACATAAAATTATGAACATAATGATCATGTAGGAAATGTTCAAACTTCTGAGAAAAGTAAACATGCACCTGTAAGGTTAGTTCTTCTTCAACTCTATCAGTGCTGTTAATTCGTTCTATTGTATTGTTTGAACCACTGTACTCAAAAATGGCTCCTTGTATATTGATTTCTCTTTTTGACATGCTTACAACAAAATTTCCATTCAAGATAAAATTTCCGTGGGCATCTGATAAAGCTGTAAGTGAAATAAAATATTGGAAATCTATTTAGTTAAAAGGTTCTACCAATAAAATCTCACCAACATGTAGCTTTATTTTAGTCAATGTAAAAATTTGTATCAAGCAGTTCAAATTAATGAATTCAACTCTAATCATCAGTAGCTTTCACCTGAACAGTGGTCACGGATTTTCTAAGCCATTGGTTTTTCTCTGCATTATAGTACTTAAAAAATATTTGTTCTGCTGAATTGCTGACTGCAGTCCTAACTTTTAAATTTGGCTAGGTTCTGCTACTGCAGAAGGAAACAATAATTATTGGTATTTCTGCCCTATTCTACAGCCCACATCCTTGTGTTTGCTACAGCTACTTCTAGTGAAGTGGGTTTTAAAAGTGAACTTGAAAATAAAAATAAATTATTAAGCATTTGCGATAGTAACTTCATACAATGACCTATTTTCAATAATAAAGATCAATGACGAGTTAAACATCTTTACAAGAAGATAAAATTGTAGTACAAGTTGCTATTCAGGCATTACTACATTTGAAATGGAAGCTAATGTCAGGTGGCGAGGGTTGTTTCTGGGCAGCAGGTGATAGGGAAAACATTTTGGGGATTCTGAAGATTCTTGGCTAGGATGACAATGGAAGAAGAGACAGGAAGTAAATATGCTTCAATATTTTGTCAGGTACTTCAGATACTATGTAACTACTGTGAAATAGAACAACCAAGATTTTTGGTAGGATGCACTTATGAATTCTTTGTTGCTAACACACACTTGGAAATCTATCAGCGTGTGATGACCTTCATACTCTTTATGTCCCAGACATTATAGGAAAAGAGAAAAATGAGACAACTGGTAAGTTTGCTGATGGTCAGACTACTTTGTTCATAAATAAAGTAAACACTTCCAAGATTTAAAACAACAAATACCTACATTATTCCTGAGTTCATTTGTGGCGTTCCAATTAACACTGCGACAACAAAATAAACAATCGACAAAATGATGCAAGGTGCTATAATTCTTAATTCTCTGATGAATGAACACACTCATCTAAGAACTAGAAACCTTAACATCTCACTAATTTAGGTACTAGTTTTCTGAAAACTAGTATCTACAGAGACACAGGCCAATGAATATACAAAATAATTAGACATTTTCTCCCACATCTTTATGAGACTTCTCATAATATACATCCAGAGCAGATCTCTGTCAAGAGCACAAAACCTATGCATCAATGTCATACACAGGAGGCTTTTACCAAGGTAGTTGTCATCTTCTGGTTTCCCTGAGTAGCTGTGCTGTTGAATATCAATGTTTGTTGCTCCTTTGGGAATATCTACTACAACATTGTAACCTGCAAATTAATTATACACAAAAAATTGTCAAGTATTAGTAAATATGAAAATAAATTTTCATTCACAAAACCCTACAGTGCACCAGAGACAACCAATACTGAATGCCTTCACGTGTTAGGAAGTGTTAGGTTCTGTGTTCAGATAGGCAAATTCAATTCTTTACCACTAACAGGAGCTCAATCTACTAAGAAAAATCCCTAGAGAGCAGAACTACTCTAGAAAGCAGTCAAATATATCAAGAGGGACTCAGGAAACACTGTGACTGCTCAAAATTTAAGCTTTTACAGAAATCTGGGTAAGTCACTTAACATGAAATATCTCCATCCCCTGTTTATGTGATTGAGGTAGCTTTTCTCTCACAAGAGTATTTCAAGACAGCATGCTAAAGAATGAGTCTTAAATACTAAATATTGCAGTGTTGCAGGCCATATGCATAGGTAGATACAGCTGTTATACTAGCCATGCTTGATCCACCTTCTTCTGCTTAAAATATTGAGTGCACTCCCTTCAAAATACAAATGTTTCACAAATGAGTCACCATTTCTTGTAATAGCTCCAAGCAATATTATGGTAGCCTTGCCACCAGCTAACAAAATAAGGTGCATCGAGATCTACTTTTTAAAAAGTCACACTGCACATAAACCTATATTAAAAAATCCAAACATGTTTCTCACAGATGCTAACCACTAATTCAAAAGGAAACTTAAGGCTGAGAAAAACTGAGTACAGCAAACATTGGAAACAAATAATAAACACAAACATGTAATCTGAGGTATTAATAATTTTTTTTAATAATTTTTCCACTTATTTCACTGTGTTTAACAATATTACTTTAGTTGGCTTTAGTTGATGCACCTCTGTGGGTAAAATTTTAAATGGCAATATCCTTTTCATTTTGTACTGGGTTTGACTGGGATAGAGTTAATTTTCTTCACAGTACCTGGTAGGGGCTGTGTTTTGGATTTGTGCTGGAAAATGCTGATAATTCAGGGATGTTCTAGTTATTGCCAAGCAGAGCTTACACAGTCAAGGCCTTTTCTGCCTCTCACCCCACTCCATCAGCGAGGAGGCTGGGGATGCACAAGAAGTTGTGAGGGCATACAGAGGGATATCCCAGGGATTGACCACAGGGATATCCCAGACCACTGGGCATCATGCTGGGCACATAAAACTGAGGGAAGAAGGAAGGGGGGAATGTTCAGAGTGATGGCATTTGTCTTCCCAATTCACTGTTTTGCATGACAGAGCCCTGTTTTCCTGGTTGGACACCTGCCTGCACATGGGAAGTGGTGAACAAATTCTTGCTTTGCTTTGTGTGCACAGCTTTTGCTTTACCTATTAAACTGTCTTTATCTGCACCATCTGAATTTTCTCACTTTTATTCTTCCAGTTCTCTCTCCCACCCCACTGGGAGGTAGTAAGTGACTGGCTGTGTGGTTCCAGCTGGGGTTAAGCCATGACAAATTTAATAATTAGTTAACTTCCAAGTGCTTTTAATCTATTAAAACTATGCCATGCATTTAAATGAAAATTTAATCTAATTACAGATCCATCACATTTACCAGCTGGGGGCAGCACTGTAATTGCAAATTGATAACATGCATGCTCTGGATAAATACACAGTTTGGTCAATCTTTCAAGAAAACCAAAACACAGTTAAAAAAACCCCTCATCTCACATGCTGAAGACTTTGTGGTAATAGAATGACAAAATATGGAAATAACCTATAAACAAAACTGCATAGCATGTTGTGAAGGATACACAAAGAGAATAAATCACATACTAGGACACTGAGAATGACCATTGTCCACGAAAGCCTCAGGTGCCCTAATTTGATGCAATAATAATAGCCAACATAGTAATAATGTATACATAATTAGGTTACCGTTTCCTAAAATGGAAGCCAAGTAAATTAGTATTTTGCTGTAATGAATTTTTGATTATTTCTTCCCTACTGTTTACACAGTTACTGACAACATTGTAACTGCATGACTGTAAGCACACACCACAGGCTGCTATTATCAATTCCAAACTCTGCCTTAGTAAAATGGCTCATTTCAGTTTGAAAGGGAACCAAATGAAGTTAAAAGAAAAAGATCAAGTGCACATCAGCATACTTAGCTTGTGATCCTAATTCAGAATTTTTTTGGAAAATAGTACTTCCTCAGACAATGTCTTCAGTCATTAGCCTAGGGATGTCTTAGACCTCCCACAGACACAGGAGTTTTAGTGATCAGCTAAGTACAATTTCCTCTTTCCATGGCTGTATTCCTACTTGAGCACACCCCGTGATAATCCCAAATGTTTAGCACACTGTTCATTGGTATAATTCAATATTATCTCTTATATGCTATAATTCGGGAATTTGAACATAATTTAAACCATTCCACTAACTGTAAAACCAAATAATAACTCAAGGTTTTTCTCATCCCAAAACATGGGGGCTTTTTTCCCCTCCAACTTCAATTTGAAGCAAGTAAGTTTGTGACAGTGGAAAGTCATTAAATCGGACTGACAGTCTTGACAATATTTGCATAATGGCAGTTTCACATGGCAGTGTCACTTGACCTGTAGCAAATATGTGTGTGACAAAATTCATGTGCTGTCTGCAAGCAATTTCTTAGGACAGACACAAGAAAAAATACATGTATTTGCATAGGAAGGGTAGTTGTATAATTTTTTTTGTAATTTTCAATGGGTGTGTGCCATCTGCCAGGGGAAAAGAAAATCCAACAGGATACTTGGCATACTTTCCTCATCAGGAGCAATCCCTTTGTTCTATGAAGATCCTATTTGGCAGCTCTCCAGGTATCATTTTCACTTCACCTGTGGTCTCTTTCAACCAGTGAAGTGGCATGAAGGAGCCTCTAAGCTGATATTAACCTGGAGACTTCTGTCCTTACGTTCTATGCTCTAACTACCTAACTGCACTGCTACACACATACAGTGGTCTCTCCATACTTCACAGAAAAGACCACATATAGAACTATCAGTAGCTGTATTAGAGTAACTAAATCAAATAAATAAAAAATACCAGGGTTATTCAGAACTTTCTCATTCACTACCTGTCAATGAGGAGGAAAAAATATAAATATTGTTACCCCTGGTCTCTGGAAGGAGGAAGGTCAGATTTCACAGGCTGTGTTTTTCACTTTAAGAGAAAAAGAACCTCATCAGCTGCTCACAGCACAAACTTCTATCTATCTCCTTACATAACCAAAATGAGACATTGAAATATGTCCTTCAGCTGCAAAGTTTCAGACCAGAGAATGCAAAGTACAAAGCAGGAAGAATTAATCCCTTTAAAGTACTTTTACTCTCATAATTTCTTTCATTTTGGCTTTGACCTCTGAGGAGATTGATTTTTTTTCACTTGAATGGGTTAGTATGCCATAGTGTTTGCCTCTGCATCTTTGGGAGGGAATGTGACTGAAAATCAAAGATATTTTTGTTGATAGAAGCCCTAAAGAACATACACTGAAATCCTGCTTCCTTAAATGTAAAGAATAATTCCTAAGCCACAGTGAAGTGTGCATTAAGATTAAAAAAAAAGGCAAAACAAACATACCATAATGAGCACTGTTGAAAGTACCTGCAAGTGTCTTACATGAAGAATTATCACCACCACAGATTCCACATTTGTCTCTCCTTGCCTTTGAATTCAAAACGTGATCACAGCCTGCTTGCTACAAAAAATAATAAAAATAAAGAGGCCCAGTGTCACTCAGCCCAATGGAAAACAATAAGTAATGTTAGCTTCCCACTACCCCAAAATATTGTTGTTCACTGTATATATCTAGTCTTCCTTGGCAATTCATTAAAGTGGTTTTGGATTCTACAATGTAAGGACAAAAGAGAACGGTGCAATCCCAATACACTCCATATGTCAAGAACTGCTTAAGAATACACAACAGTACATAAAGGTTTTGTATTAAAAAATGAACATAATTTATAAATTTTAATTTATATTTATATTAAAAGACTTGGAAATCTAAAAGCAGTATGTATATATACGTGGTCATCAACTCATTTAAAGTCTGTCATTACTGAAAAGAAGCAAAGGAATATACATAGACTGTGCTGGTTAAACTAACATAAGCACAATTTTTGCTAATGTAACTTTACTTACACTTCCAAGGGTTTTTTGAACTATGATAAACACGACAATTCTCTGCCACTTCCTCTTTATTCAACCACATAAGAATAAGCTATATTTTCTCCTCATTCTGAATTTGCTCAATCAGCAATTTCACTGCAATCAGCAAAACCTCAACAAGGCTTGACAAAAAAGTCTTGAATTGTTAAAATATAGCACCGTGCTTCTCCTAACAAAACCTTGTGGCAATGCCATAGCTGCTATTAAGCAAAGAGTGCTGAATTGATTTAAGGGTCAGTTCCCCCTGATTTTACAGTAAAGTAATAATTACATAATCTATCTACCCTTGGATTTTCTACTATTTATTCTTTGGTAGCAGACATACTATGCTAATAATCACACAGCATGCTTCTTTCCTCCCTTTATACTAATTTTGGATCAGTTTCTTACTGCTCACTTTCACATATAAGGCTTAATGAGGAAAGACTGTGGGTCTTCAGGTTCAACTATACGTTCTTAACTTAATTGCTTCCATTTCCAGATCTTTAATTTGATAGGTAATAAAATTAGCTTAAGTGAACTCAGAACATCATACTTTAGTAGTGTTTCTTTATATTAATATTTAATATCTACTTTAACACCTGTTAAAATTGATTTTAATAATTAATAAGTTTAGATTTAAATACCCTGCATAAGCCTTGAACACAAAGGTCATTGGTTTCTGCTCCACAGGGAGTACCATCAGCAACTCTGTCCTTCAGCTGATAGTAGGAAGTTGTTCCAGAAACTCGGCAAAAAAGTTTACAGCGATCTTTCATAGAAACTGGAAAGAAAATCCAAGAGGTTTCTGGTCTGTTTTAAAACTTTATTTAAAGTAACATTTTCATTGCATTAACTGAAAAGATGTGTAATTACTTACTACCACTGTATTTTGGAAGCCAGCGAACAGCAGAAGTGAGACCATTGATATTGAAGTGTTTGCCATCAAATTCAGAGCACTGTTGCTCCCGAAAATCTTTTTTGCCTTTTGGACACGAATCAGTATTACATGACCGAAATTTCATCCTGCGACCAACACAGTACTTTCCTTCATTTCTTGGCCTAAAAGAAAGGTAAATGTAAAACACACTTATTTTCTAAAGTTGCTGTTTTCCACAAGAAGTGGCTTCAGCCACTGATCTAAAGAGGAAAATCTCACACAGCATTCTGTCGGCTGTGTAACTGACTTACACACACTCATTCTACTGTGCATTCAATTACACCCAAAATAAATCCAATCCTTGTAAAATACTGCTGCTGAGGTGGTAATGTTGCTATAGATGTTTATTAATGTATTATTATTTTTACTTCTCTTACAGCTGTAACTATTTAGCTTGGGTAAAAGCATTCATAATTTTAATGTTTTTATCAATTTAGCTGAGATTACAGCCATATTTCTATGCACCATTCTATGCACAAGCAGCTCCTCCCTCAGTAATTTGAAATTATTATTTTACAGAGTGACAAAGAAGACAATTAGGAGCTGGCACAGTCTTTTCTGTAACCCTAATAATGGTTTCACTTTGGGGATCAAAAGAATAAAAAAGGGAAATTGTGGAAAATACCCCATTTACTGTAAAGTCTAAAATACATTTTAACAGTTATAAACCCTGATGGAAATAATTCAGTATTAGTATGTTCTTGGGGAAGAAAAAAAGAATAAATCAACAGCATATTGATACTATCAATCACTACAGACTGAAAGAGGCATTATCTAATGGCAATCTAGCCTACTGCCTCTTACTCATCAGAGTAAATAAAATAACCTGGGCCATTTGATTGAAGTTCATTTATCCTACTGATAATATCAAGCTGACATGACTTCCTAGAAAAACCCTGAAACCAGTCAGGCACCAGCTGTGGTTCTGCTCCTGGACAAGCTAAGGGTAAAGTTCTCCTTGACTTTTATTACAGAGAACAAAACCCACATTCAGTGGGAATTATTCAGGAATTATTCAGTCAATGTAATTTTCTAGTTGTAAAGGGAAGTTTTAAATGCCTCTGTTATAACCAGTTCTCCTTCTGGGTTGTTACTGGTGGCGATATTGTGGAAAACCCTTAAATCAAAGTAAATCAAGTGTTTCACTCAAGAGATTAGTAGAGAATACATGTATTTATTTTCGCAGTTCTCAATGTGAAGAAAGCATCTAATGTTTAAAGAAACCTCAACAGTTAGGAAAAAAGACCCTGCCAAACTAATTTTTTTAGAAACATCTGCAGGAATGGATAATATTGTTGAAAGACATGAGTAATCTAAAAGTCCTCTGCATATTAGAGTCTGTAAACTTATCTCTTTCCAAACATGGCTGAAACAAGCATTTCTTATTGGTGCTTCAAACTGATTTGCACAGCCCACAATACCTCTGTTTTATTTTGAGCCAATCCGTAATTTTTCTAATATCTTCATTATGTAAATGTAAAACACGTTAAAACATAATAAAAAATGTAAAACACAATAAAAAACATACTCTGGTCGATTACACAGCCTGGTGGTGCTCTTGATTCCACCTCCACAAGTTCTTGAACATGAGCTATAAGGTCCCCATGGTCCCCATTCCCCATCTACAGGACGCAGCTCCATCTCTCTGCTCACACAAATTCCATGGCGGCAGTGCTGCACAGTTGACAAACAAAATAAGATTTATAATTCAAGCAAAAGGTTACTGGATATTTTAGGCACAAAAAGAACAAAATTTAAGCACTCGCTACTCTTATCTGGATCTGGATATTTCCTAAAATGTTCAGTTTCCTTTAAGATAACTTACCCAGTAGTCATGTTTTTAAAAATGCTATCCAGAGTTCTTTGATAGCTAGGGAATCTAGTGGATATTGAATACTTATCTATCTTGTCCCTTTATCCAATTATCTCTAAAAGATCTTGAATTCCTGATACATTTTCATGCATAAAGTTCAAAAATAGGTTTACAATTACAAGATTTTTCAGTTTAATTTTGAATTCAGTCTGACACAAAAAGTGAAAAGTTATAAGAAACCACCAAGACAATCAGGGTGTTTTGAACACCTCGAAAGCTGACTATCTAGTGGCATTGTTTGGGAAAAGCAGACAAGCATTTAAGACCTTGATTATGAAAAGCAAGATGATGCTATAGATTCATTCTTGAACTCAGACTTTCATGCCTATAACAAAAGGTGTAAAATATTTTAATTTATTTATATTTCATTATTTTTTTATTTACTACTAATTTAACAAAGCTATTACCATTAAAATGGAATTAATAGCTAAATTTAAAAAAACTAATAATAAAGAAATAATAATTCTTAGAGCAAGATACTACATTGCAATGCCTATTATGTTACTTTAGATCTTATTCTATGTGAAGAACTACCTATTTCCACTAAAAAATTACATAAAAGAGGAATTTTTATTTCATCTGCTGGGATTTACATTATTAAGAAGACAAAGACTGCAAGACTATTTTGTTGTGGTCATGTCAGTTATGAGACTTCACCACACTGTAATTGTACACTTTTATTATTTATAGAAAGTAATTATCCTTTTTTCCCCAGAAGCATCAATCTCTTGCTTCCAAGTATTTACTATCCCTCTTCCTGACTGCAAATATGTGTCCACTTCAGTGATTATTCAAGAAGTGCATGACTAAAAAGTCCAAATGGGAATCTTATGATTGGTGCATGTGTGACTTTTTCCAAAGAATCTGCAGGAACTTCCAGGACTAATCCTACTGATCGGCAGCTGGAATTCTAATTCACTTGTATCCTTTAGAAAATCCCAAGCAGTATATTTGATCACAACATAGTGGAATAGTTTACATACTAAAATAGAATATTTACAAGATACTATAATTTCATCACTACATATCCTGCTGACTTCTATGTGGAAAATGTGTCAACTTTGTCCTTGACTTCAAACACCTTCTGAGGCATCAGACTGCCCTCATCTGGAGAGAAGACACTGGCCAGGGCTGAATACAGGGTCAGTGCTCACACATTATACAGAGAATTCTTTATTTTAGATGCCTCTTTGCAGACTCAGGATTAGATTATACATGAATTAGGTTTGTTGTCAGGAGGGATTCTACTAATTGTATTGACAGGGAGTGGCTCATTCCATCTTTCCCTGCAGGAAAAATAGTATATGGATCAGCCACTAGAGCAGGTTATATCAACTCAATTGCTTGTTATTTCTGAAGCCTAGGCTTTGCCTCTCTGCAAGACAAAACAGCCTCAAACTAGCTTAAACTCTAGAAGGATTCTGATAAATAAAGCCTCTGGCACATAAAACCATTTAATAACCTCTGATACACAAGAGATTAAGTAATAAAACAAGTATTAAAACTCCTATTTTTACATTTAATTTAAACATTACATAGAATTTCTTAAGAGTTATTACAAATTTATTGCAGAAACTACAAAGAAACAAACTTCACTGAACACACAAAAATTGTGTGTAGTCTTTCTGACTATAGCTTACTGGCACAATATTCAAATCTTGCTCAGTGGTTTTATCACTGCCTAAAATAACTCCTATATATAATTTTTTCCTAATTAGTACATGCTTTTGTTATATTGATACTTATGTTCACACGCTATCAAACATTTTGTTCTCAAAATAGGAATTTGTTACAGAAACAGGTTCTCTTTTCAGGCTTCTGCCTGAGTTCCTAATCAAACTTGATGATAAAATTGCCTGCCTGCATAATTCCTTGCATATAGGCTGTATCTTTTAAGCTCTGAATGCCTTCCCCTAAGAATACGATCATTTCAGTTGATTCTTAAACCCAAAGCAAACACAGAACAAAAGCTAGATCTTGGCATAGAACTCTGTGAACGATCCAGTCAATTGGCCAGATCATCATTTAACACTAAAACAAATCCTTTAACATAACAACAAAAAGCCACCATTATTTGACTGCATAGGAATTCTCACTGGAGTGCTTACTGTTAGTTTGTATTATTTTTTTTTTCAAGATGGCCTCAGGTACCTTTATATCCAAGCCTTCTAGTACCTAACATCAAATCCCTTGCAATCAAAGGGAGACTTTCTACATAGTCCATCCATAAGCTAAATAAGGAACATTAAGAACTTGCCTTTCCAAGAATTGTCCTTAGCATCTTAGGAAATAATTTTTTACACTATAGGCAGAGTAGTCTAAATCCTCCTTCACAACATGAATACTGCATTCTAATATAGACAGCGACCTAGCATTTAGGTGCTTCTTCCATCCAGAAAAATGTTTACAATAACTTTAAGGGAGATTTCAAGAAAAGAGTTGTAAAACGAAATTTTACACCCACAACAGTATAATTTTGATCCATAAAAATGCAAAGCATATGCTTACATCTGGGATTTTAATAGCTTATTCAACAAACTTGTCTCAGCTATTATTCAGCTGCATTCCTACAGAAGCAACATGATGAAGTCATGGTAGAAAACTCCAGCACCAGACATGTTCCAGATGTTCTTCTGCATTCGCTTGAATCATTGCTTCACTGAGAATAGTATGATATACAGAGCTTTCATAAACTTAAATATAACTGCTAACAATTTTTTCTACATTTTTTTATGGCAAATATAGCATATGTGTCATGTAAAGTGGGTATCATGCATAATTCCAAACATACCGATTGCAGCAAGTGGCAAGGCTGCTCTAGTAAAGATCAACAGCTGGTTTTCTATCAAAAAACCTAGAAATGCTTCAAATTTGGAATCAATAAACCTATGGGTACCCAAGTTTTTTTTATTAATAATCTCCTTATAATAAGCACTTGGAGTCTTTCCTATGGATTAACCTATGACTTGATAAATTCATTTTGAGAGCTTCCAATTTATCTCTTACTGAACTTTCTAGATTTCCAGGAAAGCAACCTTGAAAGAAATTATTAAAGCATTCCTTGAGAGGCTATGCTCAACTTTGACTGAATCAAAGAGAGTGGTAGATGCATGCAGAACAGGACTAGAACTCCTCTGAAATCAAGCACTTCCCACACAGCCCACCAAGAGGAGAAGTGGGACCCTAAGGCACATAAAAGGAGCTAAACCAGAGCTTGTTAATAAAACGAACATACAAAGCAGAAGAAATGGAGCTTGGAAAGATGTCGAACTGAAGGTGTCACCATAGCACCTCAGGTCTTTATCTCTGTGGCATGAATTCTCAGACGAGTCTACATTTATTACTCAAAAGACATTATCTACAAAACCCACACTATTTGAATTTTTTCAATGTTTTCAATTTTTTCTTGCAAAAAATCTGCATACTTTATTTTTCCCTTGAAACTTCTAATTTTTCTGAAATTATAGCTCATAGAAAAATATTTCACAGAAATCCCAATTTACAGAAAATATTTATGGCTTGAGCCCTACTTTACTCTGTTCTTACAGTTCAAAAAAATCTGCTGCTGCTTTCCAGATGGTGAACATATTCCCCTATGCCCAACTCTGATAAAATCCATCTGATTTTTTTATACTTACTTTACAGCTATACACATAAAATTATTTATTCTTTCAGATTCAATATCTTCATGTATTACATTCATGAGGTAGTCAAGCTATGCAACAATTCTTAATAGTAATCAATAAATGGGTACTACCTACAAGTGCTTTCAACAATTTTTCTTCTTTGGAGGTGGGGTTTTTTTGACTCAAATATGCTTCACTAAATCCAACTGTTAGAGCAGTCCATAGAGCAGATCCATTAATACAACACATGACATTTGAAATCTGAGCTTAAAAAGTTGTTACTAAAATAACAAATGCCTTAATGGATCTTTTCTGTATCCATCACAGCAGTAATGTCGCAAATGCCAAATATAAATCAATTTAGCTTCCTGGAAAATATTAATTACAATTAATAGTCACCCCATGTCTTATGACCATTAACATCAGCACCAACTTGCAGTCTGAGCTTGAGAAGAGCTGTCCCTTAGTCAGGAACAGATGACAATTTTTCAGATTAATTAACTGCTGTTCTTTCTTACATCTTTCAGAGGTAATGACTGTAATTAGCTCTTTACTTCCTAGAGAAAATGGTTTCAGTGTGCTAATAACATAAGAAAGGTTTTTGTATTCTTATACAAAAGAAATCCTCTGAGGCTGGCAAATTAGAGTCAAATTAACTGAAGATTACAAATGAAGTTTACATAAAAGATGAACTTCCTTTCTGATGAGTGACTGACTGAAAAATGGGTTAAACATTGTAACACCAACAGCATGCATAGGCTATAATCAAGCAAAGCTTCCACTGCAGCCTTCAAGTAGCTTTTTCTAATCTTGCAAGACAGAAAGAAGCCATTTGAGAAATAAGAAATTAAGAAAGTAAATTAGAGTTTTTAATCATTTTGAACATATAAAGTTAGTTTTTAAAAAATTAACATTGTTCCCACAGCCCCTGAAGCTGCCAAAACACACTACTATATAAAAGCAGCTCAACATAATAAACCACCCACACTTAAGATAATCACTGTCAGGCAGGACCATGTAAAATCTCAAAAATATTTATTCTCACAATACCCTGACAAGTAAGAAAACACTTCTCTTTGCTGGTGCTGAAGTGAGACATGAAGAAGACAAATACTAGACCAGTAAAGAATTTAAGCACCTAATTTCTGTTCTCTTCTCAAACTACATACAAATCCAAAACTAAAAGCCTCAAATCTTCACTAGAAACTGGATACAACTAGCCTCTACCATCACTTCGGTTTCTATCGAGGTTCTGTAAGTGCCTTGGCTATATCTATTAATTAGATATTCATGACCCTTATGGACAGCTCAAGAAAGGCTATATTGTCCAAGTTTACAGATCAGGATCAGCATTCGAAGACTTGCAAATGAAGAAGCAGTGAGTGGCACCCTTATTACCCAAAAACTCTTTACCAAATAAACCAATGACCAGAATATAGGAAATGAAGTTTCCACTTCTTTTTCTTTAATCTGTCAAAGCATTCAATCCACACTTCAAGCAGCCAGTCTTGCACATTGGGGTATAAATGAGAAGAGAGCGCCTGTTTTTAGCACTGAACAGACCCAAGTACCCTGAATTATGTTACAATAGGCAAGGCAGAAAATGAACGCAAGCCATGTGTGCTTAAGGCACTTCCTGGAGTGGGTGAAGAGCTATTGACACATGCTTTCCTATTTTCTCACAAACAGATACAATGCAGATACAAATAACTACCGAGACCAGATGCTAATCCAAAGACTCCCTCTTTCCAAAAAAGCGTACACCTGTACCTAAGTGACTCATACTTCATTTGTTCTGGTTCAATAAACAGCCTCAACAAGACAAACTGAGGGAAACACACTTTAGGGATGTCATATTTCAGATAATTCTTCTTTGGGCACTACTGATCAGGAAAAACAACTTAATATGCATGAGCTGAATGTTTCAAACAGAAGGAAAGATGTCAACTTGCCCCTGACTTCTTTCACCTATATTTAACCAGTGTGGCATCTGTAAACTTTAGTAATTACTCTGAACAGACAAACTATGGGTTTTTATGTCACAAGATTACAGAACTAAGAGAAACTGCAGGTAAAGTCAGGTAGACAATTTTCACACAATCAGTAGTCTATAGACACAGTATTGCCACACAGCAAGCACTGATCTTTATTACCTACATCCAAAATTGCAAGTACTGAGAAACAAAACAAGGCTTACCATGCCTACACCACAAACCGTTCCATCAGCCAAAGGCATGTGCTGAGTACGACAACCCTTGTGAACACCTTCTGTGCTTGTGCACCACAAGCGTTTGCATTGTTTCTAAAAAGAAAACCAGATTACTTTTGTTGCACCTGCAATACCATTTTGGACATTAGTTGTGATTATTTTTATTTTCTCACACTGTGCAGGCTTAGTGTTTGCTATTGTACTACCATTTTTCACAGATAAAGCCTCACAAAACCAAAACAGATTTTGCTTAAGGCCAAGCAGGAATGTAGAATATCTGAAACTGATCCCATCAGATTAACACGATAGCTTCTTTTTCTACTTCAGTAGAAAATTTTATTTAAAAAAAATGTAAGAGGTTATGGTTAATACTACGCACCACAGTTTATCTATAATCCCCCAGAAGAAGACTCTAAGTGAATTTAACAGGAATTAAATGTACTGTCAGGAAAATTAGGCAGAAAGCCTCATTTTCAAATTGCTAAAACACTCTTAACAGACAAATAACCCTTATGGATTAAAAAATTTACAAAGCAGTTTTCAATAACACCATCTTCAGGTATTTGAAGCCCCCTTTTCCTTTCCTTTAATATCCTCATAAAGCCTGGCTCCTCTTAAACAACATTTTACCTCACCAAAAAGCTGCACTTAATTCAGTCTGAATCTGAGCTTAAATACTCTTCTTTAAACAGCTCCAACAAGACACACAATACTGGTAGAAGAATTTTACAAAATCTAACTCTACATGAAATCTTGTCAGTAGTGAATAAGGTGTTGTATTTGTGTTCATGTTGCAGTGGCCACATTAAGTTTTCAAAATACAACTTAAGTTTCAGTATTAACCTGGTCAAGTTTTCTTTCCATATCTTGGTTTTGTATACAAAATATACACTCTGTCATGTGTCATGTGTGAGGCATGAAAATATTTTTGACTCTGACAAAGTAGAGAGAATCTACAATTTGGAACAAACATTTAGAAAAAATGTTTGAGATAGTTTATTTTTAAGTTATAAGTTTCTAAAAAGTATTAAAAGAAGCAGAGAAGCAAGACCTGCTAATGTAAGATATGACCTATAACGTGAAAACATTTGCAGGAAGTGCTGAAATAAATCCCTTTTAAGTTATTGCAGGAAACCTTAGTTTACGCAGCTTTAGATATGTTAAAGGAATTCTAACGTTCACAGATATGGAAATCAAAATGAATGCAACCTACTTTCTATTGCTATAGATTTCTCACATGTGAAATTGCAATGCTGTTTCCTGAACTCTTCCACTTCAAAACAATATAACCTGAAATTTTACTTATTTCAGGATAAAATTATTCCCAAACCAATAATTTCCAGTAATTTTTTAGTATAGATTAAGCATGATTTTGGTTTTCACTCACCAGGTAAGGGCACACTTGTGACCCAGCACCAAACGTAAGCTCACACTGCTTGTTGACATCATACACTGACCCAGGCAGCTGAGAGGAAAGATCATATGTTCCTCCACTAGGTTTGTCTAGGAGGCATTCACCATAACCAGTACTGTTGTAAAACAGGAACAAAATCGGAATAAATCACTCAATTCATTGGGAGCTGTCTCACTATTCACACAACACTTACACATGCATATCTCAGTGGAGTTACGGGTTTGCATGCCTACTTGCCTATATAATCACTTTAATTGAATTAATGAATAATGAAATGTACTAGGTCACTTGATTTTCCTTTTTTTCTATTTTGCATTTAGATCTACCAAACAAAATTAAGTGGGGTTTTTTCTCATTTTTTAAAAAAAGGAAAAAAAAAAGGTACTAACTAAATTATACCCATCATTTATTTTTAACATAAAAACTTGAGAAAATAAAGGGTGCCTATTCTAACCTACTAAAATAATCCTAAAGGTATTTTCAATAAAAAATACCACTACATTAAAAAAATCTTCTAAGCTTTACATGTTCAATGCAACTTTAATGGTCATAATTCACTGAAAAAGTTAAAAACATGTATTTTTCTGGAAAACTGAGGCCCTGCAAGCCAGTGGTTAAACCAAAGAACAACGCAAAAACAATATTTAAGCAATACCTTTAAAACACCTCTCAGAAATAAATTCAATTGGTAAGGGAAAAAAAAAAACAAAAACAAAAACAAAAAACTCCACTCCAAACCATAGCATTATATTGATACTTACTCAAGAAATTCAGTGATGTATTTTTGACTGCATTTTGACCAGGTCCATGGACTTGTATGATAATTTAAAGTTGGAGCCATCACATGATATTGGTGTTTAATTCCAGCTTCTTTACACTTAAAACTATCATCATGAGGCACATTAAACCTAAAAAGAAAAACAGACAAACTCCAAATTCAGCAATAATTAACTGAAACTCTCTTTGGTGTAGCAGCAAATGCTTGAGTTTGGAGTTTGAAAATGCCTTAAAATTTAACAGGTCTCACTTGATACATCTATCTGACCTTTTGGCAATAGGTATCTTTAAAATGCCTTACATAATTATCCCCTTATCCAAATGCTCCTAGTTATATAGTGGTGGGTACAGGAAGAATTTTACAATTAACATAAATGTTTAGCTTACCAGAAAAATTCCAGTGTTTTAGGAGTGTGCCACTTAAAAGGAACAACCCATCTCCTCAACTGAATACACAGGCCATGGCTGGTCTGTCCACAACATGCAACCCCAACACTCACATCATAACTCTTACTATTCAGAAACAAAAACTGCAGAGCACATCAATGTCATACGTAATGCAACTAACACGTCATCTTATGTTACTATCTCAGTTCAAGTACCAAGACAAATAGCTTGTGGCTAAGTGGACTTGCAGGCACACGAAAAGGAACAAGCTAGCTACTGAGCTCTGTAACGTCGTCGTTACCTACACTGTGGCATGCTCATGGGGCTAGAATATAGCACCTTTCTGCCATCACTGATGAGGTATGCTTCATAAAATAAAATGCTGTCATCTCCTCTTATTTTTCAGTGTAAAGTATTTCTCTTTCTGTTACTCTACTGTATTCTGAAAGGATCAAACACAAGGAAGAATATTTCTGTGTTATATTAACAATTGTCTTTTCTTAAAGGTAAATTCCTAACAGGGCTAGAATACACTTAGAGTTAACAGGACTATGTTGCACTACCTAGGCTATGTCCCAGTGTCCCAGCCAGTTCATATGACAAAAGGACAGAAGTCATCTCTTTGGACAGTTTTTCCTAAAATTCAGGATACCAACCAAGTTATAAAATTCACAATTTCTTTACCATGCTCACTGCAAGGGGTAAAAATAATGACTCTTCTAAAAGGCCATATCAGACTGCACCCTCTTAGAAATGCAAAGCCCACTGCTGAAAATTGGTCATATTTAAAAGGAAATTAAAAAAAAAATTACCTGCCAGGAAAGAGGTACTTACACATGTCCAAGTTCATGTGCTATAGTAAAAGCAGCACTCAATCCATTTTCTTCACTTACAGAACAACTTCGTAATGGGTCGCACATTGTACCTAGCTCTGCTAAACCTGAAAAATTGAATCCTTATATAAAAGCTTAAGAGAATGAATTTTCACATATTGCCATGTCTTAGTGAATGCTGTGGCACTCAAGTCGAAAGTCATGCCTCAAGTATGCAGCAAATTTACACAAAATGAACAAGCATCTGGCACCAAGGTACATGCCAGGAGAGAACAGCAATAAGAAACGTGAAAGCATTATTTTTGTCTGTGTGGCTTGAATTTTGTATCTATTTTCTGACTTATTGCTAACAGAATATTCACACTGATATTCTCATATATATAAAATCATACTGATGAAAGAAGAGTAACTCACCAAGAGTATCGCACTTCTCTCTAGCTCTGCAGATATCTTCCCTTGAAAGAAAAGATTTATTTCAAATCACTACAGCATATAAACGAATATTTTGAAAGTATTTCACTGTTGGTATACTAATTACAGTAATTGCAAATCTGATTCTCAATTTCCAATGTTATAGGCCATTCAAACCATTTGTATTCTAGTGAAAGAAATAATTTACATTCACCAGACTAAGCCCACAGTACTGCTTTTTACCTAGCATGAAAAGAATAAAAATTTATTACATTCTTTCTCTACAATGCAGAAGGTAGATCAAGTATGAAATGATGCTGAAAAACATGCAAATTGCAGTATACTTGAAATTTGAACACTGGGGGAAAAATCAGTGAAAAAGAAGAGTGAAAAAGAGACTATTCCAATGAATGAACATCAGAACCCTCAGTGAGGTGAGTGGTGTACAGGAGGAAAACATACTAATATTTATATGCTTTCTATTTTAAGCTTTTGATAGCTCTGATTACATCAGTGCTATCAGGAGCTGTCTGTCACTGCATCCTTCAGCACCTTTTACAGTCTATTACACACAACACTCCTCCCTACTATAGCTAAAGATTTAATTTCCTTGCAACACTTTCAGGTCTAATTAATTTCTATCATCTTTAATGAAGGATCATCAGATGCTTATCTATCAACATAGCAACGTCAGAGTAATTGCCCACATATTGATAATCAGTGTTTTGGAAGGGCAAGACAGTGTTACTCACTTACCTATGAACAATGTCAGTGGAATGGTTAAAAGATTGCATTGTAAAAACAAAACTGAAGCATTTGTCTCACATAGCTGAGTAATTGTGGCTATTTTAGATACTGTACCTAGTGATGAGAACAGCAGTATCATGATGAGAAGGGTGAGTATCATCCAAAGTGTTTTGTGCTTGCTGCCATAAGCAAAAATTACGAAGAGTGGTAGCTGCATTAAAAGTGATAGCTGGTCCTTCCTAAGCAAGAAATGGCCAAAAATCATATAAGGGCTTTAATATTCATGCACTTGCACTTACTGCATTGTCATTTGTGCTGCTAATCAGCAAAGTAATGACTTGCACATAGAAAGAAAGCGGGACTCCACATAAGAATTCCCTCAGCAGATTTGTTTGAAGGGTCAGAGCTGAATTTAGCTACAAGTCATCAGTCATAAGAACCCATTCTTCTAAACAATGTATGTGAGCATTTACCATGTGTTAAATATTAGAAAAATATAGTGACCAGACATTTATGATAAATAAATATGAATTCCATGCATTTGAAAAGCAAGTCCTTCTTACAATCTTAAAAAATTTCAGCTGTTAGGGCTGAAAGCCTTCCATTGAAACCCCCTATAAAAACTGCCATTTTCCTGCCATGTTTCCATGAGCATAACCACACTTCAGGTAGTTCTGCCATAAACTTTCATATACCATCTGATTTATGTCAGTATAGGTCAACTGGACTTGCTAATACAGAGACAGGAAAATAGAGGCATTAAATACAGGCCCTGAAGTTAACCTTGCATTTGACATATTGTTTCCTATTTTAAAACAAAATTACAGAAAATATTTTATATTTAAACGAAAAAAAACTTAAACTTTGTAATTACAATGCAAGTGCATGCATTTTGTTTCTTATATAAGCATGCAATCTTTTAAATATTTCTTTTTCTTACCTGTTCATTGTGAATTACAATTAATTTGACAATAACTATATTTATAAGATTTCCAATACTTGAATCTTTATAGATTGCTGCAACCTAAAGAGAAAAAAAGGAGATTAGAGTATTAAACTCACCTGGTAAACTATCTATTTTAGTGAAACAAACAAATTACCAAAGGAAACCAAGCCACTACACAACAGGTATCTCATGCATCCAACTGTACCTTCTACCCAAGGACATGGTGACAAAAAAAGGAGTTTCTCAATTTTTAATACCTGAATAGCTTCAATTCTATGTTCATTTCCAAACAGACAGACACCATGTGAAATGCTAATGTAAAAAATACACTTATTATACAGTTTATATTTAAAATATCAAAGAAAGGAATATCAAAGAAAGTACTGTTACTGTGACTGTGAGGCATAAGCTGCTTTATATGGATGACTTGTAGAGTCAATACCTGAAATATTAGAGAGTCTTAAAAAAGCAACTTGGAACAAATAAGTTTTGATCTTGCTTTTAATGGAAGCGGGGCTACATTGTAAAACTGTATTGAAAACACACAACACATACAAAGGCATCTTTCCGCATTCATAGAATTTGTATCTATATACCCAACAGGCATTTTTATACAAACTCTTGCAGACAGATAGTAAAAATCATAGTCAATTCCATACACCGAAATGAACTACTTTGAAAGTTATTTTTCATAAAAACAGTATAAAAATGTATGCATTCCAAGTAACAGCTTCAGATATCTCATCCATGTGAATTCTGGCTTAAAGCAGTAGTTGAATGACAGCCTTATGTAAACAAGAGGTGCCACCAAACACAGAAGTACTGCCTTTCCTCCCTTCAAGCTTGTGCTAAGGCTGCTGGGCTACAAAAGTGATCAAGGAACTGATCCAGCTGGAATTTTTTTTTTATCATGTTACACTGGTCAATATGCTCTCATTTCTGGTGCAGTCTCCAACACAAGTGCTGAAAGAGAGAAACAGGAAGAAGAACAGACTTCTTTCAGAAGTCTTTTGAGCCACTTGAACTGGCTCAAATTGCTTGTGAAACCACAGCCTTGCAGTATATAAATTATATTTACCTGAGGTCAAGTAATACTGCTAAAACTTAGAACTGACAGAGCACTGGCTCCCAACTCATGCCCCACCTTTCTCTAAACTGGAGAGAACACAATATGCAGCACTGTCCTTCATTCCTTTGTTGACAAATAAGCTGGAAGTAGAGGATTCAATAAGAGTAGGGGAGAAGCCAGAGCTTCAGAACATTTCAGAGCAGTACAGCTATTGTTTGCTTCTCTCCATATTCTTTCCTTTCTTGGTTACTAACCAGCAATTACACAATTATTCTTAGGTGGGAATAAGGAACATCTCTCAAATACTCACTGAAGTGCTGAATCCACTGGGCATGGGCAAACTCAGAAGCCTTTACAAAAGGTATCTGAAATGCTCAAGCACAATTTAGGCAGAACTTGAGTGGAATAAGCTGCCATTTTTCTAATATCAAAATTACTTTACCACAAAAAAGCTCAAAATGTGTTCTCATACTTTGAGATCCACTTTGATAAACTTAGAAAGGATATTTCTGGATATTTATCCTCCCTACAGTCAAAGTATGTTCCTGTAGGAACTGCTGTCTTACAATAACACAATTATCACGTCCATCTCAACTCATATAACTGTAACTAACAGGGAGTAGATTCCATCAATGGTCAATTGAGAAGGAGAAGGGATAAACTGTTATGTAGACATGACTATCTAGAGATATGTATTTAAACATATATTTTCATACAAGACAGGAAGAGCAGCTATTTCATTTCTTCATCCTTTTACTATGGAAGGAGACAAGATGTCTAATTTTCAGATGTATGAGGCTAAGGCAGATTAATTCCAGCCCAGCTCTTTCAAGTTTTATTTTTCTTCAGCAAAGAAGAAACAGAATATGGGTTCACATGGCATTCCAAAGTCATGTCAGAGAGGAACCTGAAATGAGATCTGTGAGGATCTTTGGCTTATTCTAAGAATCGGAAGACACTTGTTCCAAAGATTGATTCTAATACCATTTGAGCTGATATAAGAGGCACTTACAACTAAGAATTTGTTACAGCATAAGCCTATATAGTAAGATTACATATCTGTGTATATATACACATACATAATTTGTATAGCATTAACACAGACTTTCACTGGACATAGTTGTTGTACTTGGCCTTGCAGACCTTAATGAGACTCACCCAGGCCCACTCCTCAAGCCTCTCAAAGTCACTCTGGAAGGCATTCCTTCCCTCAAGTAACTCAACTGAATCACTGAACTTGGTGTCATCTCAAAACTTGCTGAGGGTACACACAATTACACTGTCAGTGTCATTGATGAAGATATTAAAAAGTGTTGGTTCCAATATGGACCCTTGAGGGACACCACTCACTACTGGTTTCTGTTTGGACATTGAGCCATTGAGTCAATTCCTTATCCATCTAACAGTCCACACATCAAATCCATATCTTTCAAATTTACTGGCCAGATTGTAGTGGGGGGCTGTATCAAAGGCTTTACAGATGACCAGGCAGAGCTCTTTCCTTACCCCTGATGCAGTTACTCCATCACAGAATGCCATTAGATTAGTCAGAAACATCTCTTAATTAACTTGTAAATCAGTCTAGTTAATGTCTGATTTTGGAACAGAAAGCTCTGAACCTCAGGAATCAGATGCATTTCACTGGTTGTCAAGTAAAGAGCATAAAGGTCATCTGAGGTAGTGACACAATCAACAAAAAACAATACATTATTTGTCCAGTACTCTAAGGTTACATATATCAAGTAGAATAGGCAAAGGGATTGAGAACTGAATGGGAGAGTTAACTAGGTTCAGCTAACACCAAATAATGTCTGAGTGCCTAAACTGTGACTTTCAACCTTCAGTGCAAAATTAGCCTTAAGTTTCCCAAAATGCCTCCTCTGCTATAGTAGAGATAATTTCTGCTCCTGGGAGATTAGAATGATCCAGGCAAGGCGTTGAGGCTGGAGCCTTCTTTTAACTAAAACTTAGCAGTTTGTGTTCATGGTTGTAGTAGTAGTTATACTGTAGTTGATGGATGTTCTCTCATATACATTCACAGCTCCTTGAAAAAAATATTTCACTGCTGTGCAAATGCTCTCTGTCAAGGTTGTCCTGCTAACAAAATCTGAACACATCGAGGAGGCAAAGAAACCAACACAAAACACAGAGTCAAGAGTCCTCCTTCCTGCCTGTTGACCCAATGTCCATTTAAAATATTTGAGCGAGAGTGTATCCCCAAAACACAGAACCAGTTACTCATACCTCAGAGGAGATGCATTAGACTGAGTAAGTATAGGAGAGAAAAAGATGTCATTGCATGTCTGAAGAGAATCTGTTGCAGGACTTTCAACACTGTATCTATGCACCATCTGAATTAGGTACTGGTTATCTCTCTGGAGAATAGCTGAGGACTGAAATAATGCCATGTAGATGCCAGAGGTTCCTGCCAAAATCTGAAACATACCTGTTTCTATTATGAGAGAAAGTAAGTTCATGCTAAATGTAAAATAACACTGCTCTCATTAACCCTATGTTTGAGTCAAACTATGGATCCTTTGCCTCATAAGCACTTCCATCACCACCAAACATTTAGTCATTACCACTGCTTTCAAAAGATCAAAGAGCAAGACTGTATGCTGATAACAAGATGCCCTTACCAGCCAAGTTCAGTATACATTCTCAGCATGGTTGAACACATGTGAAGAGAAAAATCCTGAACACTGATAACCACAAATCAAACCTGAAGATTTACCTAAGGAACTAGGCAGACTAAAAAAAAATCCACTGAGACTTGAAATGATATAATGATGCAGGAAACTATCAAAGATCTGGAATATAAGGTTCTCATTTTTAGTGAAAAAAATTAAGAGGTAAGTACTCCCTGCTCCTGTATTCTAAGGATACCCCTCTCAGTCATCTCTTATTGGAAGTATTCATGAAAAAGGATGATGAAATGGGATAGGAATTTAATAGAATGCACCATTTCTTTACAATTTCCAGATCTACTTGCTTTACAATAGATCTACACATAGGCTTCAGAGAAGTAGGAGGTAATAGCCAAGATAAAGTGAAATTAGTTTAAAGAGATTTTTCAAACTCTTAAATCCAGCATCCACACCAGAATACATCAACAAAGAATGGAAAAAAAATATAAATGAAAGTAGTTATACTTTAGTAGAAGGATCACAGCTTGTATTTTCATGGAATTCTGAAAGATTAAGTCAGACAGCTGTGACTGCCAGTTTATGGAAGCAAATTAGTCACAAAGTTTAGTTTCTCGTGACAACCCTGTTGCAACTGTCCATGAAAGTGTGAGTGTGAATAGTGGCAAAATTCCCTATTTAGAAAAGGTGCTCATAAACAAGCAAGTACACCTAGAGGCTGGAAGGTAAGTAAATTATATATCCAAATCCAATGGATATATCTTGTTCAGCTCTTTTTTTCCTTCCCTTTTTCCTCCCTAAACATTGTATCACAAGACCTCTTTTTCTTTTCTCTTTTCTGTTACACACAACCATAGTACCAAGAAAATACAAACATTCATATCCCCCGAAAGAAACATAGTATCACTCCATAGCTTGTACTTCTTTTGCAGGCTCCAAAATCTCCTATGTATCACTGTAGTGCTGAAAGCATGTAAGATATCCAGGATCTGGGAGATTTCTCCTTCACCTTTTCCAGTGTCATACCAATTCTATCATATAGTTCATAAGACCCAAAAATTGTCTGAAATCATGAGATATATGAGCAGTTACTGCTTCAGTGAAAGAGCTGTGTTATTTCTGTTGGTGCTACTCCTATTCTGTTGCACGCATATTTCTGTACAAAACTGGCTCCCACAAGTGGATCCTAATGGCAGCAAAGACTTCTCATGCAAACTTGCACAAGTATACCTATGCCTCAGACTTTCCATTTTTTTCCCCTGTAAGTTTTAGGTCATCTACTGCCCCCTTACCCAAGTCCTGTTCAATCTACTATCCCCTGAGTTAACCAAGTAGAGGTTCCACATGTCACCTAGTGGAGTGCTCTAGTGGAGGCAAAAGGAATAATACATCCCTTTTAAAGGCTGAGTTGCCTTTTGTGTCGGTGTTGGCTAGGGTAGAACTAATTGTATTCATAGCACCTGGTATGGGGCTGTGTTTTAGATTTGTGCTGACCACAGGGTTGATAATACAGAGATGTTTTTGTTATTTCTGAGCAGGGCTTACACAGATCCAAGGCCTTTCCTGCTTTTCCTACTGCCACACAGGGGAGGAGACTGGGGGTGCCTGGGGGGTTGGGAGGAGACACAGCCAGGACAGGTGATCCACAGGGAGATTCCAGACCATGGGACATCACACTCAGTGTATACAGTGGGGGGAAGGAGGAGGAAGAGTGGGGACGTTTGGAGTGATGGCATTTGTCTTCCCCAGTAACCATTACATGTGATGGGGCCCTGCCCTCCTGGAGATGGCTGAACCCCTGCCTGCCTATAGAAAGCACTCAATTAATTCTTTGCTTTCCCTATTAAACTCTCTGTATCTCAACCCACAAGCTTCTAGCTTTTACCCCTCTGATTCTCTCCCTGATCCTGGTGGTGGGGGAGTGAGCAAGTGGTTGTGTGGGGCTTAGTTGCCAGCTGGGAACACCTTATCAGGAATGCCTGTGTTCTGTCTCACCTCTAACTTGTACCTGAGATGGGTGTAAAGACAGTCCTTTAATATTCAATAACTCAGAAGATAGTAACAGTCATGATCATCACCATCTACAACTCTTCAATGAAAATATGTACCACAGTTAGATCATATCAAATGCCATCATGTACAGCAGAACGCCAATGGATCTTTCCTTTCACAATCTGAAAGAAACCACCTTAAAAGATCATTTTACAAGACACAGCCATAGACAGGCTTCTCTAGCTGTTAGAAGCTACTCAGAGAAACACATGAGTGTTTCTTGGCAATGTGTCTCCTTATTCTCCTTCTTCCTATTCTTATTATATGAGATGGGTCCCATGCAGTTTAAAGCAAGGCCTTTGTCATAATTGAGCAGTACTAAGACTTCACCTTAGGAACACCCCTTGAACAATTACTACTGAAGAGAAACCATTGAATCATTGAATATCCAACCAACAACAATCACTGCCTAGACAAAAATAGTAGTAAATAATACTAACAGCAGTGAAGTGTAAAGACAGGCAAGTATGTGCCTGGCTACATACTGCAAAATAGAATCACTTAGGTAGGAGAAGACCCTTAAAATCATTGAGCTCAACCAAACACTGCCAAGTCCACTATGAAACCCTATCCCTAAGCACCACATCTGCACGTCTTTTACTTACCTCCAGGGATGGTGCCTCCTCTGCTTCCCAGGGCAGCCTTTTACAATGCTTCACAATCCTCCCTATGACATAATTTTTTCTAAACCTTCCTGGTGCAGCTTGAAACCATTTTCTCTGCTCCCTCACCTGTTACTTGGGAGATAAAACCGAACCCCAGCTCACTACAATCTCCTGACAGGTAGCTGTAAACAATGGTAAGGTTCCCCCAAGCCTCCTTGTTTCCAGGTTAAACGCCCCCAGATCCTTCAGCCACTCCTCATATGACTTGTGCTCCAGACCCTTCATCAGCCTTGTTGCCTTTCTCTGGCCATGCTCCAGCACCTCAATGCCTTGTAGGGAAGGGCCCAGAACTGGACACAGCACTTAAGGTGCAGTCTCACTCGTGCCCAGTACAAGGGAACAATCACCGCCCTGGTGCTACTGGCCAGATTATTTCTCATACAAGACAGGATGCCATTAGCCTTCTTGGCTACCTGGGCACACTAATAGCTCTGTATTAGTTGGTGGATCTCAAGATGTAGTGAGGTATCATTATGACATTTAATACACAGGCATCCTGGAGATGCAATTAAAGGACAGGCACAATTAAAAGAATAATAGGCTTTTATATCCCTACAGATACCCATATGTCAAGATAAGTAAGAAGGCCAGCTCAGAGAATTTATATGAATGATACTTTGAAAATAATTGTTTCCAGCTATGTATATTTATTGGTGCATAAACAAATACCCACTTTCATTTTAAACACGCCAAATGCACAAGATCGTGGGGTTTTATATACACAGAAGAAACATAATAAGGTATATTCTTGGCTTACACCAAGAAAAATATGCCTTGTGCTAGCCTTCTAGATTTTACTGGATGAGAGATAAAAAGCACTAAACATTCCTGTAGCTTTAACACTAATACAATGATCTGAATGAGAAAGGGGCAAAACAGACTACTGAGGTTCTAAGGAACAGATACAAGGAACAATATATTCACCTCTAAATTTTGAATGTAACTATATTCATTGCCTTTCAGATAGTAGTGATACAAGTTAAATTATTAACTTACAAATTACTTAGGTCTACTGTCTATTTTTAAATGATGACTATAGGCAAAATCAGTAATGCCAAATATTCTTAAAGTCCAGGATGCGTCTATGTTTTCCCAGTGTGTTCTGGAAAGATGAATTGTTAACTATTGTATAGTATGAACTGCAAAGAAAGTATAAAAACAGTCTTTAAATCCACCCCATATATATTAAGATAAAATAATTTGTCTGGTTTGAATGATGGGACACATTGGTGCACACAGTCTTCCCATATAGAAAATACTTCATGATCAACGCTGATGATGACAATGGAAAAAAAAGCATAAACAAGGCTCAACAAGGCTCAAACTAGAAAAATCTTTTGTTGTTAAGATCTACTACTCAGTACCTTCCATTTCATACGTCAGTAAAAGATGGTAGCTGTAAAACTTTAGTAAAGTTTTTGTCTTAATGAAAATCAAAAGCACCAGCTTTTAACACCATTTATAATAGAACTGTTTTACCATGATACAACACCCCTTTATGGTTTCACAGTCTCACTGCAAGTTAAGTGATCTAAATTGATGTTGTCTCAATCCTCTCCTTGAATGCATGGCTGCCCGCCTCCCATGCTCCGACTTTAGCACTCGCATGACTAGGCAGTCAGCCAAGTTCACAATCTGAGCTGGCCACCATAGCCCTACCACAGGTGGTTTTACATGCCATGGTTTCTTTTCAGAAAGGCAAGATTACAAAATTTTTCCTGCAAGCAGACTAAGAACAGACCAAGTAGTTTTTTTACTAACAAACAAACTATATAAGCAGTACAGTAAGCATGAAAGCAGTACAGTAAGCATTAAAGCATATAAGCATTAAAAAGATGTCAATAATCAGGTTATTGATTCAAAAAATGAGGACAGTACCTCAAAATGTTTCATGGAATCAAATTTCAGGCAGTTTTGAATTTTCCAGTAAACTCCGGTGTTTTAATGAATTATTTCAGTTGCTAAGATCAGGCCTTCATGTTTGGGGCTTTGAACTTTCAGAACATAGTCTAAGATGAAGTCCTCCAGTTACTAAATCTATTAAGGCAGTGCCTACTGCCTGCTTTGCTGATACAATACTCGCAGGAACAAGAAGAAACTGTGCAAGTTAAGCAATTACAGCATTCTTATTGTTTTAATTATTGTTTCACATTAAATAATGCCACACTTTGCGTTGAAATACAATAAAGTTTTCATAAAATCCTATGGCAAAGGTACTCCTTCTATCTTGAAGTACATATTTCAATCAGAATGAGTAAGTATTTCCAAGATACCATGTAAGTAATGTGAATACTCATACTGCCAACATTTATGCAGTTTTAAAGAAATGAGATTACTTGCATGCTGAGTGCTAAGCCTTTTCAGGTTGAATTGGATGAGTGACAAGACACTTAAAACCCTAAAAATATTTAGCAGTATATTTCAGTTCTTATTTTCCACTCATAAAACAGCAGCAAGTTTACTTTGGTGGCTTTGTTGATGCTAAAAAAAGCCCCAAAGAAAATAAAAGAAAAATGGGCCAGGATTTCAAAGGTTCTTCTGGGAGCTAGATGTCTCAGTTTCATTAAAATTTAATGTGATTTATATGCTTAAAGTTTTTAGGTTTCTTTAAAATCCAAGCCAGAACTGAATAACCTTAAAAGTTTCAGAATTATTACAAGAGTAAAGTATAATGCTTGATTCACTTAAAATGCCAGCAACCTGACAATTTCCCATAACAGAAGTTGCTTGACCAGACACAAGTACCAGTAAAATTTAATAATCAAAGCTATCTGTATAATGGCAGAAAGGATAAAATTCAAAAGTTTCATTTCTTTCCTTTATAGGCTATCAAATAAGAATAAAAATGGTTCTATTTCAAACACTAAGAGGCTGTGGGTCAAGAAATGACCCACCAGCATACTGATAAATTCTAATGCAGATTACATAGCAAAGAATGGTAGCCATTTGTTTTCCTATCCTTCACATTTTTTTTACTAGTTTACTGAAAAATAACTGTTATGGAGAAGAAGTGACTAAAGGCTGTATATTCATACACTTTATTTGTTTGACAAATATATATGTCAGGAGAGGGTTGGATTAGATGACTTCCAATTATTGTGTGATTCCAAGCCATTGCTGAAATGCTTCAAGGAGAAGGGATACGAACTGGGATATGTATTCTGTGGGCGAAATGGAGGCAAGGGAAGGGAGAGTGCATGGAATTAACTGAACTGTAAAGAAAATCTTCTAAAATTATGATCTGAATTTATATTTTTTACATCTGCATTTATAAAAGCTCAACATTACTAGAAATAACATCTCAAGAAATTTTTGTTTCAAGATTACTTTCTGCATATATATATGTGGAATAGAGCTGCCAACAGATGTAAGCAATAGATCTTACTACCTACAGTGGTATTCAGAGATATTAAACTCACATTAAAGATGTAGTGGCTTATTGAAGGCTATTACCCCAAAGCCAGCAGTAAGTGTAAAACCCTAGTTCTACAGTACAGATTGGAAAGCACAAGAAAGAAATTACAAGTTTTTTAGGAAACAACTGGCACTCTTTCACTCCTACAGTATATGTTAAATACTAGATCTTAAAAACAGTTCACATATAGGTTCTCTTTAACAGCAATTATACAATGCTTTTCTTATTTACCTAGAAGTCCAATTGTGTAAGTAAAAAGACAAATATTGCACTGTAAGGAATAGTATTTGAATGTACAACATCTACAGATGCAGGAATAATGTTTTCTTCCTAAAAAAAACCATCAGGTATTACATTACCTATAATCACAACAAGACCTCATGAAAAAGATATAATAAATATTCAATTTCATCTTATTGTAAAGTTCTGTAAAAACCAGCTCCTATTTTAAAGTAATGTCTTTATCGCTTCACTTTATTTCTTAGTACACCTCTTTAATAAAGGAAGTAACTATAATAAAATGGCATCTTAGGGATCAATTGTTTCAAAAGGAATTCCAAACTTAGTCTGTACTAGAAGAGAAAAACTTTCAGTATGGATTTTTTTTGGTAATACATGAACTTTCATACCTTCACACCACTAAAAGTAGAAGACTTCAGAAGACTTACAATAATATATGCTAATCTCCTTTAAAACATTCTTTTTCTTATAAGCTAATTAAAGGAAACTCCAGGTTCTAAATTTAGGTGCCTACATCATCTGTGTAATAGATGGCAGCACCTCTACTGTCATCAGCTAGAGATGTGGATATTAGAGTGAGCAGAATCAGCTCAGCTGTCCGAGTGCCTGTCACCCAGCATCCCTTCACACACTCTATGTTATCAGAATGCACAGCTGGCAGATACAACACATGATTTACAGGAGACTTGCACAGCTTGCTGAAGCAGCAGCTGAGGCCACATCAGATGTCCTACAGCATCTTAAATGGCATGGGGCACTTTTATGAAGGAAATTAACTAACCACAGTAAAACTAGATGTCTGTAACTGGTCAAGTTAATAGCCATCTAAAAAGCAGATGTCTCTATAGATACTCATGTGATAGGTGATTTTGCTAGCCCCAAGCTAGATGCAGTTTCATATAAATTAAGCTCCTTGAATAGATGAAAGGACAGAAATCTAGGAATAATTACAATGCAGAATGTTAGCATGCCTTTTCCCAACAGACGGTTCAAGTGATGCCACGGTAAAATTTTGATTTTAGAGCTTACTGTACTATATTCTGAATCAATACAAGTAGTGACTTTTGGTTCAAGAAAGAATGTACCATATAAGGATCACAAACAAATGATACCAACTCAAAGTCTGACTCATATTAATCTGAAGTTCCTTGAAAAATTGAAAAACTAGGATTACTATAACCAAGCTTTTTTTTTTTCACAATGCCATTTAACATCTGCCTGCTGTAATTAATGTGTATTTTTCACTCCCTGAAGCTTAAGAATTCTTCTAAAGCAACAGAAAATCAGGAAATGGGTCCCATCATTTCACCTACACACCCTACACTGAATTAAACTGAAAAGATCCATAATTTTAAATTTTGACCCAACTTTTTAATTTATGTTTATGTAATCTCCTTATTATACAGAATTTGATCAAACCAGAAGACAGGAAAGTTGCAGAAAAGAAAACAACAGAACAGAAATAATTAAAATTCCTAATACTTAAGAACTTACTTACTATTGACATCAATGTTAGTACATAGTGCTGTAAATTCTGTCCATGGTGACGAACCATTTTGGTGTCAGCTGTGACCATCACTTCTACATATCTTGGATAGGAAAGAAAACGTTTCTTCCTGGAATGTTGATTGCCACCATCCTCTATGGAGAGGTTATTTAAAGCATACTCTAAACTGAGAGACTTCTGTAAAACACTGCTCTTTTTATCTAAACTGCTGAAGGTTGGATGTAATAAAGTGCTCTTCTTCAACTCTTTCTCTGTAAAGTAAAAAAAAAGATTTACTGTTGAATGCAGTTCCTAAATAGTAAAAAGGCAAAAGGCTGCCCAAAATAGAAAAACTTATATTTATGATCTTATTTCCAAGAGAAACTGTGCAAGAATTAAAAAAAAAGAAAAGGAAAAAAAAAAAACCACAGAAGACTGTAATTGAAACTTCAAATGAGATGTCTTGTATATTTTTATATAGTTCTATCATAAATGGGTTATTTGTTACAAATTAGTTAAGAGACAGCAGTATTACACAGTTCCTAGAATGCAGTATAATCCAAACAGGAAGGCTGGAAGGAGATAAGCACTACAGCTTACTCAGTACAACAAAGGACACAAGTTAGTTAAACAAAACACATTTTTACACGCAAACTTTTGGCACCAGCAGAACAAATAAAAACAAGCTACATCCAACTCCTGAATTCAAGTCTGAGTTTCAAATTTACATAACATTACATTTAAATAAATATGGAGTTTAACTTCATAAGCAAGTACACGTCAAAAGCCTTAAGTGACCTCTTTGATGGTTTTGTAAATATTCATTATGTACAACCAGGCTTTAAAGGAAATACACAATCTAGTCAGATATCTCCACACTAAGTACTGTAATACTTCCAATTGCACTGTATAGTCCAGTCACCAGAGGCTTCTGATGCCTGATTCAGAAAAACCAACGCCTTTACCAGAGTCAGCTCACATAAAAAACACTTGAGAGAAGCATATCTGAATTCTCACTACGCTCTAGAACTTCAGCAGCTAACTGGACACTCCAGCCCCTTCAGAAGAAACCTCCACTGTCCTTCTGGAAACTAGATTTCCCTCTTAAAAAGTAGCAGCCAAAAGGTATGTCTCCTAAGCATTTTATTCTAATGACTTAGTGACAACAGCATTGACCCAAGAATTCAGAGATCACACTTCTGTCACCCTCAACTGGAGAGGATTTAAATCTATGCATTCCATTATTCAAGGGAATTGCCCTCATGCGTAAACTTTAAGCTACTTTTGAGTGATCCATAGTCTGTCTTCCTTAAAGTTAGGGTACAATATGGCCAGAAAGAAAAACAGAGACAACAGCAAGCACTTTACTGAGTAATTGTTTAAAAATCAATCACAAAATAAAGCTATACTAATCGTGAAACCATTAGGACTAACAATGAGGGGAGAAAGCAGGGACTGGCTCTGAAAAGGAACTAGTTCAAGAGCATCCACATATACTCTTATGTGTTCAGACTGACTGAGTTGGAGGCACTGAAGAGAATTGGCTGAAGCAATTTCATATGCACAACCTTTACTAGGTCCCAGAAAGTGTCTGAGATTCCAGAGTACTGGCAAAATGGGAAACAATACTTACATTTAAAGGGAGAGTTTAAAGATTATCTAAATTTATGAACCAAACAAATCAAGAACAAATCAAATTAATTTTGTTTACAAACACCAGAAATCAACAAGTAGATAAGTAATAGATTTATCCAAAGCATATTCTGGCAAACCCTGATGAGTTTCCACATATTAAGGAAATAGAACTTATGGACTGAGGAAATGCAATAAATATCCTATCCTGACCTGAGTAAGGCATGTATCAGAGTTACAAAAAGCTTTTTCATTGGCAAACTAGTTTTACAAGAAAACAGTACAAAGTGGAGGAAAACTTTGGTAGACAACTGTAGAATTATCATGGCCCAATTTCAAACAAAAATATGTATTGAATGCTATGTTCCTCCATATCTTCTGTCAAGGTTCCTTTACTAAAGAAAGAGAGACTTTCATGATTCTAAGTAGTGATTTAAGTTGCTCCACTGTGAAGAAAGGATATGAATAACCAAGCAAGACTAGCATTAAAGGAGACACATCTCTTCTTTAGAAGGACAGAAACATAAAAACACAAAGCTTTTCTTCATAAACATTTCTGCAACTTCACTCTCCCCAAAATGACAGTAAGCCCTAGCTCACAATCTTTTGTAATTGTTACAAAAAATGAAAAGGGAGAAAATTATTATGTTCTTAATGCTTGAAGCCTTTTTGTCACACTAACTTGTTTAGATTAAAGAAAAAAAGACACAAAACAAACCAAAACACCCCAAATTTGGTTCAGTACATATTATTTATCATTTGAAAAAGGCATAGGAATATGCCATTTGCTTGGCATAATGGTTATTTTCTGGCCTTAGTATCTATGGAAAAGCAGAATTCTCAAAATAATGTTTTTGGGTATAACATATGTTATAAGAATTTTCCAAAATTAATAACACTAGTCACCAAAGCTTTTTTTTTTTAATCTTTGTATTTTTAACCATCTACATAGATATTCCTCAAGAAGAGTTCCAGCGAAAGTTCCATGTTCAGCCCAGGAACTAATCAGGGAGCTGGTCTTCCCTGATGGCTCATCTTTCAGCACATAGGGATGGCCTTCCCCTGCACCTGTGAACACCTGTAAAATTTCTTTCTTAAATTATGTCCATCCCTCCTGGACCCCTTTGTTATTAAGGACTGTTTCCCAAGGGACACTTTGAATCAGTGCCCTGAACAGGCCAAAGTCCACCCTCTGAAAGTCCAAGGCAGAGGTTCTGTTGACCCCTTCCTTTAACCTTAAAACAAAATATTATGAATATGTAGCATGAACAAATTATTAAAATACAAGGACAAAGATTTACAATGGGTAAGATTAGATTATAATAAATTAATGGGTAATATTAGATACTTCCATTATTAAGGAAGACAGATGTCATGTATTATCTGTTAGAATTGCAGTAAGTTAATTCTCTTTTGTGAATATAAGCAACAGCTCCTGTGGATCTACTCTTTCAGTGTTTACTTACAGGACAATGTAGGTGTAAAAGCAAATCCATATTGAAGCTCTTGCAATATCACAGATTGTTTTTATATACACAGTCTGTCCTACTTTTGAATTTGCCACTGTCACAAAACAAAAGGAACAGCTGACAAGCCTATGTGAAAGAAACGTGTAGGTTCTAATGGCACAATGTGGAGAAAAATTATTTATTAAATAAAATCTTGGGTTTTTTTTCTTTAGGACAGCTGACATTTGAAAAAGGCACAATGAAATTTAAAGTATAACTGTACCTGAAACTTCACAAGGTTTATAGGATTTCTGATACTCTTTTTTAAGTTCATCATGCCTGTATATAAGATGTGGTTTGTTATGTTCATCTTCATGTTCACCTCCATCCGCTTTCATCAGAGGTTCTAAAATGTATTCACCATCATGTGCCTTGAAGGTGCCCATCTGAAAGCAAGAGAAGTAATTGAATTATTTCCCACTGAAAATACTAATAAAAAAATAATTCTCATTGAAATAGAAGCTATTTATGATAACATTTTGAAGTTAATATCATACACATGCACGTGAGATGGGGATACTTCAGTAAAACCTGGAAGGTAAGGAAGAGAAGTTTGCTTTCAGGGACTTGCCCCACCAGAATAACTCAGATTACCTTGAATATAAACAACGTATCAAAGGTAATTATTATAAGAGTTATGAAACAAAGGAGATCACAAAAAATAAAGAGAAACTAGATATAACCAAGCAGCACCAGTTGGGAACTGTACAAAGGAGAGCAGAAGCCACCAAGAAATTCAGAATTTGACTGCTGTCCAAATTCTGGACTGATTTGTTGCCTTCTGTCCTTAACATAATTTATATAATATTCTTCTTGAAAAATTACATTTTCCCCATAGATTAGAAACAGTGTTAACATGACATTCTTTTTGAAGATTTTTAACTGGAGCACCAGAAATTCAAAGTTGACACCATTAAAGTGTTTTTCTCCTTGATTCCCCCAAAACGTCCCCCGTCCCTGGCCACCACAGACACACATGGTTAACTACATAATGGGAACCACAGTAACTTGATTACTAACAAATGCACTGGCATATACACAAAGAACAAAAATTAAGCTCCTTTCCCCCAGCCCCCTGCCCCATAATCCTTTCAATTATGGAATCCTAAAGCACACTCAGTTCTTTCTCACCGCACTTCTAACCAAAGTCATAATTTCCTATGGCTTAAGTACTCCACCTCAGGAGACTGTGAGGAAAAAACATTTCATCAAACTATTTTCAACTTTTTAGCAACTTCCTCACTTCAGCCGATTAAACACACTAAGTGAGTAGGTACAGTGCATCCTGACAGATGTTTTGCCACTAAGGCATAAGATTGACCAATAAGACAATAGCAATAACATACATAATATGGTTTAAGAGATTAAATGTTCACGTCAACCTTGAAACTCAGGGTTATGGAGAGAGTGGCAGAGCAGGATAAACGAGAACAGACGCGAGAATAGGGCTTTTTCAAACAACCTACTAAATCTTTTAAAAACTGCTGCAGACTACTTTAGAGTCCAGGGTTTTATACTAGAATTATAACATCCCCTTGAATTTGGGATCCTGCTAAGAAGTTATCAGTTGTTGATCTGTATGAGTCTGTTAGTCTGATACATGCCTGAAGCCCATCTGCAATCTTGCCTGATACATAACATTATTAGAGCTATTGTTAACACATTGTGGATGAATCCTCTGCACCAACTTTGTCGCAGAATGAAAAAAGACACAGCTAAATAGTATTTTCATTTCAAGACTGTTTAAATCTAACTCACAGAAGCACCTTTCCCTCTCAGTTTCATTTAAATTCTTTCCAAGTAGTCTTCATGCTGGATCCTTTATACATTCAGTTTAGCCTTCTCACATCCAGTGTTTCCAGGGCATGTAATTTGTAGAGGACAGCAGACCGAGCATACCAAGAACAGCCTGGAAAGGGCTTCAGGAAAACAGACATGCCACAGCTTGTCAGTTAGTCTTAAGGTAGAACCTTTTGGGTAAATGACAGGGACAGACAAGAGCCTGTCACTCAGGGACAAAGCATCAATTCTTGTTAAGATTCATGTTTTATTACATATAATAAGGTCCCAGTTAACAAAATACCATATTGCACAAATCTGACCCCATGCTATTTGTCAACACTAACATGCTAAATAATTCTTTTCTCCTGATATACCAAAACCCGTATTTCTACGTAATAGATATTTAAAGTATATTCTTCCAGATTTAAGCAAGAACTTAATTGTTCCTGCTTTGTTTCCCACATACATTTTACTTCCCTCCTCTTCTTTCAAACAGGTGGAGCAGATAATCTGGGTTTGTTTCTTCAAGGGCTTTTTCAACAAACAGACAAGGAATGGTTTCAGCTACAACACGCAGATTATAAGAACAATATCCCAGAACTAATAAGGAAAGAGTTCATACTACATTCTAAACTAAACTCCCAGAATATCAGACTTCCAGTGGAAAAGATTAACTGCAAGAAAAAGGCTATATTCTTTTTCTATGTTTTCATTCTAAAAATAAAAAAAAAAAAAAAAACCCAAAACCCAAAAAAGTAAAAACTCCCTAACACTAAGACACATGCTTTTGACTGAGTCTCCTCACTTCAAAACTTCAAAATAACAGACACAAAATTTACAGACCAAAAAGTTAGGACAGAGAGCTGGATGGGCAGAATCCTCTATTATGATTCATGGCTTCAAAATTATTCTTAGCTTTTTTTTTTTTTTTCCCACATCAAAAGAGTAACACAAGGTGGTACAATTGTGTCCTTAAGACTAGAGAGTCCACCTTTACAGATACTTGGGACAACAATTTTAGAAAAATGGAGTCAAGCTGTCAAGCATCCTTTTGCTCACTTTTTGGCCCACTGATTTTCACGCAGTATCCCAGGATCAAGGGCATGTTTAGATATGGAAAAAATAGCTGAGCAAAAATCTACAATGCAAAAAGCTTTCATCCTTTCTACAATGAATTCTCTCCTCTTCGACAATGCATGGGTAAAGAAGCAACCACCACCACTGAGTAGTTATGAAGGCCTTCTACCAGTAGTCTATGACAAATTTTTGCACATCTATCTCAGCTGAACTCACTATGCTGATTGCAAGAAAGAGCAAAATTTAAGAGATCAAGCAGTGCTCTATCTTAAGAAAGGTATTTGATAATTGTCTTTGAAAGCTAAAGAAGACATTGAACTTGTAGCTACCCATTCCAATCCTCTAAATCCACCATGAAAACACATGGTTCACTCATTTTCCTAACACATGCATCTACAGAACTTCAGTCCCCAGTTACACTGTTTACAGCCCTCCAGTCAGGAAAGTGATACTTCACGTGGTGACAGGTTCTGCTGATACAAATGGAGCTATTGATGCATCCTGGACACAAAAGGAAAAGGGCTGTGAGATCCATATGAAGAACACCTTTGGTAAAATGAAATAAAGAAAAGTCACTTACATGTACAGAGGCAGGTTGCTGAAACAGGAGCCCAAGGATTTGGAAATTAAATCAGAAATTAACTGGATTTCTTTATCATCTACAGATGCCTCTCAAATCATCTAACAAGAAAGCTGCCTTAAACATTCTATTTCTGTTCTTCAGATAAAGAGATAAAAGTACATTTAAAAGACTCTTCAGCAGAAGTAGAGTACAAAATTGAAAACAGTCTCTTGCACATCATAAATAAGTGGTCCAAAGAAGGAGTGCTACCCAGAGCTATGCATATACATAGATCTGAGAAAATTTATGAGAAAGCCCACATGAGAATGATAATTTATTTTTTTAATTCAAAATATTATGGATGATCTAGACACTTTAGATTAAATCAATGTTCAGGGGATCAACACAGCTACTCACTATATGGTATGACTTAGTAGTTTGAAGTGGCTTAAAACTGCATAGTCTTAGCCAATATTAACTCTATTGCAAGAGTTATAGAAGTAAATATTGCAAAATTATGGTTAAAAAATGTACCATGACCATATACAAATTACATCTTTGTCTATAAAGTTTGCAGAACACATGGAAAACATAAGGGATATATAGCAGATTTCAGAAATAAGGAATTAATATGTCCAACAGCACAATTGGAATGGTTTCATAAAAACTCTAAAAGAACAACTGAAGCTCTGGAAAACTTCTTAACTGGCAGACTCCCTCCCAGGTAAGCTCCACTCCTGCGCTCAAGTACTTCTCATGCCCTTAAAGTATGGCTTCTTGAATCACTTAAAAGCCTGCAAGTAGTTTACAGCAAGAGCACTTTAACAGTAAAAGTCATTTACAAAATCCCTTCCTTTTATATTATTCTCTTCCCCTCTACTATCCCTCCCTTTTTGTTTATTCAAAGCTCTTGAATCACATAGGAATCCCTCCCCCTTTTGCCTCCTGCATCATTGTTACAATATTTTATGATGAAAGATTTAAGAAGCATTGCTTAATTAAAGAAAAAAGTATTACAGTGATTATAGTACACTGCCAACATCTGGAAAAAGTATTTCTGCTAGAAGATAATCCAGGTAGAAACACAGTAAGAGACAGCAGTTCAAGCTAATGTATTAAGATCAGATCTAATATAATTGAAATAAGAAAACAGTAATAAAATCATAAATACTAACACAAGCTAAGCACCAGGGAAGAAATATCTAGCAACAAATGTTTTCTGGTAGAATATGTTTTTAGAAGTGATTGAAACCAACATTACATTTGAAGTTCTTAGAGAATAAAATGCTAAAAGTTTGCCATAGGCATCTAACTACATCTTACAAATTCTGTGATGCTAAGATTGCATGATCTGATTATAATCACACCATGAAAAGAATTGATGGGGCATTCACCTATGGTTGGAAGTGTCCTGGTCTACAAACACACCTAAGTTTTGGTTAGATAAAATTTCTTAATTCCAGATTGAAATTTAAGTTCCATGTAAATGCTTATAGGGATTTTACCTGTTTGTATGTTTAGATCACATCTTACCAATAACCATATGATAATCAGGAGTTCCTAAATAAAATTCGTTGCAAAAACAGAGGGGCTAAATAGCAGACAACTTGTGAGAATGTTAAAAAAAACAATCTCAAAGCCACCTGGAAAGAGCATTGGTTCACAGAAATTAACAAGATTAATTGGAGTGGAAGGAAGAAAGAGGTGTCATTTATTTATTTATTTTTATCTTTATATACTATTCACAATGAACAAGCTAGACAAGCCAACTAAAAATATGCATAGCAACTTTCTTTTTAATAGATATATACATGGAGATTCCACTACAGAAAAGCAGTTATCTTGCAATACCTGCTGAAAATGGCAAAACAAAATGTATAAACACATAAAGGGACTTTCTTGTTTGTTTGGGGGTTATTTTGGGAAGGACTGGGTTGTTGGCTTTTATTTTTGAGCTTTAGGGAATTTAGTTTTAACACCTAAACTATCATCAAGCCAAGTATTCTGGCAGAACACAGACCTAGGGGATCCATACACTTTACCTTGGAGGAAACTCCATCATATCATCTTGCCTGTCTCAGAAAATGTCAAGCAAATTTACATTTGCAACTTATCTCTGTTCAAAGAGAACTTCCTAGTTTTGATGTTTTTAAGTAGATGCAGAACCACTTTTTTCCCTCACTGGGAGATGAATAGTTCCATACAGCCCTTTTGACCTCATAAGCACCATAACAAGCAGTTATCACCCAAGAGCACACAAGCTATGGTTAGATTTTCACCTTAGTCAGCCACACAGTAAACTACCTTGAGTACTTCTGTAAATATGTGCATTCCCAGAAGGTATTAACTGTTCTCAGTGTCTGGCTTTGTTATCTTAATCTTGCCATTTTCTACATGAGGGCATGTCTGAAATGGAATGAGAATTGAGACTGTTGCAGATATACTATCTCAATATGGGAAGCCTATCTATTCCCCAAGAGTACAAAGTTTCCTGAGATCCCTGACAGCTAACTGTTGACTGACACCTGAGACTGGAAGTATTAAGTTCAGACAAAAAAAGAAAACCCACACACAAGCCCCCATCCCCCCACCCATTTGCACACCAGTAATTTAGCTTAGTGACAGCAAAGGGCCATATGCTGTGTACTCTGCCCTCCCCTGACACACAAACTTCTGTGTACCTCCTGGAAGCTTAATGAACATGTGTGTATGTGTATACAAATACACAGACAAAAGTAAATCAAAGTTCCTTTGGCTGCCCAGAGCATACCAGCAAATTCACCTGTGTCACATAGATCCAAACAATAAAAGCAGCAGTTGAGAACAAGCTGCAGCCATCAAAATCGTTTATTTGGCAAACATATGGGCAAAGAATGTGCCCAAGTAGCCACCAAGGAAAGGCCACTAGACACAGGATGTGGGCAGAAGGCAGGCCAGTGATGGCTGAGCACCTTTGACATAAAACATTACATAGGCATATCCAGTCTGTTGAAAGGACAATTCCTGCAGAATTTTTTTTTGTGAACAGGTAGACACATACTCAGGTCCTACTGCTTTTGATAAAACATTTTCTGTGACAGACCTTCAGCTGCACAATCCACAACTCCACATATCTTCTCAGTTTCCAACTGCAATTACCACCTGCATTTGCTGATCTGTGCTGGCCCATGTGTAAAGGTATAGCATCTGTGGAAATATTTCCAGGAAAAGTTGAGATGTGAAGAGCCTCATGAGCAAAACATACTGGAGAAGACTCAGGGTTTTTAAAACAGCTGTAGAGGGGACCTAACTTGTCTTATTATTTTTTAACAAGCCAAAAAGAAAGAATATTTTATCTCAAACTTGCAAAGTAAAACCTTTTACTTAAAACCACTTTGTGCTGATCAGAGACAGAGCTCAGGGATATAATGGAAGCAGTGAAACTCTTCCTGTTCTGCAGATCCAGAGCCGGAGTCTCACCTTATATACGTGTATGACACAGGAATCCAGAACTACTAAGTGGAAGTCTTTAGATCACCCAGCCAGTAGCAGTAAGACTTTGTTTGCTCAAGCAAGAATCAATTGCCTTGAGCTGACATTTTAATAGGATTGTTTTCCTAGCTTATGATGGAATCGGTACATTAAGATAAAAAACCTATGAAATCCAGTATGTGCTTATGGATGCTCACAGTGTTATAAATAAAACCTGAATACGGAAATTATCCTGCCTTCCAGATTTACAAAGTAACTTTTTTGAAGTGACAGCTTAGAAGTTAAAGCATTAAATTACATCAAGATAAGCATATTTTCCAGTTACAAGTGTTAAAGCTTCTTGGAAAATCAATGCAATTTCATTCACTGAGGTTGTTAGTACTAAGGAGCACAAAACCAGGGAGCAAGTATCTGGAGTTTGTTACCTGCACTAGATCTCCACAAGAAACTAGACGCTGGCTATGCTACCAGTAGCTTCTAGCAAGTTTTGGGCTTTGGATTCTTGGGTTTTTTAACCAAACAATTAAAAATCACAAGTTTTTAAAGACAAATTCCAGGACTGCTTACTTTTCCTTAAAAGGAGCCACTTTAGCCATTCATAGCAGCAGACAGAGCTGTTTTCAAAACCTCTCAGAAAGGTGACTCACTGACCCATATTAATAAAAAATAAACACAACCTCCTGTACTGAGTATTGCGAAGATCCACACTTAGGTTCATACTCCTGCCATTCTCCAGACAAAAGTTAAGTCTGATGTGCAGTAAGGGAGCATTACCAAAGGGCTCCCTTGAGCTGCTGAAGAAAAAACTTGTCACACTCCAAAGCTACATTAGAACAAAGTGGTCCTGCCTTCCTGGACAGCAGGAAGATGACATCTGGCAAATACATCCAAGAAGAGATTCATGTGTACTTTTCTACCCCTAACTTCTGCCAGTCAGTGAGCATGTGAAATTGCTCTACACACAAAAGACCAGACACCCTTTTCCTCTCTCACAGTAGTCACATAAAACACCTTTGGCATTTAAGCATTCTTCTAGCTCAAAAAAACTGATTTTAACTGTCCTCAGCATCAGGCAACACTCTCCTAACCCCTGAGAAAAAAATACCAGGTTTCTCAACAGACTAAATAAACTGTTTCTATAGCATTCATTCAAGATGATGGAAAGAAAAAAACAAAAAAACAACCAAAAAAAACCTCCTGTCTTTAGATGGGTCCTGCTAGGAATTGAAGGCACATTCTAGTTAAAATAAGGGAGCTATCATCATTTATAAGACACTTCATTCACTGGGATTAGCTTGTATTTGTCATTAAACTCGTAAGTCACATGTTCTCAAAAGTTAAACGATTTTTAATTATTTGGGGTTTTACCTCTTTGACTTTGCTGTCTGCATAACCTTTGAAAGGTATCTTTAGTCTACATGCATCCAGGGACATCCTCAGCAGATCCTGTTCCCTATGTTTGTAGGAAGCTATAACTGACTAATGCAGCAAAAGCAAAAAACATGGAACTTCAGAAAATAAAGTGAAATAAAGCATGAAATCTCAAAAATTACTCTAAGGATGCAAAAAATATGCCTGTATGTGATTAGATGTTCAGCTAGGCACCCAGGCCATCACTTTAAGTGACCTTCTGCCTTTGATGGATCCCAAAGTTCCCCAGCTATACCCTCCCTCCTTGCAATTACTATAGACTCCCTGCTGACCTCCTAACCTCCCTGTGCCATTTGCACCCCTGAACCCAGGGCATGCTCTGAAATGTAACACAGCACAACTGCATACAGGGTGTCAGGAGCCACTAAGCAATGCTCCATGGGTAGTCTGGGCTGTAGGTGCTCTTAGCACATGCAGGAAAAGGCTTAATGGAGGGTGAAGTGGCAAAGCAGAGTGGAGGGGGACAACACACTCAACCTGAGAATGCAAAAACAGCAAAGAAGGAACTTGAGGAGGAATGAAGCTGTGAATGAATGCAGTCAGACCTCGGGGATAGATGCCTACAGGATAAAGTGAACACAAGTACCTGGTTTCACTTCACATGACCCAGGCACATATCCAGAGCAATTTTTTAAAATTCCACTGTTACACTTCCTCTACTTTTGTAACTAAGTACAAGTAATTTTTTCCTCCCTAGCTTTTACAGCACTGGTCAAATATAAGCAATTCTCTTGTACATGCAAAGCTGGAAGATAAAATTATACCTAATAGTTCAAAGCAGTATCTTAACTTCCATACACTAAGCCCAAGTTCAGCAATCCTACAAAGAGAAAGGATTTTAAATATAATACAAGGCTACCAAGTCACTAGCCTGGTTTCTACCCCCTTACTCCCACTAAATAGTGTCTTACCTCAGCAGCAGTCAGACTTTAAATGTTTGGATGCACTCATGAAACACAGCATTGTTCATTAAAAGAGCAATAACTGACTAATGTATTTCTGCAGGTACATTTGTTGAATTCACAAACCCAAGAAATTTTAAAAACTTTGAGGATAAAAACATCTTTTTAGTAATTTTTGAGGGTAGTTCCATCTAGGAATAGGGAATGTACTCAGGAAGGACTAGATCTCACAGGACAATTCTACCTGGTCTGTAGCTCCCTCTTTTCACATTTATTCTTCTCTAAACTCCAAAAAACATTTTCTCCTTTGGCAGTCACACAAGGCAGAAAACATTTGCTTTGAATCCATGAGGATGAAGAAGAATATTAGGTTGAAGGTTCTGAATCAGGTTGGAGGACACTCTGCACAGTTACAGGCAACCAGCTGGCTATGACCACCACACAATCCCTCCCTGGAAAACTATAGGCACATCCTACAGAAGTGCAACAGCATCCATGGAGGCTCTGGTTCCCCTTCTGAGTACCTCCACCACTGAGAGGAAAGCAGACACAACACTGGCTGTGCTACATACCTTCCAAGGCTGTATCTGCCTGGGCAGAAAGTGAAATGAGAGGTGAGAGAAAGTCCTGAGAGCAGCAAGACAGAAAGGTCTTTGCTGGTGGCTCAGATTGGGCATTCTGTGAGCCAGGCAATGACTGAGGACATGAAGTACAGCTGGAAGCTGCAGTGAAAAGTTCACAAGGCTCATCTAGGAGAGGCAAAGGCCCAATTTAAAGGCCTTTTGGGGATTTCTGACCATACACATACATGATGATACTGTAATGTATCAGTAAGGACAACGGGGAAGAGAAATAAGGAGTGAGACATTCAGCTTGTTGCAGACAAGAAGATTGTCTTGTGACGAAAAAGTTGAGAATTGATAAATAAGGTAGTTGAGATAACTTTTAACAGAAGTACATGTTTTGTAGAAAAATTATTTTCAATGCACATGATCCCCTCAAGTAATGCAAAGCAACAGTTTACAGGAATAGAATTCAAACAGGCAGCAAAGGTTATGAAAGTAGAAATTCTTAGAACTTCTCATATTTATTCTGTATAAAGTATGGCACTGTTCTCAATGACATGACATTTGAGCATCCATATAAAACATGAAACATGGAAGAAATAAACCAAAACTAACCATATTTGTGATACCTCATCTTTCCCTCTCTTTGTAAACATACTAAGATATTTTGTATAGTTTTGAATTGGGTTTTGGATAACGTAGTCAAGAACCAATGACAGTTGTTTGTAAAGCAAGCTATATAGATAAAACTTACGATGAATACAGAATTACTGTTTTCAAATGCTTGCTTGCTTCTCCACTAATTTCCAAGGACTATCCAAAGTCCACACACCTCAACCCAAAGACAAGACTGTGTATATCCAAATATCCAAGAAGCACAAGAAAGAGGTGTGTCTTTCAAATAGCAGTTATTTCTGGTTCTCTCTTCTATCCTGTGTATCACCTTCTTTTAATACACATGAAACAGTCCTAAATACTGACAACCAATTGCACTGTGTTTTGTGTAGGCTACTAGAAAGAGCCTAGTATATGAAATTGGATTTTCTTGAGGTCTCAAAAATAAGTCTTGCACCTTTCGTTTCCTGAGTGACTGCAAAAAAAAAATGGAGCAACCCCAACTTAAATTCACAGTAATATTTACAATGCTGTATTTCTACAGTGTGCATGTCACACAACTTGTCCTTGGCATTTCAACAAGTAGTGATGTGGTGAAGCACAAGGTACCAGTCTTCATGTTTCTAGGCACAAAACTACAAAATTTAGCAACACAGTACAACGGTTTTCAAAGACAGTTGTGTGATACTATTTCTCCATTAGCACTTTGAAAGACATAATAAATGCTATCAAGGGATAAGTACAGAATGTGTATCGTTGCAGTTTTGATTTGTCTATTCAATTCAATTGCTAAGAAATGCTTCACAGACACACTTCCATTGAAGTTAGGAAATTCTCTATTCCCTCAGAAATGTGTTCAGAGAGCACTGCTGCACACCTACTAGGCCATACCATACCTTTACAGTATTGTTGAAAGCTGAGGAAGAAACTGATCAACACCAGCCCTTCTCTCAGCATCTCAACTACCATTACTACTCACTCACAACCACAATATCTGTTAAGCTACAAACACATCACTGATGCCAACTGATAGCATCATTTTATGAAGACAATAGTACACTGTGTTTCTAAGGCATGGTTTTTCCCTCCATTATAACGCTCTTGGTGTCAGGAGTTACATCAACCAGCTATATTACTGGCCAGCAACAGATCCTTTGAAAACGGCATTTGTACATCCCACCAGAGAAGTATCATCATGACTGCATGCTGCCGATGCCAAGACATTTCATGACCAACTACTTGGAATGATGCCCAAGAATTTCCAGCTCAGCTCTCCAGCAAAGGCATCCCACTACATTTCTTTCAGGGAGGAGAATATGAATGGAGACAGGAAGCAGTGACCAACATGCTTACCAAACCACCACAGATGCTGAAGACAGCCATGTGCGTCTCCTGGGCATTGACATGCCCGCGATAGAAACAGTGGCGCAAGTCAGGGGACGACTGCTTCTGCGGTGCCCCGACGTGCACGACCGTGTACTGAGCACCCACGAAGCCTGCATCAGCACTCAGGTTGAGCTGGAAGACCTGCCCGTATGCTCTGAGCTGGTAATGTGTTCGGAAAGCAGCGGGCTCCAGCGGTGCCTCCAAGCTCCTTTTCCTCCTTCTGAAGTGATGCGTGTGCGGGAAAACTTCTCCAAACTCATTCACTCGGACAGGTGTGATGATTTCATAAGAGGAGAGCTGCTTCACTAAGGTCTCTGCAACAGAAGGCAGGAGGCTCAGCCCGACGCAGCAGGACAGCAGCAACCCCTGGCCGGCATCCGCACAGCTCCTGGCTCGGCACTCGTGGCGCCAGCCCGGGGTCCGGTGACAGCCGGGGGCGGGGGGCCGCCGCCAGCGCGCCCGGCGAGACCCCGCGGCGG